>JBAMCD010000120.1:3067500-3667500 GCA_037075365.1 Drosophila emarginata
AAAAAATAATAAGATGAAAAGATACAAGAATACAACCACAATTCACAATCAATCTAATCTCTAAAAACTGATTTTCGAGTTTAACCACAAAATCAGTTTCGTTCAATCTACAATGAAAACAAATATTCGCAAGTTAAATGTGTATAATGTAAAGAGGCACATCAAGAATAAGTACTACAACAAATTAAAAAATAATAATAATAATATACATATAAATAATATTATAATATAGGTAACAATATAATAATGAGACAAACTAAAAAATTGGATTTGATTAGCGAGGCCATATTAATAAATAGAACAACAACAAGCAACACTTGAAGTAATACGAGTATATAATTAAATACATAACATGCAACACTATTTACTTTATATAGGTGACAAGACAACAAAAAAAAAGAAAACAAAAAACCAACAAGAAAATACAGAAACCGAAGCATTTTAGAGGAATTTACTAAAAAAAAAAATTAAAACAAAAACCGTATGAAAATAAAAACAGTAAATAAGAATTACAACAATTGAGAAAGAAGTTAAACTCAAGCAACGTTGCATTGGGTCCAAAAAAAAAAACCTAAAAAAAACCACAAAGTCTTTTTAATTCAATTCGATTTGAGTCGAATCAAGTCAAGCCCAGTAAATTGATGTATTTTTATTAAATGGTCCGTAGATTAGTAAATATTATTATTATTCTAATTCTTATACTTATTGTAATTATTATTATAATGTTCTTTTTTGTATTTTTTTGTTGTTGAGGCAAGTAAACTGCTTACAAAATACTTCTCCTGCCTCATCCGCGAAAGAAGTAGTTTAATTTTTTAATATTTCCATTAATCTTATATATAATAAATACGATATAAATTATTATATTTTTTTTTGATAATTTGTATTATTATAGTTATTATTTTTACGCAATTCTTATACAACAAAAAAGTACATACAATCTTTAATTTTGGCTTATTTCTAACTATTTTCTCTTATCTTTATCTTATATTATTAATTTATAGTACATTTATATATTAGGCCCAGGAGAGGAAAGCTGCTTAGTCGTTTACAGGTGAAATTGCCTCATTTACAAGAAAAAGAAAACGACATAAGGAAAAACTTATAAGAAGACTAATTAATTCCTAATATTATTATTTTTATCATTTTTGTTTTTCTTATATTATTATTAACATTATAGTTATTATTATTAGTTGTCTGACTTATTAGTGTTAGTGTCGTACATTATTTCCGGTACTCCTTCTCCGCAAAAAAAAAAAAAAAAACAAAAAACAAAAAAGGGTTCTCCAATCTTATCTTATCTGTATATGTACCTCTATCTGTATCAATATCTGTATCTGTGTCCGTATCAATATCTGTTACAACATCAAATTGAAACAATTCGAAAACCTATGAAAAGCAAAACTAAATTTAAAATTAACACATTTTCTTCCAAAATCTAAGTTACCAATGAATACAAAAATTTAATAATGAAATTAATATTTTAATTGTTTATGTAACTATATGTGTGTGTAGGCCAGGGTTAAACACAACAACCACAAAAAAAAGTAAATATTAACAAAAAAAAAAAAAACTAAAAGAAATGAGATGAATATTAAAAGAAAAAGAAACACAACCCAAAATGAAGAAAATCTTAGCAAATTCGAGAACATGGATAAAACCTACTCAAAGTATAAACTAATTCTAAATTATAGATCAAACATTACGGAGCTTGTATGTATGTATGATACATTTTTCATAGAACTATTCCCAAAAAAATTTTGGTTAGCAAAACTAAAAAAAAAAAAAACCTAAAACGAAAAAAAAACTAAAAAAGATAATGTAAACTCCAACTCCTTGTAGCGATATTCTGAAAGAAACTTAACAAAACGAGAAGTAAAACAAATTATTCATATATATATATATATATATATATATATATACATATATATAAATAAATTATTTTTTTTTTGGTTTGATTTTCTAGTGATAATTCGACAAGAAACAAGAAAACAAAAGAAAACCAAAAATAACAATGCTCTGCCATGGGTCTCTGACAAAAAGAAAGAAAAACTAAAAAGAGAAAAATACAAAAAACAAAAACTAAAAACTAATAACGAAAAATTAATAATACGAGAATAAATAAATAAATCTGTTTACTTCCAAAAATACAAAAAAAAAAAAAAAACAAAAAACAAACCAAATACCAATGCAGTGTGAGAGAGCGTGAATATTTTGTTGCTCCGCTTCGACTATGTAATTGTATGTAAGTAACGGAAATTCCCACCATCTATACATCACCGGTTAATCCACACAGAGTGGGAGAGAGAGAGGGAGAGATGGAGAGCGAGATCGAGATCTTATAAATATGGCGGTTTTGCTAGTCTGTCTATATGTAAATACAAACATATATACATACGAGGGCTGGCTAAAAAGTATTCCCAATGAACCAACATTATTCTTTTTATCATTATTTTTAACTTAAGCATCCATTAAACCCATTTAATTGGTTTAAAAATGCTTTTACTGTCTGCTGATTATTTAAACATTCTACAATTGTGTTTTAGCCATATTGAAGTAGAATTTTTACCACAAGCTCTCATTATCAAGGAGCAGACAAACTAGCCAAGGCCGTTTTTCTACTAAAGAGGTAATAAAAAAAATATTTAAAAATTAGAAACGCTGAACAAAAACGACTGTAAATGGTTAAAAACAAGAAAGAAAAAAAATGCCAATATCATGAACTCTGAAGTCATACTTTTAAAGAAATTGCAGGTAGTCAACAATTATTGCATTTTCATGGGGGGTTTCTGACCCCACCTAAGCAATTATATTGGTGTATGTACATATGTATATAGATACATATACATATATGTATGTATAAGCCTCTGTCTAAGCAGATATTCCGAGGAACTTAACATGTGGCAAGAGACTGATTTGCATAGACTTTCTTAGTTTTATTTACACATATTGAACTTTCATTTGGTTTAGTAACTTGGCTGTAATTTGCATGCATTTCCTATATACAGTTAAGTATGTACATATATAATAAATACAACTTACCCATTCCATATAACTGCATTCTCATGCTGCAACCTTTCAAATCAATTAAATGTTCATTACCAAAAAGAAATATTTGAAAAAAAAAAGAAAAACAAAACAAAATGAAACTCTATTCTAAGTAAAGGTCGTTGCGATAAATCAAGGCACAGATTTAAGTTTTTAACAAAAAGCACTTGTCCATAAAAAGAGGAAAAAAAAAAACAGACCTTCTATACGTTGTTAATGTATGTTATGTTGTTAAGTTATTTTTTGTACATTTTTATTTATTTATTTTTTTTTTTTTTGGTTTTTTGTTTTTCACATAACTGCTGAACAGACGCTAATATTAACTTCGGTAAGCTAGCTTTATGACGTTATGTATCACTCATACAGCTAGATAACCAAAGACAACATAGCACCCTGTATAAATGCGGTAAAATTTTGTTTGATTGTTTGTCATATTGATTGGCCATTTTTGTGATGCACAGTGTTTTTTTTTTTTAATTTGGGTAGGGGGCTGTTCCCTTGCCAATTGTATTTACCAAATTGTTGATGTGGCCATCTTGCTGAACAGTTTTGTGGTACCCGTACCCCCATGGTCATTCACTCGATTTCTCGTCTCATGAATACGAATACGAAAAAAAAATACACACACATACATACATACGTTTGCGCAGACGTCACGTCATCGTTTGGTGTAACCATGTAAGTGTATATATATATATATATATACATATGTATGTATGTGTGCTTAAATATATTTTGCGCAGGCGTTGCAGACTGCATTTAGAAATTTCAATTTATTTTTTTTTTTGTATTTTTGTGCATGTTGCATAAGCGTTTAAGCGGGAGCAAGCGAGAGAGCTAACGCGTAGGAGAGGGTCAAAGGTGGACGAGCGCGCGTTCGTCCAGAACTGTTTCAGTTTCTGAGTTGATGTTTATTCCCATGCACGCTACTATGGATCAACAATTATGCCAAGGTAAAAACGGAATGAAAACTTTTGAATATTTCTTAAAAAGCTTTTCGACGTCTTCGTCATCGTCTTCTTATTCTCATTGTTTCGGTTGGTCAAGTGACTGTAACTGGAACGACAAACGTAGCTGACGACGACGACGACGATTGAGTGGTTGTTTGCATTGGTGGTGTTATAGCGCCGGTTGCAGGTCCAGCTCCCAGGTCCACGGTCCGCATCTCAAGTAAAGTATGTGAGTGAATGGCTCACTGACTGGCCTTACATACAGTCAACTAATTATATTTTCGTACAGCCTTCTGGAAATGATCCTACAACAAAAGGGGCTTATACCTACATACATACATACATATATCTAGCATAGTTTTGCAATTTTTTTTTTTTTGGTTAGAGTGTTTCGTAAATATTTCTTCTAACTTATGTAGCTTCCATTTTGAGGTAAGTTTTGATCTATAATTCCAAATTTTTATTAACAAAGGCGATAAGCAAGAAGTACAATTATCTACGTAAATAGATATTAATCCTTAAGTTTTAAAATTTTAACAAAAAAAATATATAATTTCAATCAAAAAGAAATATATTATTTTGTTACGAAGTGTTCCCGAGTAGATATTGAATATTTATGAATTGTATTATTAGGAATAGGTATTCCTAAACAGTTCTATGGAACGTGTATAAGTTTCTGTTTAAGTCTTAAAGATAGACATAATATATTTGTCAAATAGGATGACTATATCTTATAGGTGATATAAAATAGTTGGCTCTAAAAATTTTGGAAAAAAAGTTAAGGTTAATGTATAATTATGAGATAACTGATCAGATCGAAGAAGCAGGAATGATAAATAGATCCAAAAATGTACAAGGTTTTTTTTTTAAACTTTCGGTAAGTAATTGTTAATTCATAAATTCTTTTTTTTTTAGAAGAAGAAGAAGATGAGAAAAAACGTGCTTAACAATATATTCAAAAAAAAAAAACTTCCGCATTTTTAATGAAGAAAATCAAAATTCTTTGGTGTTTGTAAACATTTTGCTTGACTGTATATTTAAACACAACGTAACGTAACGTTCCCACAATTATGCGTCTTGCGATCCATACACACGCACACATACACAGAGACACAAACACACACACACACACATCTGTCTAGTTTAGCCGCCTCTCCTTTCATTGCTCAACACTCGTAATAACCGCTGGAAGACTAAGGCATGCAGAATGTTTAAATGAAATGGATGAAAACGAGTAATGAAACTAATAAAATTGTTAGCACTAAACTTGGGAATTTCCATTGGGTAACTATTGTGAATGACTGTTGCTATTTAACTATAATCCAGACTGAACTGATGAATCAGATTTTTCATTAAATAACAAATAATGTCTGCTTATCATGTCTTTTGTTTAATATAAAGTATGAAATCACCATATTTAAACAATTTCAATCTGTTGAAAATACCGACTTACAGATTAGAACAACAAAAAAAAAAAAAAAAGCAAAGAAAAATAAAAAAAAAAAACACATCTACCTTAGGCCTGTTCCGTGATTACCAAGTCATCGATTTCGAATGGCCCAAAACTCGTTTACTTATATGCATACAAAGTAAGATGAGATGATTTGACTTGACTTGAGGTTGCGATGACGATATTGAGTCTGTTATTGAAAATGCTGAAAGCGTGAGCGTGAGCCGGATGTATGTACGTACATATTGTACATACTTACATAAATCTACATATATCTACATATATAGTTACATAAACCGACAATATATATTTGATTTGATTTGATATATATTTTTGATTAAAACATACCTTAAGATTTTTAAATTCCATACAACTTTGAGATTCGAATGTATAACATCTATACATATATGTATATACATATATATACATAGATATATATACAATATATAAACATATATATATAAATATATTAAAATATATAAATATATATGTGTTATATAGTATAAGGATTCCGCTGGATTTGTAGAAACAGAAAAAAACACTTTAACGTCGAAAAAACACACACAAAAATTCGGATTGAAAAAATTTTGAGATAGACTTTTTTCCCTCTTCTAATAAAATAAAAAAAAAAAATTAATTTTGGTTTCTTCTTTTTTCTTTTTTTTTTGGTTTATTTTTTTTCGTGGTTACCATTTGGGCACACCTTCAACGCCGCCAAACGCTTCTAAACTAAATTCAGTTTTGGTAAAAATGAGACAAACGAGCTCCAGATCAGCTTCTTGAGACGAGCGACGACGTCGACGGTGGCAGCGACTTCACCTGGTATATATGTATGTATGTACGACCTGTATCTTTATCTATGTATGTGTGTGTGCGTTGGTGTAGCTGCCGCCACCGCTGCCGATCACCGACACCGCTTAGGTACCCATACCTCCGACCCCTTACCCATAGCCTGACACTGTCGGGCCCGAAGTCTTTTGCCGAGTTGTTACCTGATTTTCGAGTTTTTGTGTGTTTCTGCCTATTGCTTTTTTTTCTTCTCTGTTCGCTGTTCGGATTTCCCGCCAAATGAGAGAGCTACAGGTAAGAGACAAGTACAAAAAGAGTGCGGTGCAAGTATATGCGTGAGGTGTATAAGGTGTACATACATACACAGACATACATACATACACACAAACATATATATACACACATATATATATATATTTATATACATACATATAGATAGGTAATGCCGTTCAAAGACATTCATTGCCTAATGACTGTAAATTTATATATATATATACCTATATATATTATATGTATATATATATACATATATGAGGATATTGATTTTTCTATTTCAACAATGCGGGTGAAAAATGTTTAAAAATTATAAATGTCAACATCATACAACAGGGGGTGATGGAGTATGGGGTGGGGGGGTAGTTAGCATACTATATAGAGTGTCGACCAGTTTGGGGTACATTTAAAAAAGCCAAGAAATCGCGCACAAAAAAAACCAGTTAAATACAGAAACGTGAATGTTAACATAGACAATGTCTGCAGCAGCAAATTATTGCCAAAAATAAAAAAAAAAGAAGGCTGCAAAAACAAAAAACCAAAATTTAAGAGAGAGAAACTTGATCAAGCCGCAAGCCGGGTGTCTAACATAGGCGGGCTAGAAAGTGCGCTACTTATGTAGATAGATAAAAATATATACTATAATGGAAGGGTAATTAAGTGTTAGAGGGGGTTATGGGAGGGCAAGCTGCTTCTGCTAATCAACAACTGTAAAACTGATCAGGTAAATGCTATTAGATAGCTAACAGTCGCTGTTAAGTTGGAGGAAAAAAGTCTACCCCTAATAAAACTAGGATAATCAAAATATATTTTATAGATAATTATCATATTCGACCTCACAAAGTCTTCAACTGCATTATAAAGGCTATAAGATCTGGGATCTATAATCATAAATAATATATATAATGGATTTTATATAATTCTTAGCTGTTTTTCACAATATTTATGGTCATAAATAAACCTTTTTCTATATTTTCACAATATTTATATTTCTTTATAAATATTTTTGTGTTACTCTTGTCTTGGTTTGAATATCTTTTATATATTAACATATATACAAGTCCATTTTGTAAATTAAACTTAATTTTACTTACCAGCGGAAAAAGTAAATTACTTTTGAATTTTTGTTTATTTAAACATCAAATTTTAAATTCAGATCCCTTTCATTAGGATAAGATCAGTAATAGTTATAAAAATTTATTTAACTATTGTCTTGGAATATGTTTTTTAAAATTCTAAGCACATCGTTGGAATCGGAAATTTTGTATTCTTAATTAATTATTTATTTTTCCCAGTTGAGTCACATTTCGTATACGAAATTAAAGTATAGCTCACAATTGACTGTAGCGCAATGACCACGCAATACTCAGGCAAAAAACGACAGCGACGACGACGACGACGATGAAGGAAAGGCAAGACAAAAGACAAAAAAAATCACTTTTATGGCAAAGATCAAACTGGCAGAAAAAACAACAGCAGCGGCAGCAGCACCAACAGCAACAAAAACAACAACAATCGACAAAAAATAAAATACGTTACCAAGGTAGGCCGAAGACGAGGCTCAACGCTTACGTTAACGCTGCGCATGCATGGCAACATCAACAGCACAACAGCAAACACCGAAAGAGCCAAAGAAATGGCCGTTAAAGTTGCCAGGCAAATGGCAAAAAGCAGAGGCGTAGCTCGAGCATATCCCAGGTCTTAGTTACCAAATCGCGCACCCTCTGTAATACGTGAGATGTTCTGTTGGCACGTTTTTTTCCCTTTTTCTTTCTTTCTTTCTTTTTTCCTTCTTTTTTTTTTTTTTGTGTTATCTCTGTCCCGCTTTGTCTCTCACTTTGCTCTTTTCTTGTTGTTTTGGCGTGGCCGCTGCCGCCCGTTCGCCATCATAAACGAAGTCAATTGAATTTAAATTTAAAGTACATAATGGCTAACTTTTAGGAGATGAACGGTAAGCGGGGGTGTCAGGCAAAAGGGGCAGAGAAGGGGTTTAGGAATGGAATGGAAAGGGGAGCTGGCCACGCTGCTGCCGCCTTTCGAATTTCACAAAAGTCGTCGTCGTCTTTGTGTGGGATTGAGGTTTTTTCTTTATATTTTTTTTGTTTTTTTTTTCGTATACAAACATACATACACAAAAGATTTCTTATGTACAAGTTCCAGGCACGCAAGGCTTCGTTTTTTTTTTTTGTATGTATTTCCATATATGTATGTATGTATGTATGTATGCTTATGTGTGGGTGTGTGTGTGTGTGCTCGTTGCTCTTTTTATGTAAACGTGCTTAAATTTAAAGATCAAATTGCCAGCTTGATTTTCGGCTCAGGAATTTTAAATTGTAGAAGAAACCGCAATAAGAAGCAAATTTACACAATTTGTTTCCCTCGTTTTTTGCTTTTTATTTTTTTATTTTATTATTTATTTAATTTATTTATTCTTTTTGCAGATGACTCACATCACAATTTGCTGTTTAGATTTGTTTTAACAACATTCCCATCTATCTCTTTCTCTCACGATTATAGTTTTCGATCACCTTTCATAGGAAAAATGTGTGATTAAGTCAATTCAAACGAAAGACTTAAGCAACGAACTTATTGACATTTTTTCTCACCTCAGACAAATAGTGGTAGGGGGTTGGTTAGAGGGGTAAAAATAACCATAAAATTTGCATTATTTACTTAACATTGGCAAACACCCTCCCGGTTTAAGAGAGAAAGAGAGAGAAAAAAACACTAGGTAATTTTTTCATCTTTTCTCTATGCCTTTCTTTTCGTTAACTTGAATATTCTTTTTCTTTAAAATATTTGACGTTCTGTTAGTTATAGCCATATACAATATGTACGTTAATAAATACGTGTATGTGTTATGCACATATTTACAAATGTACATACATACATACATACATACATACGAGTATGTCAAAAAGTATGTTGATCTTTAATTTTTGCCTTGTGGGCTTGATGAAGTTTTTTTTTTCCGTTAAGAGAACCGTCCATGTAAGAGACAGATGAGATCAAATGAGTCATAGAATGAGTGGTCAGTGCAAACATTGTCATTTTGTATGTGGGCGAGGACTGCCTGTCTTTCAATTATTAACAATTGCAATTGAAGTTGAAGTAATTTTTAAGCAATTTAAATTTTTCAAAATGAACTCAATTAATAAGAAAAGAAGGTTAGATTCTAGCAATTTCTTAGAATTTCTTTCCCAAAAATTGGAAATGGAAGAAAGTGAGAAACGATTCAAGCTCGATTAATCTTTAGTTAGAAGAATTCGATACATAATATTCTATAGCAATACACATATGTACATAACCTAAATCTTATGTGGTAAGAAGGGCTGACCAGCAGTGGTAGTTTTATTGGTATTAACTAATTTGGTTGCTATGTATGTTTTTTGTTGATTCTGTGTTACCGGTTTGAAGCAAGCCCACAACATAGTGTCCCATTGTCCAAGACATACAACATGCATAAATATGTATATATATATATTTCGATATGTATATATATTTGGGTATATACATATATACATAGATACCCGGCCAAATGGACCAGTTTAAAAAGCATAAGAATCAAACAAACCTGAAACCAGTTGAGCCCCTCGATCACTATAACCGTCATTCTCGCCCCGCAACTAATTCAATATGCATATCAAAAGTTTTGGACCATATTTGCCTCTATTCAAGCTCAGCAGCTAACATTCAACCCCCCCCCCCCCCCCATTATATCCCCCCTTCTTACCTATGCTTTCATCCAACAACTGGCCACAGAACTAATAAAAAGTCATTAAACAAAGAAAACATGTTTTGGCTTAAACAAAGGCTTTACCCAGCACACACAATTTGAATAATCTGTAAGAATAAGCGGACAAAGAAAGCAAAGCAAAGAGAATACCAACAAAAGTCAATAATCTGATTGGGGAGAAACGAAGCCAAAGCCATGCTCAATTAAAAAAAAATCAAAAAGTCAAAAAATAAAAAAAAACGGAGAGCAGACCCAAGAAGAAAAATCAAATTAATGAAATACAAATAAATTTTTTTTTTTTGGTATATGTGGCGGAGAGAACGAGAGCGATAACTAAGAGCCAAGGTAGAGGAAAGACACCGAAAAAAAGAACACAAAATGATAACTTTTGTATTCCGCTGCGAAACTGTACCCCTTGATGATGATGATGATGATGCTGCGTGGCAGCGAACCCGAACGATTGATACAAATGCTGCTGCTGTTGTTGTTGGTGCCTTTTCTTTTTCTCTCTCTCTTTTTTATTTTGGCCTTTAAAAAGTCAAAGCAGTAAGTAACAATGGCAAGCCAATGGCACACACACACATGGTGCAGAGAAGATGAGGGAACTTTTGGCTTCATCTTCACGTGGAATAAGAACAAGATCTCATTGCATCGTTTCGATGCTGTGTTGCCTGCCTTCAAGTCAAGCCAGTCTCCTCTCCAACCGCCGCTTTAGCCTGGTAACAAGTTTTCAACTCACTGAAAAATTCTAAAAATAATGCCGGCCGGTTTGTAGTTAACGAAAAAAAAAAAATAATGTATATATATAGGGCTGTAGCTAACTGTGATTTAGCCGAAATTTGTATACGCTTTATAAATTATATAATAAATAGAGATATATAATTTAATTGTATATATTGAAAGCTTTAAAAACGTTACAACAGCAAAGACGACTACCCTTAATGTGCAGTTAACAATGAAAGCAAACTGTTGCAATAATTGAAAATGAAACGAAATTGAAATCATATTTAAAACATCTAATTGGATTGTATTGCAAACTGGGGAAGGGAAGATATATACTTTTTTTTTGTGTTGCCAGAGTATAATAATCAATATGAGTAACATTTTCGAAAAGAAACGCACAAAGGATGCCATGGCCAGGGTCCCGGGAAGTTGATGAGCCAAGTGCCAGTCAGAAGGCAGCTGCAATCGACATCCACCAGAATCTCAATCTGGGCTCGAGGGATGAGAATAAAAGACTACCTGCTGTCAGGTAGGCGTATTGCAGCCCTTTTTTTTGTTTTTTTTTTTGGTGTTTGTGTGTGTGTGTGTTTATCTCTGTGTATCCTTCACCAACGACTAGCGTCATCTCCACTATATAGTATATAAGGAACTGTATATACTTACAATATACATACATATATACAAAATATATATATATATGAATATGTGTATATATGTATGTACATTAAAGGGCTAACAGATTGGTATGACTTGGCAACTTCTTTGGATTACACTGGGCGACTGGGCTAGGCTGCTGTCTTTGCTATTTAATGGTTTTAGGAAATCGAAAATTAAATAATTTATCTCAACTTTATGACGTTACAAGCAGGTTTTTCTTGTCCTCTCCTTTCTCTTGGGCCCCCTCCACCTCCCGCTGTTTTATCCCCCGCTTCACCAGCACGCGATCAGTCTCAAAAGAAAAAGACAAAAAATAGGGGGAACAAGAAATGCTTTTAACTTGCTCCTCTGGCTTGCTGGGGCCCACGTTCAATCAAAGCTGAACCCCTGCTCCCCACCCCCCCACACTCGAAAACTATACCGAAAGGGGCAGCTATTTGGATATTTTATTTTATTTCAATTCCAATACCCTGTAATCAGCTTGTAAAAGGATATACCAAAATGCATTTAAAATAAATTTTTTACTTGTTTCTGTTACATTTCCATCGGAGATATCAGATATATGGTAGATAATTCCATTTGTATTCGTGTCAAATATATTTTAAAGGATTTATACCTTATAGTTGACATAGCCAGATGTTAACCGATCAATGGACCCAAATTGTTTATGATGCAAATAGGGTATGTCGAAGTCAGCGCCACAACTTCACGCACGTACTGATTATACCCTTACCAAATTGAGGAGTATTAAGTAAGTCAGAAATTTTACATGGCAATTACAAAAGCAATAATAATAAAATGTAATAAATATAAAGTTTACATAATTTAAAATTAAATCATATAAATATAATTATATTTTTTGATTTATTTTAAGGATTCAAAAATAATGCTTATCTTCTTCAAAATCAGTTAAAATATTTTTCAAAATTTTATCAATATTTTAGTTTAACTATCTAAGTTGTTTTAACACATATGTACATATATAGGTCTATAATTGATTCAAAATCGGGCTGTTAGGGTATAAATAGTTCTTTTAAGCCGTTGTCTGTCGGGCCCTCTGGTATTTATTTTAAGCATCGGCTGTAATTTTTTTTTTACTCTGGTCATCGCTCTGAAGTATGTAGTTTTGGAATTGGTTGCGAGAAAGGCACAAGAGAGAAAGTGGTAAAGAGGTTTGGAGGAGATAGAGTGGTTTGGTTTGTCATTGTTGCTGATGAAATGATGACAAATGAAGGGGTTGGAGCTTCAAGCTTTCAATGCGTATTCATCGTTAACGAATTGGTGGAAAAGTTTTGCTACGTTTTCGAGTTCGACAGCAACTGGTAAAAATTTGTACATTTTTTTTCTCTTCTTTTTTGGTTTGTTGAACATTTATTTTTGATTAGGTTTTGTTAATTTGGTTTAGAAATGAAGCATCTATGACTATATATAGGTATATGGGTGCTTGATCAGGAAGTTGGCCTTCTTATTTTGCATAAGTTGCCAAAGTAAATTTAAACTTAAATTTAAGTGTATTTTAATTAATACTTATTTAGTAGTGTTTAGTAGTTTTTAGAACAGTTATTAAACCTAGTCAGAGGCGTATATTAAAAAGGTGCTGCCTGCCTTTTTAATGAATATTCCCACGAAATTATACTACTGAATGGAGATTCTGTATCAGTTAGACAAAACGCATGACAAATTAATAAATGGAAAATATACCAAATAATTTATAATAACATACCAATGCGAATTAATTGGTTTAAAATGCTGTTAGAGCCTTTTATTTCTTAAGTTTCCTAACTGAGAATTATTAATTGTTTTGCAAGTTTAATTAAATTTGAATAACTGTTTTACTGTTTATTTATTTTTTAAAAAAATTGTAAATATACAAAAATCTTGATAAAGGTCTTATAAGGGACAGTCGCACCAAATTGAATATTGTAATGACCCTAAAGCAAATCTTTTAATGCAAACTTCAAAGTTTTTTTTATTTAATTCATCAAGACTTTTTCTATTATACATACTTTTGATAAATTTAACAGTGACATCTTATAAAAACCTCTTGGATGTAAATTATATATTAATCGGAATATACATCTCCCACATAGTTCCAGACAAAAGTTCCAATGAAAATTTGCAATCTCAAACAAAATTTGAAATGAAACCGCATAACGAAGTCTTATTAAAATGTTTAAACAAATTCTTATTATACATATTTATATATTTTGGGATAAATGGGATTCAAGGTAATGGAGAAGAAAAGTGATTTGTGTATAGGCAATTGATTTTTCATCAGATGAGGGATAATGTTATTATATATGAACAATATTTATATCCTGTTCTCGAATTGTAAAATATATATATTAAAACTGAACTTGTTATGTCTAACCAAGAATTTAGAATGTATTTTTATTACTTTTACTTAAAGTTTTTGCCATGATATTAAAAAAATGTAAAGTGTGTTAGCTCTACGTATATATGTATGTATGTACATCAATGATCTATGATTTCTACATACAACAGGGTATGTCTAATATTTTCTGTGTATACCTAAATATTCCTATTTAGGATAATTTTTGGATGCTATTTTCTCAAATTTAACCCAATGATTATAATTTAAAAACCAAACTGTTAAATTAAAGAGATTGTATTAACAACTCTTAATTGATTAAAGTAAATAAATCAACATTCTTATTATCAGTAAAGAATTGAATTTATGCAAACATATTTATTTGATTTAGTATCTAATTAACAGCAAAATAGAATTCTTCTAGTACAAGACAACTTCCTCGATCCCATACCAGTTGGTAGAGTAAATGGGCTTTAGTTCCCTTTTTTCCACAATATTCGTAAGCAAAGGTATTAAAATTTGAATATCCTGGATACTTTCCTCGTAAACTTTTAATTGCTCTGACCAATTGGTGAGCGATTTTATTAGTGTTTCATTTTTGGAAATGGTTAGCAATGTAAAGTGAGAGGTAAGTAAGACTCCCAGCCATTTCAATGAATGGAGTTCTGTTTGGAACACTGATGAGTCGCGATAGGGACGCTCCTCTAGCTGTAAGTGGGGATCACAGACCAAGTTGTATAAATGGTCGAGTAATTGTTGAACATGTGTGAGTTCAAGCCGCTGACGGAGGGGTTCCTCAATAGCGCTGGGATCAAAACTAGTGGCTAGAACAGCATTAAGAAGTTTATCGCTAGATTCCTCAGTTGCATGATCCAGGGCATATCGCAATGACCAGGCCAACATGGACTCTGAAATATTTCCATAACGTTGCAGGCACATTAACATTTGTTTGGAATTTTCAGTTTTGATAAATAAAGTCAGTAGTTTTAATGCAATCTCTTGTTCACCAGCTCCACATTTCTCCAAGTGCCGTACCAAGGCCTGAGTTGTTACATTAAATGAACCCTCATCATGATAGTTGGACATTAGCGTAACGCCTATATCATCGAAACTGTTGTCACATAATGTGATTTCGCCATGTAAATGCGATTTGATTAACTCATTCATATGCTGTTCAAATAATTCTGGCGGATCGAATGGAACATTTATTCTATCTGCTGGTGTAATGCTAGCAATGGCCGATTTATCCACCTTGCGATGATATGGTTTCGTTTGAGATTTACTGCCATCATCAAACCGAATAGTTGACTCTAAGCACTCCTCCTCATTAATGTGATCCAGTTCAATGGTTGTTTGATTCAAGTGAATTTCGTCAAATTGTGATCCCAACATATCAACCAATAATTCACGATTCATACGATAACGTACAGCCGCTATGTTCTGTCCCATGGCCAAAAGAATGTGCTCATCCCTTGACCAAAGGCGAGAGAATTCCAAATAAACTTTAAAATACTGCTTGGCATTGACCACCTTAAATTGTGTATTATAGACGAGCAGCGAGGCACCCTCCTGCCCATAGTTGGCACCATAGATGGCAGCAAAATTACGCGAGACTCCATGAACAGAGAGATTACTCTCCACATTTATGTGTGATAGCATTGATACAAACTGCCCCGGTGCACGTTCCGACGAGCCCTCACTAAGATTAAGCATAAAGATGCGTTTGTCGGACCCTGAAATGCAAATTAAAGATGAAATTGATTTTGTTTCTAATGATTTTGGAATACCCACAAATGGTTAGCAAGTGGGGTGCCACATCGTCTTCAATCACAGCATATCCAGTTAATTTGATCGTCTCTCTATCCAAGAGAAATGTTTTTCTGCTCAATGTAGCCAGAGAGACCCGCACCAGACGCAGTTCGCCGGTCTCGCTTTTCTTTTGGAAATATGTGAGCATTTGGTGACCCTCGGGTAGTGTAAACACTGTTGGCTTGGTAAGCACTGTGCCGGCTGTTAAAGCCAATTGCTCGGCTGTATCTGCTTTCTGATCTTTACGAGATTCCAATGCCACAGAAAGTGTTTGGCAAATACCATCACTATATAGAACTAAAGCTTCTCTATCTGTTTCCACAAGATGTGCAATGCTCTTTTGAAACTTTAGCTTCTTGCACTTGGTTATATCCGAAGTGTCTACATTCCAAAGGCGCAGTGAATGATTCCCAAACACTCCGACATACTTTTGGCTATTGGGATCATAGATGACCTTAGCTGAAAGCTTTTCTGGTAAGGACCAGCTGAGCAGTTGCTTCTGAGTGCGAATCTACAAATAATTTGAAATTAAATTTTCGTTTGGACGTGTGTTTTGAATTTTTATTTGGAACTTACATTAAGCACAACAACAACATTACGAGCCAATGTGGTAACTACATTGCCCTTTTCGCAATCGGATGCCAGGCCCAGGAACTCCTTAGGATCAGGGATAGGAAAAAGATTGTAATATGACAAAAACTTTGACATTGTTATCACTCGCGGTATGGAATAAAATTCAACAACACGTGCGAATGATTATTTCGCTGGTATAAGCGGCACTTCACTGGAAGGAATCGGTTAGTTATCGATTGGGCTCAGCTGTTCGATAAAACAGTGCAGGTAATTTGGCTAGTTTCAAATTATTTCGTATTAGAACGAAACTACTGCATATAATTAATTAATCATTTAGTTATTCTCATACTTCGGTATAGTATATCAAAGATTATTAATTGATTAGTACAAAAACCTATATTGTTAAGAAAAACTGTTGCTTACAATATAGAAATTGTTACCAAAACATATGCTGCTGTGGCTTAGCGGTAAGTAAATTTTACTTGTCCAGCCCTGGTCTGCCACATGCTATCGATAGCAGTAAAGACAAATTGTATTAAAGGAAATGGGTGGAAAAAAAGTACCTCGCACTAAAAACAATGCAAAGGTGATAAACAACGCATTTTAACCATTGCGAATTTCAATAATTATAGCAATTTTGCATCTACTCTTTCTCCTCTAGCCATCCAGCAGTAGCCGTACGGCCGAGTTGTTGGGCAGTTCCAATCCTACACCAATATTTTTTGGTGGTTTGGGACTTGCCAATTCAAATGATCAGGATGTTTTCGATGCCAACATACTTCCAGAACTCCAGGTCATACTGCGTAAACTATCCAAAAAAGATCCAATGACTAAGAAGAAGGCTCTACAGGAATTGCAAGAATGCATTGCGGCCAATGATGTGGAAACATTAAAAACTTTCTTACCATTATGGCCCAAGCATTATCAAAATCTTGCCAATGATCCCGAGCACAATGTCCGTGAACTTAGTCAATCTGTGATGCAGTTACTAATGGCCAAATGTAAACGAAATATGGCTCCATATCTTAAGCTCCTAGTTCCAGTTTGGTTGTGTAGCCGCTATGATAACTATGCGCCGGCTGCAAGTATTGCTACTAATTCGTTTCTCGAGACATTTGCTGGAACAAATGGAGCTAATCGGACAAAGGAAGTATGCCAGCATTGCCAAACAGAGATTATGGAATATGTGACACGTAACATAACATTTCATACCGCTGCTACGTTGTCATTAGGCAAGAGTCTAACCACAGAGGAGGCAGAGCAAAAATATCAGCGAGTTGTGGTTAGCAGTTTCAAAGTAATTTCCTTTTTATTGGAATATGTTTTGTCTACAACAGAGGAAGATATTAAACAGGGTCTGAAAACTCTGTTTAGCATTCAAAAATTCTGGATATTTGCCAAACATAAAGTTCCAGCTATTAGGTAGATCAATAAATAAATTTAATATGGGTAATCCCAATTAATTCTTTCTTCTATATATGATTATTTAGAGCTTCCTGGTTTGAATGTGTTTATCATGTATTACAAATCCCTCTCTTGGATGTCATTACCCCGCACAAATCTCAATTGATTACTCTGAGCTTCCAGTATATTGACGAAGCCGATCCCATTGTGGCTCCCCATATTTGGGGCTGTGTATTGCTATTGCAAACTAACTTCAATGATTGGTAAGGTAAACGATATTTTCTATAATTCACATTAATTAATTTCATTTTTATTTTTCGATTGGTTTTGGATGTAGGTATGCTCCATTGAACATGCGCAAGACCGTTTTGCCCAAATTGTATGCTATGCTTAAAAATGGCTTTAATCGTAATGCATTGGCAATTTGTCCAAATTTGTTACCATTTTTGGCTAATCTGACACCATCAAGTCTACAGGATTTGGACATTTTTGAGTTTTATAAACGATTCTTTGATGATTTGAAAATCAGTATAGTCGAAACATATGATCCGCCCTTATCAAAATCGGATATACTAGTGATTCACAATGCATATTTTGAGTGCATACGTTTTTTACTTCAACAGATCAATCAGGATGAGAGTGGAGTCCAGAGGGAGGATTTCGCTCTTGAGCTACTTCAGAATCAGTTACTTAAGCCAATTGGTCAATTACTGTCCTGTGAAAATGCCCAAGTAAAATGCTTTTTTCAGCATAGTTCCGCTCTAGTTGCCTTCTGGGATCGTCAGTGTCAAAATGGTCAGGATAAATCATTGTTATATGGCAAATTGTTGAAACAATTCTGGACAGATATCTTTGCCCTGGTCACCGAAAATTTGGCTGTACAGGGTGATGTGAATGAACATTTGTTATCAAATGTATTGATGTTGGTACAGAATCTGCATGTGGCAAATCCAAGTTTGGAGTCGCCTAGCGTCAAGTTCCAGGAAATCCAAGACGAAGTGCAGCAAGAAGAGATTATCAAGAGCAGTAAAAAGGAAACCCAGGAAGCGGCTGCTTTTATACAAAAAGAGCTTAAACAGTTGGCCATTAAGCTGGTTAAAATTTGTCTGGATAAGGCAAAAATTTCATCCTGTCCCTCAAGATATGTGGATCATATACGTATTTTGACCCGATTGTTTGGCGACTTGCAATTCTATAAGAGTCTAACGGAAAGCGGCGATATACGAGCGACCTTGGATGTGATGTTGAGCCTTCTGGAAAATGGATCTTTTGATCTCAACAAAGATACCTGCGATTCCCTAATGGATATTAATTTTGAAATATTGGCCTGGCTGCAGCCAGAGGAACGCTTTGAATATATTGAGAAATCTTTACTCCGAGTGCCCCATCATTCTGTACAAAATCTTCTACTACAGCGCCTGCTCTCGTATCCCTTGTGTACAGAGCCCGCGGTGTGCCGGATGTTAATCACTGAGGATATTTGTTCGATTATCGTTCGGATTGCCAATGAGGTTGTGGCGGATAATAATCGAGATAAGCTTAATTTATTGCATAAATGTTTCTTTCAAACGGATACGGGTGATATACTCATCAATGCTGATACGGTGGACCAAATATTGCGTGCCATGTCAAAGCCATTGGAGCAATCTTCCATTTTGGATAGTGATATGGTTGAAGTTTGTGGTAGCTTTATAGCCCAAATAATGCCTGTGATTTGCAGTAATGATAATTCATCATTGGGAGTGCGTCAGGAGATATTCTTAACGTTGTACAAATTTAGTTTGCAGCATCAGCCGGGAGATTATCTATCACAGGATACGCTGTGGGAGATAACCACCTGCTGGCAGGATGCTCTATCCAGCAAGGATATTGAAATTGATGATAACATGTTAACCAAATGTGCACAAATAGTTGACGAATTGGCTGGTAAAGTGAGTGAAGGCGTAACTCCAATTCAAGACGAAGATCCGATAGATAGCATGGCCGAGGCTATAGCCAAATTTGTTATCTGCTCCACAGAGAACATTGAAGACGATGCAATGAGTTTAAAGCGTATAGATGAAACTCTAAAAGCCCTCCTAATATCGCCAACGCAAAGTGAGGAAATGGTACTCAAATTTGAAAATCATTGTGTATATCTACAGGCATTGCGCCTTGATGGATCCGGTGGTATGACTGCTGGATCAGCATTTCAAATGGCTTGCTTTGACGAAAAGGATATACTTAATGTTATACGTCGTGCAACACTTAATTTTTCAACCATTGCTAAGTTGGTGTGTCCTGTAGATATACAGCAGCAACTGGGAGAACAAACCGTCAATGGCGTAGAGGATGAAATCACTGAAGATTACTGTGATCCCAATGAGAATTTATTAAAACATTGGAGTGACTATCTAAAAGAGGAAATATTCAAATGTTTGCGTGTGGCCTCATCAGCTGAAATGTGGCTAGAAGTTTCCGGTGATCTGCAAACATCTAAATTGAATTTAATCTGTTTATTAACCGAAAAGGTTCGCAATTTTATGGGCAGTAGCAGTGGTTTGATTGATATCATTAAAGATCGTATTGAAGAACAGGCTCTGACACAGCCAACATGCAGTCCAATAAGCTGTAGTCTCTTGGCTTATTTACTTTACCATAACCAATATAAAGCCTTCGAAGAGAGCGCTACCATTTTGCTGCATGAGCATCTGGCTGAAACTCTTTCAAATCGCGGTTCTTATAAAGCTTATGTGATGATATTGCAGGTAAGACTACAAATTGAAAAGGATTTGCAACATAAACTGAAATTTTTATCCATTTTCGTTTTAGCACCTGCTTCCAAAGTTAGCGCCAAGATCTCTTGGTCTTAGTTTACCTATAATGCGCACTGATCCCCCTGAGATGTGGGTTAAGGCTGCTGTCTTTCGTTGTCTCATTGTTAACAATTTCTCAGCAGACATTAATGAGCATTCGGATCGTAATATTATAGTATCGGCTGTACAATTTCTTACCAGCATAGGTGAACAGAATGCCACTCAAAAGGATTTGCTCCATTACAATGTGTAAGAAATTATCTAAAATATAAGAGCAAATTCATATATAATAATGATCTTTAATCATTTTTTGTTAAAGAGATCTATACAAACTGGCGTATGATTCAGTTTTGAATACTGTGGAGTTTATTAAACTGTTAACAGAAGTCCTACAACGATTCCCCTATGAATTGACAATCAAGAATTGGGATACCATACGCATTGGTCTCAGCTCATGGATATTGAGTGTATCTAAATCAATGTCAAACTATTGTGATCCAAAGGTGAGGCACAAAAAGAAAAATTAATTAATTAAATTGGAATTTCTTATACTCAAATATTATTTCCAGATTTCATTCTTCACGGCGGCTGTTTACCAATTGTTTGCCTCACTAATACGTTTCATATATATCGAGAAACAAAAGAGCTCAACGGAAATGCTTAAGAATGTGATTGATGAATGGGATACATTATTCGCACGTGATGTTAATGTCGTCTTGTTCAAATCATTCTATCAACTAACCAATGAAGCAGCAAATGTGGAGAAAGATTTCCAAATTTGCTATCAGACTTTGCTGGAATGCATAACACCGACTTTGGAGTACATTGATTACAGTTTTGTCTACGCTGTAAGATAAATTTGTTTCATTGATAAGAAATTTCTTATATAAACATTACTTTCATATTTCAGTTCTGCAAATCGCCCAATTCCAAAATAAGTCTCGACCATTTGTGCAATTATCTGTTTAAGTTACTTCATTGTCATCAGCATAGTGTGCGGCTTTTTGCTGTCCATGCTCTGAAACAATTGACACCCCATTTTGTGTCCGATGACATTCAACTAAATGAGAAGCATCAAAGTGATCTAGATATTAATGGATCGTCACCCATTGCCCAATGGCACTTTTTGAATCGTTTCGAAGATTATATAACACGATACAATTCGCTGATTGAAAAATATTTAAAGGAGTTCACATTCAAGCTTACCGAACTGGATGATTTGGAACCCATTGATAGGCATAATGCTTTTAGCTATTTACTCATTTGGGATTGTGTTCTTAATGCTTGCGCCAAATCACCAGTGGCTTTGCGTGCTGTCTACACAAATTGGTTAAATGAGAATCGATACGAAGAGGTAATATTTTGGTCTGAATTTTACTTTTGATTTTGGTTTTACACGTGAAATTTGCCTACTTAATTAAAAATTACAATTACAGAATTTTTTACATTTTCTCTTCCGTGCCATGCCGGTGGACATTTTGAAGAATCACGGCGCTAAAGTGCTTAGCAATACTGTGTTTAAGGAGCTTTCTTGGTCTCAAATGAAGGGTAAGTTTATTACAAATTCATCAATGTCTCTTCTGAAGGCAAATCTTCATTATCACCACCGCCAAGAATATCAGGCAAATAGTCAATTTCATTTGGGTACATGCCATAATCTTCATACTCTTGTAATCCTTGATCAAAATCTTCTGGAATGTCCTCTTCCATGGGTTCAGATACGGAAATGTAATCAGAAAGTGGTACAAATTGTTCAGGATCTTCGTGATGCATAATAGGTCGTTGGACGGGCATCTGTTGTGGTGCCAAATAAATATTCAAGTTCGAAATGAATTTGTTAATCCAAACAGTGAGATTGTTGGCCAAAATTCGTTGATATTCACGTAGATTGCTTGTCGTATAAAACTCTTGATCTAAAAGTTTAATGGCAATAATATTAAATTAAGACAATTAATTCATTGAAAGTTTAAGTATAGCTTACCTGTAAAGTCCTTAATACGCTCCAATATTACAGCACAAAGTGGTGAATTTTCATCAATGATAAATTGATCATTGAGTAGGAAATCCTTCATCTCCTCAAACAGAACACAGACAATTTTTTGCATTTGTTTGCGTTGACGCAGTAGAATGCGTTTCTTTAAACTCTTGCAACGTCTGCGATGCAATTGCTTGGACACACGACGCAATCGTTGTTCCTCTTCCATGTATTCCATTGCCTTATCCATGGTCATAACCTCTACTGGCGGCTTGGGTTTCATTTGATTCTGCAATGCTGCCAAATGGCGGGGCGAGAGATAATTCTTGAAATTTTTAAATGTATCCTTGACACGCATAGGATGAGGATCAGCCAAACGTTCAACACGAGCCGTACACGTTGGCACATAAATTTTTTTTGTATAATATTTGGGCTGCTTTTGTTGGATAGCCTGTGGTGATGATAAATCCTTTTTGGGTGTAGCCAAAAAGCAAATGTGCTCCTCCCTTGTCAAAACATCACGGTCAATGATTATCTGTCCAGTATGCTGGCAGGCCATAGAGCTGGAGGCACTACTTGGCTGTTGTGGCCGTGGGCATACGCAATAGAACTTGTACATGGCCTGCTGTTCATGAACGGGCCATTTTACCAGACGTTTAATACGTTTCGCTTGATCCGCTCTAACATGAACCATTCCCAACCGGGCATTTAATTCGTCAGCTACTGTTGGACCCTCTGTTTGTACTTTTGGCTTCCGTTGCTGTGGTGCACGTTGATATGCCATCTTGAAAAAGTTCAGTGCATCCCCCACCGTAGCCTTTTCATCGTTCAACTTGATACCACGCTGCGGTGGTGGTATCTCCGATGGCATCTCTTTAAAGTTAAATGGCTTCTTCGCCATAATTTACAACAAATCACCAAAAAAAAAAAAAAGAAAGGAGCAAAATACAAAACACGAAAAAAAAAAATAAACTAACAATAAATAATTTCTATATATTTACGAGAGAGCACGAAAAACCTTAATGAAAATAATATTAAACTAAACCAAAACATAAAAAACTACTCTCTCAATAATTTTTGTATATAAACTGAAAGGCATTTCATAGCTATCTTCATATACATTATATTTCCCCCTTTTAATAGATGGAGAACTTTCTCTGGAGCGATATGCCTGTCACTTGTATACTGAAGTATTACGCAAATTGCCCGCTGTGGTACGTAAATGGTGGAATACGAGCCAATCCAGGCAAAAGAATTTTGTTGACAACCTTACCACAAATTATGTGAGCTCTTTAATCTGCAGCGAAGAACTCAAAGCGATAGCCAATCGGAAGGAAAAGCACGAAAATATGCAGGTAATTGTTATTACAATGACTCCTCGCTGCTCATTCGCAGAATGAAAACGACCGTAATGCTGATTAATAGTAGAATGATGACAATGCCGCGGAATATCTCCAATGGTACCATATCGCTATTTTTGTCTACTTATATTACTCAAAACAAATACTTTTATTCTTTGATTGCCACTTGGAACGAAGTCTACTATGTTTTGAATAAAGATTATGAAAAATTTGTATTATGTATTTATTAACATTTAATTTATTTTCAGGTTACTGTGCATATCTCAACTCGCGAGGTATTAGCTGTCTATGCAATAGATGAGGCTCGTATGGAATTGGTTATATCACTGGCTTCCAATTATCCACTTGGTGCAGTAAAAGTAGAATCTGGCAAGCAAATTGGCGGACGAGCTTCATCTCGCAATGTTGGCATGCAATTGACTATCCTTCTTACACATCAGGTAAGAATAGGAAAAATTATTCTCTCTATCTTTATTCATTATCGGCGATTAATTCTTTGAATGTTCTTCAATAGAATGGCACCATTTACGATGGCCTAACTATGTGGAAAAATAATCTTGACAAGAAATTCGAGGGCGTAGAGGAATGCTATGTATGTTATACGGTTATCCATCAGGATACATGCCAATTGCCAAAATTAACGTGCAAAACCTGTAAAAAGAAATTCCATGGACCTTGTTTAGTAAGTCGCATATTTGTTTCTTTAGATTAATCTTATTCTTAATATATATTTTTCTTTAATTTTAGTATAAATGGTTCACTACTAGCAGCAAATCAACGTGTCCCATTTGCCGCAATGTCTTCTAAATGTTACAAAATGTGTTATGTTTGAAAAGAGCAAAAGCAAAAAAAAACTTTTTTTGAAAGTAATTCAGTTCAATATTTTGGGCATTCGTAATCTGTAAATCAATAGTTTAATTTAAGCAATACCAAAATTATAAAAATCAACAAAACATGTTTTAAAGCGGTTTTCGGCTATTTTGGATCTTTCTGATTTAAATTTATCACTTGAAGAATAACCGTGGAGATTAATTGATTCACTGTTGTTTTTATTCGGAAGTTTGGGACTTCATTGGACTCTATTTGCTGATAATGGGAGATACGAAAAGACAAATAAATTTTTGGATATTTTGGTGACTTCTTTGTGTATTTTAAACTTTAAACACCGTTGAATTAATTTATATTTAGCTAAAATTGATACCTGTTAATTGTATACTATTTACTCATTGGGGTTTATTAAAATTATATATTTGAACACTAAATAAGAGTTTTAATAAGAATTAGAATTGGCTTGGTATGTGGGCATATCAAATTGCTATTATATTTCCACATAAATGAAAGGAATACCAAGCACTTTTTTTAGCTATCTCGTTCTAATTTGTATATACATCAATGATATATATTTATATACCCCAAATTAAAAAGTCTTGGTAAATTGGTGTTATTACTTTAATTGTATGTTAATGAAAGGAACCTTCAACTTCAACGGTGATTCATTAAGTAACTAATGCGTCGTCTTGCTGAAAAGAATGAGATAGCATATAGATTTCCTTGTAATGTAGTTATCTCTTTGTCAATAATAAATGTATACTACATATATATTTTATTTATATTTATGAAGGTTATAAATAGTCCTGTTTGCACAATTTTTGAGCCAATTGGATCAAACATATGTATAAATCGGCTTTAAATAAATTTGTAGAAACCTGCCACATGGAACTATTATATCATATAGATCCTTTAGGGGTTATATGTTCAATGTTACATAGGTCAGAAATTACAGTGGTGGTCACAAAATTAGCAACATTTACCAATATTTCTTGGATATGAGTCATGTAAAAATTGTATGCAATTTTTATACTTTTTTTTTTTATTTAAAAGGAAAAATATTCCTACATTTTGATTTTAATACAATAATTAAAGTCTTCACAAATTTATGTTTTATTGTCTTAGTCCTTTGACTTTGATTCCATTATCCAACACTAATTGATTATTTTTCATTTATTTACAAAAACTTGATTATCTTTCATTTCTTAAAATAGTAATTTTAATGATAACAATCCAACTATCTTTAAATAATTTTGAAAAGGGGGCTTTAACTGTTTTTTCTCCAGTGAATTTTATTTAATAATTTAGCGAAAGGAGTCCTAAAAGAGAAAATAATAAATTACCATTGAAATAGAATGAATAAAATTAAAATAATTAGTATTGTAGTTAAAAACGTGGAATTACCATTAAAATAACAGAAAACGTACTGAAGCATATTCAAAAATTCACCTAAACATAAATTTATCAATTTTTCGATTCTGCGCTTTAGGTCATTTTTTTTTTTGTATAAAGAGGTGAGGTCACAACAGATGCCACAACGCAGACTCGAACTTGGTATTGGTATCGCATATGTTTTGCATTTTCTATTTGGTTAGCAGCTGCATCTTGGATACCTTTTGTTACCGATTTGTAGGCGCGAGAAGTCCTATTAAAATGACGTAAGCTGGAGAAGATGAACATCAGTAGCGCCAAATTGAGCAAACCGAAACTTGGCCAGCGTGTTGAGGTAACGGGTAAAAATCTTCAGGGTCGTGTTGCATATATTGGTTGCACTAGTTTTGCAGCCGGTATATGGTTTGGTATTATCCTGGATACGGCTCTTGGCAAAAACAATGGTACTATATTGGGTAAAACATATTTTAATTGCCCCGATAATTGTGGACTATTTGTGCGTGGTCATCAATTGGTGGGATTAGAAATTGAGCTGAATAATCAAAAAGGAAGAAAAATGCAGCGCACATTATTAAAAAAGAATGTGGGTGTTGGCAGTAGGTCTTCCTCCACTGAGCAAGAATGGGTGAGTCAGAGAAACAAAAAAAAAAAAAAAAAAAAACAAATAGAAACCTACAACCTACACTATCTATGTATCTATAATTTAATTTGATTTAATTTCTTAGGAAGTACAACGTGTGCAAACATCCACATCTACAGTGGACAAAGTTGAAGAAAGTCCTTCCAATAAACAGGAAAAAGTTCGTAAAGAGTCACAATCTTTATCGCCAAAAAGTCCAAGAAAACAATTAGTTAGGGAACAATTGTCACAGCAGCTTCCAAAGGTCAGTTGCTTTCTGAAAAAAACAAAAAATAAATATATATATTTTTGTATATTATTTCAAAAATTGAATTTTAGCAAATGATACAGCCTGATACAAGTGAACCATCTTCAATGGTTAATATAGACATTGTAGAGAAAGGACAGATTATTCCGGAACAGTCACAGAAAAAGGAAAATAAACGTCAGCAACAGCAACAAATTGGACAATTTCCTCCTCAGGCTATCAATTTACCATTAAGCACTCAATTGGCCCCACCAATGTCCACCATGACATGCAACCAGAGGCGTTCGACATCATACACTCAGTTGCGTCCAACAAGAATAAGTCAACCAAAGCCGACAATAGCACAGGCCCAAAGTTCGACGGCTCAACTGACTCTGGCAATGCCAGTTCCCCAGGCTTTGGCTCCGAAACGCAGTAAGACTAGCATTATGAGTCCAACCAATTCCATGAGACGTAGCCAGAATCCTGAAGCCTTTGTTGAACCTGGCTTTCTCTCTATATTAAAGCCACAGTTTACGCCGGGACCAGCTCTTGCTGTACGACCATCGGCAGCTCCAATTCCGGTGGACAATTCCGAGTTGCGACAACTTCGTGAGGAATTGCAAATGTTGAGAGTTCAAAAGAGTGAGGATAAATTAAAGTTACTCGAATTGGAACGTATTAAAATACACAATGAACAGTTGATGGAGTTCAAGTCACAAATAATGACACAGCAGGTACTACTCCAGAGGGAATTGCAAAGATCCCGACATGAACAACGTGAGTCTCAGGACTTGGCAACAAAGTATCAAAGGGATCTCGATGAGCTTGCCGAGAGTATAGAACTTTTGACATTAGATAAAGAGATGGCCGAAGAGCGTTTGGAAACATTACAAATTGAATTGGAAATGGCCAAAGAACGTAATGATGAACTTAGTCTTGATGTGGAAATTTTACGAGTGGAACAGGAGGAGCAACAGTTGCAACAACAACCCCAACAACAAGGAGTACAGCCTTTAATTAAGACTGAAAAGAGTTCTGTTACTCCATCAACTGCCATCGAATCGGCGGAATTTTTACGCCTTGAGCAATATAATCAACGTTTACGCGAAACAGTGGTTCGACTGAGGGATACTTTGGCCCAAGAGAAGCAAATAGCACAACGAAATCACAAGGAACTGGAGACCAAATATTCAGAAATCAACGAACTGAAGAGCATTAAGGAATTACTTAATCATCGAATCGATCAAATGGAAACCCAATTAATGGATCTAAAAGAACAAATTGATGCCTCACTGGGTGCTGAAACTATGGTAACTCAGTTAGCTAGCATTAAATTGGAGCTAGAGGATCGTGTCAAATTATTGGAAGATGAAGTTAATGAATTGGAAGCCTTAGAACAAATACAAGAGCAGCTTATCGAAAGTAATCAAGAGTTGGAAACAGATTTGCGTGAGGAAATCGATAGACTGGTTGGTCAAGTGAAAACTCTGGAACATCAAAAGAATGCCGCAATTGAAAGTGTTTACGATAGAGATGTTACCATATTTAAATTCCGGGAACTTGTCCGTCAACTTCAGGAACAATTACAAAGTAAACCAGATGGTGGCACTCTATCTATTGACGATTTTAGTAGTACCAATGGCGAGTCCCAGCAAGAGGATCAAAGTAATTCAGATTATCAGCATATATTCAGTGTGAGCAAGGCATATGGAAGGGCTCTCGAACAGCAATTAAAATCACTAGAGCTACGATTGCAGTTGCAACACTTGCAACAAGTTCTACTATTTGTACCAGAACAATTTTTGTTACGTGGTGGTGAACATGATGTCATTTTAGTAATGTTACTTCTGGAGAGAGTCAATGAGAAAATGGCTATCTTGGGTAAAGCCATCAATGAGAAGTTTCCAACAGCATGTGGTGAATTCGGTGAGTCCAAAGAAAAAAAGAAAAAATAATAGTATATTTAAATATAAACTATATCCATTTCATTTACCAGGTCGCGATGCTATATACGAGGGTTATTCGGTTCAGAGATATATATTTCGTTCACATTGTCTATATTTGCTCAAGAGCCTTCAATTGGTGCTCCAACAATTCCGTCATGCTCTTAACCATTGTGATTATGAGCTTTGTAATCATGCAGCCATTTATCGCAGTGATTTGGAATTACAGGAACAGGAATTGGATGAGTTTATACAATTGTTAAAAACAGGACAACTCGATGAGCATTCAAGTTGTGATCCCATACATCGCGCTTTTCTATATATTAATGGATTGCATCAGAATCTGATGCCACCACAAACATTGGTCGAGTTGCTTGATGAACAACAGCTTTATGTTGGCCTCCTGGAGGTCTATGAGGCTGGTCTCGATGCAGTGAATGCCAATTCGGGACTGTTGCATACAATAATCCAAGTTGGTGATGAACAGACTGCCTCATTTCAATGTATGCAGTTGCTTATGGAGCAAAGTTGTGCCCACAAACAGAAGGTAAAGAAGCTACAAAGAAGACTTAGCAGTGGCAGTGGGGAGGTATTAACAGGTGTCGCATGTTCAAGATACCAAAAGATTCTGGAAACCAATGAGGCCTTAAGTGGACTTATTAGTCAATTGGGTTTAACTGCCCGTGAGGCAAGTAAAGAGTCATCATTAAATGGTGGCATTTCTCATGAGAAGCTATGGCGCATGCTTGTTCTCAACTACAATAAAATGGGTCCTGGTGGTGGACAGGGTGATGAAGTAGAGGCATATTTCCAACATTGTATGCACTTGCTGGAAGAGCAACTGGATGACATATTCGTCTTACTGGAATCGAATGATGTGAATACGGAATATGTACGACATCCGGCGACAAATACCTTACACGAGCGAGCAGCTCAGGTGAAACGACATTATGAGGATGTCAAATGTTTGGAACTGATAGTGGGAGAAAGAGATAAAGAGATCAAGAGCCTTAAGTTTATGTCAAAGATGAAACAACAAGATTATTCAGAGTTACAGATACGTAAGGAAATGGCAGAGAAGCAACTTGGTAAGCAATACCAAATATTAACTTGCCTGGCCGACCAGACCGAACAATTGGAATATCTAATGCTTGGCAAGGAGGCAGCCATGGGACAAGCCCTAAATGTTTTAGCTGAAAAACTAACCTCACTGGAGCTACTGCAACAACAATGGAGGGAACAACAACAGGCGGATAATGCTTGTGCGAATAGTTCCACCTTGAGCAGCAATCAGGAATTACAAATGCTCCATCAGGCTCTTAGACAGGAGCGTTTACTTCGCGTTCAAATTCAGGGTAATGCAATGGTAAAGTCTTTTGCCTCCTTAGAGCCATTGCATGTCCCTGTTCAAGCCAAGGATAATTCAGTATCAAATGACCAATTGGTTAATTTAGAATCAGAGTTACGTTCTTTAAAGAATCAATGGCTTTTGGCTTCCATGGAACTTGAGCCTGTGCGGTGTCAAAAGCGTACAGAGATTGAGGTTAAGAGCAACCGTATTTTGCGACATATCTTCCAAACATATTGTAATCTACATCCGTATAGGGTGAAACAAACAGATTTTGGATTGTTCATTAGCAAAGATTTGCATCGTGCGTTTTTTCCAACTATCGAATAGATGAAATATGTATGCAGTATTCCAATTATATAAAGAAAGCTAAATGTGATTCGCTACTTAACATACGCAGATACTATATACAGTACATATATATATACATATATATATATCAGCTTATTACCTTGTTCATTTCATGTTAATTCAATAATAAACGAAATATACATACTTATTATTATATATAACTTAAAAACTTAAAAAATCCTTTTTAATATAGGAGAAATAAAATAGCATATAGTATACTTTTAGGGGTCGTAGGCAAACCAGTTGTATTTTAGAATTGATATTTAATCTCAAGATTTAATTGAATATTTATTTTTTTATTTTATTTTTTTTTACAACGTATACAACAACACGTCATATACATACAATACAATATTTAAAAAAAAGAGAAAAACGTGCAGTGTGGTGTTTATGAGAGAGCAGCGCAAGCAGTTGATGAAAGGAGACAGAGACATGCTTAATCGCATGGCCACAAACAGGAAAGGTATATAGATACGTGTGACAAAAATGATGATGCCCGTGTGACGTAGTTATCGATGTCGTTGTGGGTGTTTTTTTGTTCTTCTTTTTTTTTTTAACATAAATATAACTTCGTTTTTGTTTCTTTTTTTTTTTTGTATTTAATGGAAATGTTTAGGCTATGTACAGTGGCTGCTGTAAGTTCTCTGTGACTAAACAGAGCTGCAAGTGAAGGGAAAAGTGAGGTTATGTTAGGATATACATCAGTAGTGTGGGGTTTAATTACCCTCACGACTTGGCTGTGACCGTCTGACGCTTGGCCACAATTTTGCCTTGATCACGACTATTAATAACCTCAGCATGGAATCCGGTCTCCCAATCGGCGTAATATTTAACTGTACGCACATTTCCATCGGGTTCGACCAAGGAATATTCTCCTTTGACGACATCACCATCACGTTCCTCCCGCTGATGCTTATGATCACCCGTATGCAAATCATTTACAGCATACTCAAAGGCATATCGTGGATGGGTATCCTTAAGAAGAGTATCAAATTTAAGCATGGATTATTGTGGAGAGAGATTATTCTTTGTACTTACAACATGTTCGAGATGCTTCTCTGGTACCACTTTAAGCACTGCCGGTTGAGCTACATGAGCTGATTTCAGGTAACCTCCTACTCCAAGTGGCGTTGGTGCACTTAGTGCCGGGACACTTTGTGCATAGCGGTAAAAACCTGCTCCCAGTGGTCCAATACCACCTACTCCATGCGCATAGCCATCAAGTGGAGAACCTAGTTGGCCATGGGCGGATGCTTGCGACAGAAGTCCTTGATAGGTAAGAGCTGGAGTAGCCGCATGATGGCCCAAAGAGATAACTCCATAATAACCAGCTCCGTGACCAGGAGATCCTAAGGCTAAAATACAATGGATTAATGATTAACATTCTGGATCCAAGACATACCTCCATGGGTGCCATAGGCAGTGCTTGTACTGGCCAGTTTTCCACCCAAAGAATATGCCGGTGCAGATGAGATTTTTGTCAAACCGAGTCCTCCTATTTCACCTAAACTTGAAATACTGCCAGGACCAAGTTTAGACAAATATTCATTTTGATGGGAAATGGCACTCGATCCATATGTTCCGATTACCGACTGGTGATTATCGACAGCAAGTCCTGGAGCAGATGCCAAATAGGTTTTCGATAGTGTCGGAGCAAGAGTTAGAGCAGGTTTTGATACATATTGATGTGAAATGGCGCCATGGCCAGAGCTGCCGTAACTCGTAGCGATCTTGCCAATGCTTGGAGCAACGGATAATGTAGCTGGCGCTCCATAACTGAGTGGGGCAGCTCCAAGAGTGCTAATTCCAGCACTGGATACGTATTGGTGTGATAAAGCTCCACCTGAACCATATCCTCCAGCCAATTTTGTGATAACGGGAGCGGCATGGCTAGAAATCGTAACAGGAGCAGGTATGGCAATTGCTGGAGCAGCTGGTAGATAGGTTTTCGATAATGCTGGAGTAAGAGACAATGCCGGCTTGGATACATATTGATGGGAAACAGCTCCTGAACCACTAACTCCATATCCTGTTGCTATTTTGCTAATGGCAGGGGTTGCATAGGTCGCAATTTTGGCAGGAGCTGAAACAGCAATGGCGGGAGCAGCTGGCAGATAGGTTTTCGATAGCGCCGGAGTAAGAGCAATAGCTGGTTTGGAAACATATTGATGGGATACAGCACCAGAACCGATAGATCCATATCCTGAGGATAACTTGACAGTAGCAGGTGCGGCAGAATAAGTGGATATAGCAGGAGCAGCATAGCTGGCTACCTTTGTTACCACTGGTGCTGCCGAAATGGTGGACACTGCAGGCTTGGAGACATACTGATGTGAAATGGCTCCCGACCCACTTGCACCATATCCTGAAGCAATTTTAGCAATAGCAGGAGCAGCTGAATAGGTTGAAACTACGGGAGCAGCATAGGAAGCAACCTTTGCAATCGCAGGAACTGGTGCTGGATAAGCCGCAACTATGGGCTTTGAGATGTATTGATGAGAAACATCAGCCGCTTGACTATAGGTGGCCACTTTGGCCAGTCCAGGAGATGAAGAGTAACCGGAAATGAGGGGTCCCACACTGCTGGATATTTTTGTAATCGCAGGAGTGGAAGAATAGGTAGAGATCGCAGGAGATGCATACGACAAGACCTTTGCAGGAGCAGCTGCAATGGCCACAGCTGGTTTCGAAACATACTGATGGGAAACAGCTCCAGAACCACTTACTCCATATCCTGTTGCTATTTTGCTAATCGCAGGGGTTGCATAGGTCGCGATTTTGGCAGGAGCTGAGACAGCAATGGCGGGAGCAGCTGGTAGATAAGTTTTGGATAAAGCTGGAGCTAAAGTCAAAGCTGGCTTCGACACATATTGATGGGATATGGCTCCTGAAGCACTTGCACCATAACCGATTGCCGATTTTGTTATAGCTGGTGAGGATGAATAGGTGGAAATAACAGGAGCAGCATAACTGGCAATGTTGGTTGTAATAGGAGCTGCTGAAATAGTGGCTAATGCCGGTTTGGATACATATTGATGGGATACAGCACCAGAACCGATAGATCCATATCCTGAGGATAACTTGACAGTAGCAGGTGCGGCAGAATAAGTGGAGATAGCAGGAGCAGCATAGCTGGCTACCTTTGTTACCACTGGTGCTGCCGAAATGGTGGACACTGCAGGCTTGGAGACATACTGATGTGAAATGGCTCCCGACCCACTTGCACCATATCCTGTAGCAATTTTAGCAATAGCAGGAGCAGCTGAGTAGGTTGAAACTACGGGAGCAGCATAGGAAGCAACCCTTGCAATCGCAGGAACTGGTGCTGGATAAGCCGCAACTATGGGCTTTGAGATGTATTGATGAGAAACATCAGCCGCTTGACTATAGGTGGCCACTTTGGCCAGTCCAGGAGATGAAGAGTAACCGGAAATGAGGGGTCCCACACTGCTGGATATTTTTGTAATCGCAGGAGCGGAAGAATAGGTAGAGATCGCAGGAGATGCATACGACAAGACCTTTGCAGGAGCAGCTGCAATGGCCACAGCTGGTTTCGAAACATACTGATGGGAAACAGCTCCAGAACCACTTACTCCATATCCTGTTGCTATTTTGCTAATCGCAGGGGTTGCATAGGTCGCGATTTTGGCAGGAGCTGAGACAGCAATGGCGGGAGCAGCTGGTAGATAAGTTTTGGATAAAGCTGGAGCTAAAGTCAAAGCTGGCTTCGACACATATTGATGGGACGTTGCTCCATATCCTGAGACCACACTAGTGGTAGCAGGCGTGGCATAGCTGAGAATTTTACCAACAGCAGGAGCGGAAGAGTAAGTGGAAACGGCGGGAGCAGCATAGCTGGCAACCTTTGTTACAACAGGAGCTGCTGAAATGGTAGACACTATGGGCTTGGATACATATTGATGGGATATGGCGCCTGAACCACTTGCTCCATATCCGGAAGAAATCTTAGCAATAGCAGGCGCAGCAGCAGCATAGGTCGATATGGTGGGAGACGGATAACTGGCTATTTTTCCATAAGAAGAGGCATCGGAGTAAGTAGTTATGGCAGGAGCTGCATAAGTGGCCACTTTGGCTATAGCAGGAGCAGCAGCTATTGTTGCAGTCAGTGGCTTGGAGACATATGCACTAGAAATGCTACCAGAATCGCTTGATACATACTTTGTGAGTGTCGGAAGAGATTCTGATGACAGGTAACTCTTTCCCAATATGGGACCATAGCTGGCAGCATATCCTGTGCTTTTGGATGACAACAAGGATGAGGTTGTGCCCAATTTTAATGTGCTCGGAACTAAACCAGCATAGCCTAAAGCGGGTGAAGAGTAAGTGGCGATCTTTGAAATGCCAGGTGTTGCCCCAGCATAGCTATATCCAGGCGATGTGTAAGTCTCCACTTTGGAGTATCCTGGCGTGGCCTTGGCATAGGTATAACCAGGCGATGTGTAAGTTTCCACTTTTGTTGTTATTGGTGAGGTATAGGTAGCACTCGCGGGATAGGTGGCCAGCTTTGGAGCTGTCAATACTGTTTTAGAGATTACAGGCGATACTAGATTCTTAATCTCAAGTCCCGAAGGCACTACAGTTGCATATTGAGAAGCTGGTGACTTATCCGCATATGTTATGCCAGGTCCTCCATATTCCGATGAGGGAGTAAACAATGCTTTCGACACAGGTGCTATGTATTTATTTATCTGGGTCAATCCACCGGCATGTGAAATGCCTGCTATGCCAGCCGATGATTCATATGAGGCAGATGAACTACCCACGGATGTGTGCAAAAGTTGGTCATTCTCCGAATATGTGGATATTGCTGGTGATTGACTATATTTCGTTACACCAGGTGTTATGGAGAACTTCACCTCAACTGGTGATGGAGGCAACGGTGTCGGAGCTGGATAAGAGTAGCCAGCGGTGGCGGCATGTACACAGGGTACAATCTGTGGTGCCAATGTGGGTGAAGGATTTGCCAGTACCACCACTGAGCCTAATAAACCGACTAGTAGTATCAACTGGACCTGGTGTAAGCATAAAAATATTGAAATATATAGTTAAAAAAATAGGTATCATTCAGAAAAGTTTCTTTCCTTAATTTTCTAAAGAAAATAAAATGACTACTTATACAAATAATATATATTATGTTAATATATTCATGCAAAGTTCTTTACATTTTTTTTAATTTATATTTATATTTTTTGTATATAAACTGAATGAAAGTATTCTATAACGTTAAAGATAGAAATTAATAAATCTTCTAAAAATTAAGTTAAAGATTTAATTGTTTTTTTTTTTAAACAATCTTTATTCAAAAAATAATTTGATATTGTCAATAATTATTGTATTTTTATTCTGTTAAGTTCTATTCATTTTCATTCAAATTGGAATATTTAAGATCATTGATTCTACATATAATTTGCTTTTACAAATCATTCAAAAACATTTTGTTTTAATTATTTTTACAAGGAAAATTATAAATATGATTCAATGAGAAACGAATACCCCAATGGGAATTATAACAGGATGAACTTTTTTGCTTTTTTAATTATGTTAATTTTTGACAACTTTCCTGTAGAAAAAGATTGTAAGGATAAATTTGAATATCAGCAAAAGTTTATTTTAGAAAACAAGTTGTGAAATAATTATACAGGATTTAATTATTTAATCAAATTGTTTATTGTTTAAAAATTAAAACAATTTTGTCCAATTTGTAATTTACTGTTTACTTTTAATTTTTACTTTATATTAAAATTTTAAACATAGCCTGTTACGAAAAAAATTAGTTTTTCAAATTTCGCACTCCTTTTTTTCGATTTTTTGCACACACTTATCAGAAATCAGATCGGACGACTCTATTAAATAGTTCAAAAATTTATGTTTCTTAAGTTATGATAAAAAATCTCTTTATTAAGTTGTTCCTCTTTATAGATTTCACAAAAATTTGGTGCACATTTAAAAGAATGGTGAAAACACAAGGGTGTAGAAACTGCGGCATTGCCGAAGTTAACCTGGACCCTATGACTTTCAATTTGTTCTTCTCAACGACCCACCTTCATGTTTCACTTTCTTATGCCACAGAAAAAAAAATTGTATATAGCAATTTATTAATGAAAACTACACAAAAACCTTTTTCGATAACATTTGCACTTTGTTTTGTTCCAAAAAAAAAATAAAGACAAAAGTATTTTGTTCGTTTTCCTTGATCTTGCAGTATATGTAATTTTTTTTTTTGTTTCGTTGAAGTAGTCCTTTTTTGTTGAAATTAATATGGCTAATCCTTCAGCCGTTAAGTATATTTTCGGTAACGATCAGTTGCACGACGGCGATTTGCACGACTCACGCAATACGGTGGATGTGGAGCAACGCGTTGGACTGATGGCCAGGCCCGGCCCTATAATCGCTTATATACGTTCGGTCAGTTGGCCAAGTCGGGTGCTGCACGCAACTACGCACCAGTTTGGCGACAAATCGACCAACAAAAACAAAAAAAAATAAAAAAAAGTAAAACAAATGTATAGCAAAAACCGAGATTTGAAACTGCAACTTTGGCGGCGAAGCGTGGATATGAAGAATTGATCGATCGACTGTTCGATGCTGGTTCTCTCTAAAAAGTGCAGAAATTGTGCGCAAACTGCAACCTGTCCCTCGGCAACAGTAACCAGCAATAGCTACAGCAGTAACCAGCAATTGGCCCCACCTTCGCAGCTCTCAGTCACTGTAGATTTTATTAGATCATACTCTGAGTAAACGCCTGCGCGCAGTGCAAGTTTGTTACTTTTTTTTTTTCTTTTTGCATACTCGTATGCTTTTAAAGCGACTTAATTTGATTTAGATTTTAATCGGAGGCCATTGCGTGTATTCACAAACTGCTAGACCCAAAAAACAAATAAAAAGACCGGGGACGAATAAAATATACCCTTTATCCTTTGTTTTTATTGATTATATTTTTTATTATTAACATTTATTTTTTCACAAGTTTCAAAGGCGCCAAATATAATTTTTTTTTTTTGTCGGAACTACTGACTCCGAAACCATCGAGTCCAAGTCACCTTAACAGTAAAATATGTTTTACATGGCAATTGAGTCCTGATTTTCCGTTACTCTGTTACAATTTGAATGTACAATTTAAATTTTGGCCTTAAGCTACGCATTTTCTTAGTATATAGGGTATATCGATATTGGTATCCCAAATTGCTAGCGGTGTTTTATTATTTTTTTTTCTTTTGGTTTCTTTTTTGTTGCAGGCTGTTGCAAAAATATAAAACAAACCTGATCTGCGTAGATACTATACGAGCATATATACGAAATGGCTCCAGTTTATTTGTATGGAAAATTTCATTCTACTGACTTAACATTCCCTTTTACTGTATATAGTAAATTTTCCAAAAATAATAATAATAAAAAAAAATAAAAAACATGAAAGACAACCAAGAAAACCACACTTTTCGTATTATATCGATAACAATAAATTTTGTTTCTTTGTATCGTTGTGAATGTGTGTGTGTTTCTTGGGGTTCGATTATGTATGAGGTGTCACCATTTTTCTGTACAGCTATACAATAAAAAAATATATGTATATTTTCTTATTTTATTCTTTTTTTATTTTTTTGTGTATATTGTAGATACATATGTATGTAATTAATCGCATAATTGCCGATATGACCAAAGTGTTGACTTGTTGGCAATTAAGGTCAGTCAGCATCAAATGAGGGTGTGTTTGAGCGGTGCCTTCTGTGGTGCGTTCTGCAGAGCCTGCCAGAAAAAAGGCAAAGATCTTAAATTTTGATATCTTATGAAATTAAGGTGTAATTCAATCGACTGGTGGCAAAGTATGAGCTAATTGCTATACTTCAAATACATATAATAATCGGATCAATCTTGAAAACTGATTGAATACTACTACTTTTATTTGTATACCTAATGTTAGGTAAATTTGAAAAAAGTTGTCTTAGTCTGGCGTGCAAATCAACCAAAAATAAATTGATGTAAAATCGGTTTAAAGTTTTTTTTTTTTTTTTTAATATTTTTTTTCCCCCAACCGTTGACATTTCAATTAAAAATCAATCGCAAAATCGCAAACCAATCACGCAATCCAAAGAGAATGTCTCAAAGAAGAGACATGCCCAATTACAGTTTTTAATTGATAGATTTTCTATGGCTTTCCTAGTGTTGAAAAATGGAGAAAAAGAATAATAGACAGAATGAAAATGATCTGCATCAGTATTAGATGTCATGCCTAACGGTTGTTTAAGAGTTTTTAACTTATTTTACTTTCGTTTTTATATTGCAATTGCAAAGAAATGTCTTTTGTTTGATTTTGATCAATTTGTTACCTTGGTTGTAATATGTTTCTGGTTTCTTTGGGCCATTTGATGTTTGGCTCTGTTTTTTTTTTTTTTTTTTTTTTTGTTTATACAATTTAATTGAATTTTCCAAAATTCAGACTAAGCAATGAATTTTGACCTACTTCATTGGTGCGGGGCGGTAAGTAGACGGACGTGTGGACAACGTTGGACGATTGGACGAGTTTAGTTCGCCACGCATTTGTCACACACATACACACACACACACACACGCAGAGATCTCTCAGGTACGACTTCGACTTCGACTTGGAATTGATTGCGTAAGCCAAGAGCCAAGTGCTCTACTACAGCTGGCTTAAACTCACGACCATGCCTACTATTTAGACATATCATGACGAAATTCCAAACGCCTAAGCACCCCCCAACTACACACCCTTCCCATCATAGTATGTATTCCTGCTGACCGCCTCTTATTTGATTTTAATTGAAAAATCTTGATTTGGCATCATTTGCATATGACTTTGTAGTAGTATCCTATATGTAAATAAGTAGAAATCGAAACGTTGTTGTACACGCAGCAGCGTAAACATTTCAAAATATTTTCGATAAAATTACAGATTTTATGTGAGGCCAACTCACATCTGTGTTACTTAGAATAGAAACTAAAAAATTTATACACTGAACACTGAACCAGTTTTTGGGTACAAAAATGCTATAAAAGTTGTATATTTTTTTTTGGATTATATTTTGCTTTTTTTTTTTCTAATTTCAGTTTATATAATGCGAAAATTCCGAATGGGTTGGGTCTATGTGTGTGAGTGCGTGTGCGTGTATTTGTGGGGGTTATAACATGGCGTATGCGTGTTGCCAGCGGGACAAATGAAATAACTTTTAAAGGAATAGTTAGCAGTTAGCTTAAATTGTGACTAAGCTAACCATCGACTATTCAAAGTCATGTTGTGTGGGCAAATAAAATTAAAAACAAGAAGAAAGAAATTGCATATTAAATTATGAGTTAATCTTATGGCAATAGCCAGTGGCAATTAAGCAATCATAAAATGGAAAATTTCTGTTACTATTTTGTTTTTTTCTTCAATTTTATTGTTTATGAGTTGTGAGGCTATATTCTATGAGACAAACTGCCTCCGCAATTTGTGTCTCAATGGATTACCAAGTTTGATTTTGCCACACACACACACACATACACACACACACACATTGATATGACAAGTAATATACTCAATCACATGGATGAAAAACGAAAATTTGCAGGCGGGACAGGAAATTGTTAACAAGAAAATTTCAAAAATTTGACATGTGATCTTTATTTTTGTTGCTATTGCTGTTGTTTTTGTTATTGCTGGTTGCATTACATTACAATTGAGTTGCTCACCTGCTTGTTGATTATGCCATCGAAAAAATGACAACCACAAATTAGCTAGGCGTTAAAACATGCTGGCAGTTTGGCAAGAAATTAACAAATGTTATACACACACACACACATATGTACTTACATATGTATATAAATGCATACTATAGTATAACTTAATGCAATGGAATTTATTCAACTAATTGATTGTCGTACTTTAAAATTAGACATAACATTCTCTCTTCCCTCTAAATATAGCTGATTGTTAGAAGGTATTTTCAGTCGCTTCTCATTGAGAGGCACGTTTTTATTTTATCTTTTTTTATTGCTTTTTTCTGAACCGGATTTAGATGCAATAATATTACACGCCCGTGATTGAACGCATTTCTATGTAAGGCACTGTGTGCTGCTGAGTCATAACTAGTCGTCACTGAAGGCGGCGGCGGCGCCTAATCTGTCTAAAAAATTGTAAATTATTTAATTGAGAACATTGGCAACGCCTCAGAAAAGTGCAACAAGCGATTTGTACATTTATTCTATATGACAATTTTTTTTCTTTTTTTTTTTTAATTTCCATACACGGTATAACCATTTTATTTATGAGAATCGAAACTATGATCATTTTCAGTTCAATGTCAAAACGCATGCTGACAAAAATTAAACTAAAAACCACAAAATACACTAAAAGAAGAAATATAATAATAAAAGAAAAATAAAAAGACTTTTAGAATGTACCAGCAACCACGTCAATAAGAACAACAACAATTTGTTTGAATTAAAACTAGAACTAAAAGCTAGTTAATTTATTAACATAAACTAAATAACATTTCGATCAAGTTAAGAGTGGCAGTCGGCATTGCATTTACCAATTAGAATGCGAATTGCTTAATTCGTGTTAATTTTTAAAGCATAAAAGACATATGGGGAAACTTGTCCATCGAACTTAAGCTGACAAGTTTCCCAACGTTCCCACCAGCACCAATGAGAGAAACTGCATTTCTGAATTCTAATAAATTTGTGCATATTATTGAGGCGTGTCAATTTCGTTATTTAAGATGCTAACCTATAGTTGCTTAGTATACAATACTATGTATTAATTCCGTTCAACTGAAGGCCTTAATTCCAATGGAATTCTTAAATAAGTACATAGTTGATTTTTTTTTATTTATTGCATTGTATACATATGTTAAAAAAATTGCTCTAACGTTTTTTCTACTTTTTAATTTAATTCTTTTTCTTTGCTTTCAATTATTTTGTTAATTTAAAGTATTTTTTTTTTTCTACAATTAGTTAATTTTATTTGACTAAAAGTCACAATCTAAAAGGGAAGGTCAAATGGGTTTTTGTATATTTCGGCTGGTGTTTTAATACCCATTTTTTCATAAAATGTTTTATTTTGATCTCATTTTAAAATGATATCTAAGAAAATTGAGTGCTAAAAAAAAAATCTGTTTATTAAAATGTAGTAAAAATATTTTGAATTCATTTATTGCAACAAAAAAACGGACAAATAACTAAACATATAAATAAATTACGAATAAATAGAATCAAATTAATATAAAAAGAATATAACCAGATGCTTTCACATATCTTTCACACTCCAATAAGACTTCTATAGTTTAATTTGTGTCCTCCTGCATACATGGGGACCATATGCTTTTTATCCTTACTGACCATGGCTTGAACCAAACTGGCTGATGCGGCTCCCTGCTCATCGTTATCCTCATTATCCTCCTCATCATCCTCCTGAATATTTTCGAATTCATCGTAGATCTCGGGAAATAGTACAGGACCGGCAGCTGCTGAGTTTTGTAATCTTGGATGCCCCTTATGTGGATGATGATGATAATGTGGAATTAATTTTTTAGGTTTCCTTTGGAAATAACTTGAATAATCGGGACGGACATAACTCTTGGATACACCCTTGTATTTATAGTGCTTTAATCCTGGCGTCGTATGGACAATTTTTTTCTGGTGTATGTGATTGGAAATGGGCTCTGTGGGACGCAGTTTTGATGGTGTATAACTAGTATGCAAGGATTGTTTTGGCACCGAAGGATGATGTAAATAATTAGCCGGCAACTCTTTTGGGGAATAGTGCTCATAGTATGGATGATGATGATGTGATTGCGGTTGAATTGTCGTATAATGTGGACGATATTCTTTCGGTTCATTAACAATTACGGCTTTCCATTCACCCTCCTGTATATGGGGAGATGGATAATTGTTATTGCTGTTAGCTTGCAACTTTTGTGCAGCGGCAATTTGTTTATAATAATTATCTCTGGCCTGTTGCAAACGATCCCGAATACCTGGCTCCATTTCCATGGGCACCTGCTTGATCCGTGCATGCGGCTTAAATTCTATTAAACTTGGTATTTTCGGATGTGAATGTGTTAGGTCTTCAATTGGTTTTTTAAGTGGCTTTATATCTGAACTTAAAACAATATGCTCTTGATCCTTACTATAATGATTAATCTTCGATTGTGATGTATCATCATTTAAATCATTGACAGCACCATCCGGTGACTCTGTAATGGGATGAGAATTTGCTCCAACTGTTTTTACAATGGCATTGAAGCCTCTTTTCGCATCGGCTGTATAGTGTACGGTTCTTATCGATCCATCTGGTTCGAGTATACTATAATGTCCCTTAACCCCATCACCATCACGTGATTCCCATTGCGATTTCACATCCCCTGTGTGTAGATCTTTAACGCCATAGCTAAAGGCATATTCAGGATGTTCCTAAGAATAAAAAGAAAAGTGTTGCGAAACAAACAAAAATTGTGGTAAAATTCCTATGATTTTCGAAGAAAATATTACAATACAAATATTCAATGTTGACTTAATTAATATGAACTATATAAAAAGAATTATATTATAGAAATAATTATATCTTCATTTTTAGTTATTCATCGTAATAAAATTAAGTATTAATAGGTTTTACATAAATCTTCATTGATTTTCCCGATTAGATAACTTTTTTTTATTATCTATTACCATAAATATTATCGTTTGAGCAGCTTCTTTTAGATAATTGCCATGTTGTCTGGGAATTCAAAACTTGTATTTATTTATTTTTTTTTTTTATTTTTTGCAAAATTCAAATAAAATGTTTAATGAAAGTTCATTTAGTTCAGTTGACGACGAAATTGGGTTAAAAATGACCAAGATATTAACATAGATTCAATTAATAGAAAAAAATGTAAAGCATTTCTTGTCATTTGTTTGAGATTGTGCGTTTGTCGCCCACTTCACCTCTCCTGTCATACCCTCCCATCTACTTTTTTGGCACCTTTATGGCGCGTTTTAAACACAAATTGCAAAAGTATTTCGCATGCTTTTTAGTCTCTGTGGCCTGGCCTGGCCTGGTCTGGCTTCAATTAAGCGCAGACGTCCATAAATGGATACATATACACACGCATATATATGTATATACATATGTATGTATATAGACAGAGTATTAGACTCTTGTTGCTGCAGTTGTTGGGTGCCTATCAATTTTTGCAAGTCTCTTAACTGCTGTCTGGACCAAAACAAATGATCACATGCGAAAGCGTAACTTGAGCAGCAACCAAAATCCATGTGTGGCATATATTTTTTAATCACAATTGCATAAGTTGCACTTACAGTCAGAACTGCGTGAGGCAAAGGCAAATATATATATATGTATGTACATATATATAATATAGTACATACATACATTAAGATGAAGGTGGAGACCAAAAGAACTGAACGTTGTTGGTGGTCACTTTTCATTGGATTTGTGTGTGAACTATAATTCATAAATGTTAAAAAATAAATTTATGAAATGTTATAAATTTTGCATTGATCGTGAGGAAGTTTCGATGCCCTTGAATGAGAAGTAAATTATATTTTTATACAAAAAACTCCAAAAACTGAATATAGAAAATCAAAGTTTGTTGTTCTAGATGAAATGTATCTAGCCAATTTTGGGTAATGTCTTAAAAATCGGTCAAATTGTAATCAAATGTAATTAGTAATCAATATATAATAAACTCTGTTGTTAGAAGTCTACTTTTCAACTAAAATTGATTTCAGAAAGTAAATTTTTTGATTTTAATAGAACAATTTTGTTTGAAAAAAGACAGAGTCTTTTAATAATTCTAGATTAATCATCATAGATTAATGTTTTAGCACATACTGTAACAGAATATTTTTTGGATATTAGGTTAAATGCAAAAAACATAATTAAATATGTTTTTTAATTTATTTCCTAAAAAAGAGCTAATATTGATATTACAAAGCCAAATCTGCCTAATAAAACATACTTTTTATTTGGAAAAAAAGTAGTGAGATAAATAATAAAAAAAAATATTGATCTCAAAAGCCAACGTCTCAGTTCCTATAGATCAATCTATTTTAAACGATTTTTATATATTTTAAAATAACATTTACAATAACAGAATACATTTTGATATAAAGCGTAGATTAATGCTTTCTTTTGATTTATATATGTATATAATGATATACCCCTTTATTGGTCTATAGGGTATGATAACATTTATGACTGGCTGCTGGTCATAAGACCAATCGTTTTATACAATTACATGCATGCAAATTATGCATACGAAGTTGTCAAAAAGGGGAGCGACACAGATCGTTGGTACACGGGGCAGAGTCACTCAAATGAAATTCCCCTGACAGACACAAGGCGTTTACCAACACAGTCAGGCAAAGCAGTCAGGCAGGCAGACATGAAAAACATTTTAAACGCACCTTGTCACAGTTTTAACAGTTACAAAAGAAAACACGAATTCAATTTGTGCGAGGGAACTAGAGATGATCGTATAAACCTTAATCCTCTGTGTTTATAAAAAGAATTTTAGTTTTATAATTATGGTTTCCACCTTTTAAATGTTTTACTTGTTTTTTTTTTCGTTTGTTATTTTCTCCTTTTTTTTTTTTTTGTAACAATTTTAATATTATTTAATATTTTTGAACCTGGGGCGTGACTCACGCTCTCATGTCTCTTTAACTCTTTGTTTCTGTGTAACCTGCTGAGGCCTCCTTTCGTTTTGAGATCGTAGGTTGAGGTGCAGCAGCAGCAGCAGTCAAACTTCACAAGTTTACCTTATATGGCGCCCCCCAATGTGTCTGTCGATTGTTTGGATCGTTGATCGTTAGATCGTGTGTGCACGCAAAACGCATTTTTTTTCTTTTGGTTACGGCAATCAGCAGCCCCTCCCCTTTGAAAAAAGACAATGTGCAAGCAGGCTGTATAGGATAAGGTAGGGGCCAGGTCAACAACAAGTTGATTTATGTGGGCGAAATACAAATATATATATATATATATATATATTTATCCATCTAACAAAACCACACATTTAAAAAAGAAAAAAACAAAAAAACAACATTCACTTTCAATAGCGGAAAATGCGTTTTTCGGTTAAAAAAAAAAAAAAGAAAAAATAATAAATAAAAGTGTGTATGCGCAGTTTGACTAAAGTAGTTTGCTTTTTAATATATGTATGATTTACTAAATGTTCACTTCAATTGAAAACTTTCCAAAAAAAAAAAAAAATGGTAGAAAAACTTAACTCATTTCGGCATTGAAAAGTTGTTTAACTCTGGTTTTTGTATTTTTTTTTATTTTCTTCTACATACTTACAAATTGTGGCGCATACTCCATTATTTCTTCGCTCTGATCATCGGCAACAACCACTGGGGAGCCGCCTCTTACACCAAATACCGTGGGAATGCATAGCAAAATGTTAAAACTTAACCAAATCAGGATCATTTGTGCATCTCCTGGTTGCCTCTTTGCTATCTGGAATGTAATGAAAAATGAATGCGTTTTTATCAGAAGCCGCTCAATTAAAACTAAGTGAGGCATACCTAATAAATTGCCAACAAAATTATTACGCGAGCAATACACAGGCCTTAAAATTAATTGGACTAAGCGATCAAAACGAAAGACAGAGAGGCGGACAGGTGGACAGGACAGGCGGAGAGACTCATGTCATACAGCGTTGTGACAGTTGTCAAATGGGTTAAAATGGTAAATGGTAAGGTAAATAAGTGTACACTGGCTCAGTTTAAATGTCCAAATTTGTAATAGATTTTGTTCGTTTTTTTTTTCTTTTTCTTTTTTCTTGTAGACTTTTCATTTCAGATTTTTGGTGTTTTTTTTTTTTTTTTTGTTTTTTGGGAGATTGATGGTTTTGTTAAAGACCAGTAGCCAGTTTAAAATGGTAAACGGGTTTGGCAGACGTATACATATTTCCAATTTCAATTTCAAGCAAATTGCAAAATAGCAAGAGAGTCAACTTCTTGATTGGCATATGTATCGCATTAGTTTTGGACTTTTTGGAAATGGATTTGGAATTGTTTGTTACTTAAATGAAGTTAAGCAAATTTTAATTACACAAATGTGCAATAAATTAGCTCGATATATGTATATACATATGTAAAAAATAGATAGAAAATTAAATCTAAACAAAAATTTTCCTTAAAGCTAAATTGTTCTTGCTAGACTCAGTTGGATTCAGTATTTATACTATGTATAAAAAACATTGTTATAAAGTTCCTTAATCATTTAGGTATTGTATTAGGTACAATTAAAATTAATTCATAACTTCCTGCTGTAAAAATTTTACTTTGTTTCTTAAACCAATTAAAAGAAATGTTTTATTAAATTTATTTTAAAGATATTTCTCACTTTTTCAAATATCTCACAAAAAGTATAGTTAATATATTTAGGAAAGTAAAATAAAATTTAAATATTATTTGGATAGAAAAGAAATGTAATTACTTCCGTAACTATTTGCTAAAAGTTTTAATTTGAATATAAACACTAAGTAAATATTTTTTTCCTCTTTCTTTTTAATCTATGTATATCCATATAAATATATTATTATTAAAAAATCTATTTCTATTATTTCTTTTTAATATTCTTTTTATTTTATATTTAATTCATTTGTCCTTTTATTAATTTGCATGTGTCCAAAATTTCTCACGACTTTCACTAGGGTGAAAGTTGTTTTGCCCAACACTTTCGCTCTTATTTTTATTCGTAATGTAATTCTCTGATGTTTTTCTTATTTGTAACTTAATTTTTTTTTATGCATACACTTACATACAAATGCATTATTGATAACTATTATTTTCCTTTGGTTAAAGGTAATGCAAAAAAAAAAAAATAAATAAATAAAAACTTTAAAACAATAAAAAAACACACGCGCGACTTTAATCACACAAGAATCGCGTGGCCGGCTAAATGATGGAATGATCACTTTGCCGTCGTTGTTGTTGTTGTTGTCGTCGTTTCAATGTCAAGGGCAAAAACGTAATTAAAGCGTTTTCCAGGCTTTGTCAACATATTTATAGCCACAAGAGATGAAGACGGGTCCGTCATATACACAGAGCTTCGTTTTGGAGCTTCGTTTTCCCGGCGACAAGATTTTCCGGCCACACCGGTTCTTCCACACATCAAAGTTGTTTTCCTCCAACTGTTCATCTGAGCATCTGCTGGTGCTGGTGCTGGTGCTGCTGCTGCTGGTGGTTGTGGTGGTGTTGCTCTTGGTCTTGGTTTATCGTGGGTTCGTTGCTTTGTCGCTTCCTAAGCCGCACAGTCTAATTGACAATTATATGAGATTCAAGGAAACTAGTTTCGCTATCACCACCACCACCACCACCGCTCGACAACTGTTACCAACTCTCCAACCAATTTGGCTGTCTCTACTTTTGGTTTCAGCTGCGGCGAGTAAAAGTCGTCGTCGTCGTCGTCGACGATGTTGCTAGCGTGCCTTCATTGCAGCTGCGCGCATTGGCATTATAAAATGTATGTATATGAGGCGGTGTAATTACGATTCAGACTTAAAATAAATTAATGCCGATTTGTTAGTGGAATTTATGGTAATCCTAGATAAGCATAACTTTCCGTATCAAAATTATCTGAACATACAAAAAAAAAAAAAAAAGAAAATAAAAATTTTATAGTCACTATCAATTTTCCGGCTTAAACAGTTAAAATGTTGAAAATTTGTCCAATTTTGGCAAAAAAATAGACAATTAGAGAAAGGAAAAAAATATACAAAAATGTTTTCCTATTTATGTTTATGTTAAATCATTTGAAAATGTAATTGGAGGAACAGCATGAAGTTGTCAAATGGAGGAATACTGTTATTCCAGGGGCTCCTGTTTTCCATTTTTGATCTGGCAACCTAGAAGTTAATTTACCGTTAATCTTTTCATTGTTATCCTAAAATATGTGAAGAAGATATCAGTGTCATTTTTTTTGGCCAAATTCACTGTTTACAAAAATTTGGATAGTTTTCCGCATTTTTGGAACTTATTCTTTATTCAGTCAAATAAGAAAATAAAAAGAAAAAACTTTTATTTATATATTATATTTTTCACGAATTGTATAACTCAGTGAACAACCAACAGGTGATCATTGAAGTTATCTATCATCTTAAAGTGAGCGTCTTTTGGGATTACTTCAAAATCGAAACAAATTTTCATCGATATAACAAGTTGTGATATTTTGCCCATATTCAGGTATCTGACATGGATAATTATCTGGGATTGTTATAAGTGACAAGTGACAACAAAAATAAAGAAAAGAGAAAATCATTTCCTATTGAATTAATTGTTTCTTTAAAGTTGTCTGTAATAAATGGGATTTATAAATACATATATTTGATTTTTGGAAAAAATAAAGTTTTTATATTTAAACTCTTTTTTTTTCTTTTCATTATTATTTATAAACTCTTATTTAATTCTGTGATTTTTATTTTTATTACAATTCAAACGTAAATTGTTATATATCATAGAAATAATTTCTAGCCTAAAAGTCGACTATTTGTTTCGCATTTTCTTTTGCTTTGTCTTTTTTGTTAGTATTGAACTTAAAACAAAAAAAAATTAAGATAATTAATAAATATTAAATGTAAATTGTTTTAAAAGCTTTAACTTTTGCGTTGCATAAATTTGTTTTAAAATGCATTTTACATATATTAAAATAAACATTCTGCAAGGAATTTTATTTTTCATTTACTCCAATTTGGCAATTTATTCCTAACTCAAGTAGATACTTAGTTATATTCACTATTGCAATTAGTCCTTAACTAGTTTCTAGTATCTTCTAATTGAGTTTCTAGTCTGCTATATTGAGTGGGGTAAACCCATGGAGCCACTTGAAAGCATTCCGACACTCAAAAACTAATTTTCAAACCGATTGTTTCTCTTTTTTGTTTTCAACTTTGTTAAAAACACAAAAATTTTAATAGCTTAGAATAATTGAAATTTTTATGCAGAATTTTTAAAAAATTGTTCACACATTGAATTTAGTTATTGCCTAATTAAAAGCGGTTTATAATCATAAACAGGGCGTGAACAAAACTAAGGAAAAACAATAGTTTAGTGCCGAGAAATCAATCAACAAGAGCGGCCTGCTTTCATAAAATAATAAGAAGGTCAGGCCAATTAAAAATAAAAGCGAATTTTCCATACCCTAACCAATAAAAGTTTTTATTAATTGGATTTATAATAGATATATGTTTGTATATAAAAAAGTGTTATTTCAGCAAATAATTAACAAATGAAAAAAATGTTTTCTACTAGAAAAATTATGAAAATATTGGAGAAAATATTGTTTTTCTATGAACCATTGATTTAGACAGTTTAGATTAATATACTTAGTAGTTACCATTAACCATATTTAGATTGTGTAAAACCCCCTAAAAGAATATATTCTATATATTTTAAATAGCTTAGCATTTTTAACGACCAGCTTAATTAATATACTCTACTTTTACAAAAGTGTAGCAAAAAAAAAAAAAGGTTACTAAAAATAACAATTAGCAAAAACGCAGCCTCGCCTCACTGCGTTTCATTTCGTTTGTGGGCATAAAATGACCTTCACACTATTGCTAGATGATGGTGAAGGGGTGTGATGTGACGGCACACCAATCAATAATTTTGAGGTGCCTACTCAAGTTAGTTTCCGAATTTTCAACAAGTAAAAATATTTAGAAAAAGGCCAATGAACATTTTTCCATGGTTGAGGAAATAGTGAATCTAGCATATGAATTTTAATTGAAAAATTTATAAGTACTTAGTTTTGAATACCATATACATATACGTAAGTATATTACTGATCAATTTATATCTGAAATATATTTAATTTCATTGTTAATGTATTCAAATCATTATAAAGAAAGTTAAAATATTTATATACAGCAGTTTTTATAATTTAATTTTAAGTTTTTAATTGAATTGAATTTGAAGAGTGTTGATAATATTCCCAGAAAATTATAATTTACACATTAATTTAAATAAATAAATTGTAACAATTATTCCAAGGTATCTTTAAGCCCATCGTCGTTTTTTAGATAGGGTATCTCTATGTCATTGCCATGAATGCTAAAACTGACCTTTTCCGTATATCAATTGAGATTCTAACATTTTGCTACATTTACATGAATTTTTTATTGAAATCGGCTTAAACGGCTGATTTCCATTTATACACGCATACAAACATCAATAAGTAATTTATTTTTAATAGAAAAATAAAAGTGTTTATTGTTTTTGTTTTCCCCATTCAATTATGAATTAAGAAATCGTAGCAAGACTCAAGAGCACAGGTGAATTGGCTAATGAGTTTACTGGCCAAAAATCATGCTATAAAACGGCAAGTGAACCGGCTAAAATTAAACAGACATTAAAGTTCGATTCAAGCATAAAGAACAAACTAAAAATGCAGATACTAAGTGGTCTCTTGGCAGTTACTCTCTTGCTATTGGTCTTAAATGGCGCCCAAACTGCTCCGCATGGACATTCTAGCAGTTACACTGTTGTTACCAAGCACGAGGAACCAAAACTATATAAATCCTATGGATACAATGATGGACATAATGGTCATCTAGATTGGATTAGTTCACCCTATGTTGGCAGCCTTGGCATTGCCTCCTATGGCAAACATGAACCTGATCATTATCCCAAATATCAATTTGATTATGGTGTCGATGATGCCCATACAGGTGATCACAAGAGTCAATGGGAGTCCAGGGATGGTGATAAGGTTAAAGGCAGTTACACCTTAAAGGAATCTGATGGTACTATCCGTGTGGTACACTATACAGCCGATGATCATAATGGTTTCCAGGCAGAGGTTAAGAAACTGGGACATGCCCATCATCCGGTAGTCTATATCAAAAATCAAGGACATGGCGATATTTATGGTTCCGGCTATGGTTATAGCCATCCGTATAGTCATGGCTATGGTAAAGCCAGCAGCTATGTAAGTGTTAAGCAATTGCACTAAAAGAGACCTTTGGAATTACTATTTATTGACCATGGTTTGATCTACATAATTACATATATACATATTTATCGTACGTGTACATTGATGATGGATGATATCGAAATAAATAAATGAATTAAAAGACCCTAAATAAAACTACATATTTTATTTATAACTGTTTAAGATTTCAATGAATAGCAAATAAATAAACTGAAATTTCAAAATTGAAGTATTAACTTTAAAATGAAAATTAAGAAACTTTGACGCATATTGAAATATATATAAATGAATTGAAAAACTAAATTATCTTGTTGAGAATTATAGAAAAATTGTTATAGTTCAAAAAAGTAAAACTAATAAGTTTTCAAAAGAAAATTTAAGAAAAGGCTTTGACGATGTATATATTAAAATACCTAAATATATTTAATAATAAATATATTAAAATTAAAGTTTTAGAAAAACTGACAGATCGAATTTAGATATATTAAACAATGCTTAATGCTTAAATGAATTGAAATATCTTCGAAATTTAAGCTTTTCTATATAAAATATATACATAAATTCTTAATAAATATTTAAGTTAAGTTGAATTAGAACTAAAAATAATTAATTAATATTTCATCGAATATTTTTTAACGAATAGGTGATATATAGAACAACTGAGAGCTCAAAACACAGAATAAAATTTAAAGATTAGTTCGATCTACTGTTATAATATTACATAGATTTTATGTTTTAAAACCATTTATTCTAAACTAAATATTAGGGAAAACTTTTTTTTTTTAAAGTTTCCTAAGAATTAGAAAATTTTTTAAACTTTCTGGATTTTTAAAAGTTAACATCCTTGAACTCGATTGAATTGCTGTCAGTTTACTAATCAGGGATTATACTTAGGAATGATATTAAATTGATTCTTTAACTAATGGTTTGTTAATGTCAATACAATACCAGAAGTTGCTCATAAAACGCCTAATACTAGGCAATACATTCTTTTATCACTTTTTGTTGTCGTTTTATGGCTTTTCATAACATCTGTTATGATACAATTAAAATCTATTCTTAGTAGGTTAGAGGTTGGGTTGTTGCCATCAACAATGACCTTGCTATACACATACACACATATGTATGTACATATATGTATGTATATGTATGTGTATGTATAATTTGGGTTAATTATGGAGAATAATAATAATTCGCATGACTAGCGAAGCGGATATCTAGCTGGTTCACTTTTGACCATCTTTTGTTTTGTTGTCATAAAATGTTCGCCACAGATGCTGCTGCAGCTTCTTTCTCTTGTGTCTGTATGTTTGTGTGTGTGTGTGAGTGTGTATAAAGTTTTGGCACATTAAATGAAATTTAATTCCCGACAATAGCAACACAGACCGGAACAGGTAACTGGACAAGCCTAAAAGCCGACCGCCAAAATGTCAGTTCTGGCTTTTAGCTTACCCCCGGATTCGGTCTCATCATGATACATACATACATACATACATACATACATACATATGTACATATAAAGCCTTCGTTTCGTTTCGTACATGTTATATACGCCTTCTCTTTCTCTTGTTGTTTTAGGCCATGTTGCCCCAAATAGCCATGGCGGCGGCTACTCCTGCTCCAGCTGCTGCTCCTGCTGTTGCTGTTGCTTGGCAGGCTTTGCGCTCTCATAAAACTTCCACACACATACATACACACACACACACACACACACACACACACATACATACACACACTCATGTAGTTATTGCAAAATTTCATTCCGTTGGCCTCTTTAAATTTCACGCTCATCTGACTAAACGGCTTTATGGCTTTATTCATACTTACATATACTTACATACATATGTATATATATATACATACATATACATATATATGTATATCTATATGTATTTTGCGTTTTTACGCTCATTTGTTGATCCTTTCGTAGCTCGTTGATTTTCATATTTGTTGCTGTTGTAATTTATGAGGCGGTCAGTTTTTTTTTCTTTCCCCCCCCCCATTTTTGTGTGCGCTGCCGCCCAATTCCATGCATCGTTATCCCTATTTTTCCTTTACCCATCAATCATAAATAATAAAACTGTCTATATTCGATTTGTACAAATCTATATGCATATCTAGTTATATGTACATTTATTAAATATTTTCTATCGTTTCCACAGACAGCAAAAGCCACTCAGTAACGGGTATAACAAAGTCGAACCGATTGGAGTAAATTTGTTGCTTTTTTTGGGTCCAAGTCAATCGTGTAGCAATATCCTTTTTTTTTTTTTTTGTTATTATGTCTATGTAGGGTGTATTTAATTTGGTCTTATATAAAACAAGAATTTTGAATATTTTGCTGTATATCAATATGTTCTATATAAATTATAAATTTTCTGATATCTGGATAGTATTAATATAATAAAAGTTTTATTTTTTGCTCTTTTATGCGTATAGAAACTGGAAAAATTAAAAAAAATGAAATTTATTCAAATTTTAAAAGGTATACAAATTTCGTTGTAGCCTATTTAAAGTATTTCCAAGCATTCTATTTTATTGTGATGGCTATTTTATATGTTAATCATAGATTATATTTTTGAGTGGTAATACATTTAATACATACATAACAAAGGGTTGAAAAATATATGTATATATGCCATATGTATATCGAAATCAAATTCACGCCAGATAGTAATCAATAATTAGTGAATGGTTATATTTATATAACTTATATTTTATATGTATTATATATATTATATAATATATATTTATTATATGTTTATATATAATATTCTACCTTTTCACTATATATCTATTTAGTAAAATCTGTTTCTTTATTTTTAAAGATTTTTTAGTTAGTTAAAGTTGTAAAAGAGAAACACATTTTTTAGGGACTGAAATAATTGGGAAATTATATTATATATACATGTAGATTATATTAAAAAAAGTATGATTTATATATTCACATATATGTATATATTCATGGCAATATTTTTTATTTTATTATTATGGGAAAAAAACAAAATTTACTTTTAAATGAACTTCCTTTATCCATGTTTTAGACATCTATAATTTTATTTTACTAAAACAGCCAATTAATGAATATATTTTAACAGAATTAAGAAAGAAAAATGTTCAAACCAAATACGACAAAAAGTTTTTTAGATAAGTTTTAAACAACGTAGCAAATAAATAATAAGTCTTATAGATTAAATGCCTAGTCTCACTAAAGCTATCATCTAATGTCAGTTGTTATAATATAAACGACCATTTATGGCCATTTTGGTATTTTTCAATCTCTGAATGGTCCATATTTCAGTTGTGCGAGATAGAGGGAAGCCTGACGGTATATAATCACAACATAATCAGGATCATAATCAACATAATCACAGCCATCATCATTATCATCATCATTATCATCGTCATCATTATTGTCGTCGCCAGCATACTCTCCACTACAGTCATCGTCATCATGCACTCACAAATTAAGGTCCTTCTTTCCGTCAAACAGGCCGTAAAGTGGCATTTTTCCCTTGTGGTTCGCTGCGCCTTTTCGTATGCAGCATAAAATTAAATTATTTGTAGCATAAGCCAAAGCTACCGCTCTCTTCCGCTCTTGACGACACTCACACACCCACACTTACACTCACATATACCCGCCAATCCAATGCAAAAGCCAACGAAGCATGCAGCAAAGTGCTAAGCCAGAAGAAATTGTACACTTGGACAACGCCCACTCTTTCCTATGACCGCCATGGTGGAGGCAGCGTTCCCGTTGGGTCACATTATTATACTTTGAGCATGGCCAAAATCAGGCGAAAAACTTTCCACTTGTTCAAGTTGGCAGAGTCAGCAGCGGCAACGCCTCAAAAGTGGGTGAAATTCAGTTTTGTTGGGCTTCAACTGCTCCTCTTCTCTGGTTTGCTTTTCGTTTCATTTTCGTTGCATTAATTTTGGACTTTCAACGATTTAATTCTTTTCTCTTTCTCGCTCTATCTCTGTGTCTCTATCTCTATCTCTATTTCTTGTGTCCCTTGGTCCATGTGTCTGACAAATGCCTTTGGGCAATAACTGAACAAAACAAAACCAAAGGGCCAAGACTTACTTCAATGTTGCTAAAGTTTTCTATACTCTTGAAAAAGTTTTTCTTTAATTTGTTAGTCCCAAATTATTGTTTAGAAAACTGTACTATAACTTTACTAAATACATATGTAGATTGTTGTGAATATTTCTACATATCTATTTAACATCCATTAAATTATTTTTTTTCGATATCTAATTTTGAAGTAGAAAAGGCAGAGAAATTCTGGAAAATATTTAATTCAATTTAAATAATTAATAAAATCAATATTTAGGCATTCGAAAATTCAGATTTTTAAATTTAACTATACTTACTTCATTGATGATCAAAATTTCGCAGAAAAAGTCTGAGTAATATTCGATTTTCGATATTCTTTGATGATTAAATTCTAAAGAAATGTTTAAAGAACTTTGATTTGTTGTTAAATCATTATAATAATCTGTATATTTTCATTGCAAATAAATTATGTCAATTAAGTGTACATCAAAATAATAAAATATGATCAAAATATACTTTAAACTTCAAAAATGTTTGCATGTATCGCACATAATTGTGGCTGATTGTTCTCATAATGAAACAATTACAATTTAGAATGAAAAAAAAAAAAAAAAATTAATGATTGTATTTGAAAATTTCATTTGCCTGTAATTTTTGTGTGTGCATTACAATTAGGCTTCCTGTGACATACACACACACACACACACACACACACACACAAACACATATTATGGGTGTGTGTTTGAAGTTCTTTTATGTGTCATTCTTCCTCCTTTTTTACAGGAAATGAGAAGACACACACATGTATATAGATAAATGTGTGTGTATATATGATAATTTATATAATTAACTGACAATGGGTTAATATACCTACATGTAAATATATATATATATATATATACATATATATGTATATACATATATGCAGACAAACAGTTAAACAAACAAATTCAAAGGTACAAAAATACATATTTATATAAACATATATACATGTATGCATATAAATATACTTGTGTTTGTTTGCTTTTGTGTTTTATTATTTACATATGTACATACATACATATACATATATATATATATGTATGTACGTATTTTCATTCACTTTTTGTATCCTTTTTAACTTCGATTCCCAGAGGACTTAAGTTAATTATCACATTTTTTACACACAATTTTACTTTGCATTGATGCTCTTGTCGACAGAAGGGGAATGGTGGGCGGGGGCTTTAAGGTGGCGTAGACGAGTTGTTGTGGGGAGATGAGAAGTATGCATATGTGTGTGTGTGTGTGTGTTGTTGTTGTAGCCATTAAAGTGTAATTATATGGATAATTTGTTATAATTTGCTGTGAAAAGCTTTACGAAACATGAGCACATATTATTTAACCAAGCAAAACGAAAATAAATCCCATTAATATGCAATAATCAGTTTCTGAATTATATACACACATCCACTAGAGATAGATACAGAAAAATTGTGGCCACAAATAGACTCTTGTTTCAATTTTTTTTTCACACTATTTTACATCTTAAAGAGAACTATTTGCTCAATTTTAACTATAATCGATTCGATTGAGCGACAAAAGCTGAATGCTTTAAAACTTAACATTAAGTATAGTTATTTGGGATGTGTAGCATACTCTCCGGCTGATTTTTACGTGTTAGTAAGTATTAGACTTTAAATTATATTTATGTATATTATATATTGTCACAAGAACTACAAATAATTTATATATAAAGAAAGTAGATATATGTCTAGCTATATACATATCTGGAACTGCTGCCTTAAATCCAATTCGAAACTTTTATATTATACAAGTCAATATTGGGCAACTTCAAAATAGTAAAAAAAAATATTATTATTACCTTAAAAACTAATGGTATATTTTAAATGACAATGTAATAATACTGTTTAATATAAATGTCAATAACTAATTGGCAACCAATTCGTTTTAAAATTACTGAAATATGTATTATATTATTATTATTGAAATATCATTGCAAAAAGAACAAAGAAATATTTCCAGACTGAGAAATAATACTAAACAAAATCAATTCTAAATGAATTAGAAGAGTTCATATTAATATTTAAAAATTTTATATTATGAAGCAAAATGTTAATATAGAATTTCTTTAAAATTAAATCAGTATACTTGGTTATACATTACGTATACGTAACAAAAATTCAAATTAAGTGATTACTTTTTTTATTAGTTTGCAATATTCTTATAAAATCTCTAAATATCTTAATTAAACGCATATCTTTATTTTATCTATGGTCAGGAATTAATTTTTCTGTGCATAATTAATAAGCCGTGCAATATATTTCCCATATAGGCCACGTGCCTGAATAAGATAGGCTTTCAGCAAACAATTTTCTTTTCCCATAGAAAACATCTTTTTCGTACATTAATATTTATCAGATTTGCAATTGCGATGAGAGGCAGATAAAACTATTGTAAGTATGTAAGTAGCTGGATAAGGGGTTGGAATTGATAGGGAGATTGGTATGTAGTGGGCGAGGTTACTCTTGTGAAATAATCGTATAATTGTCCAAACACAAAACGTTGCCGGCACGCGAATGTCTGGGAAAATTTATACGATTTGGCGCATTGGAAAATAGTTCTCGATGGGGCAATTTTCAAAGATTTGTACGACAAAAACATTTTTTTTTTTTTGCTTTTTTATTGTCACTGAAATGGCTAAAAAACTAGCTGTAAAAAAAAAATCACGTATACGCGTAGTTAAACACGCACACAGACAGACGCGCTCATACAGATGATGGGCATAACAGGATCGGGGGCGTGGCAATGTCAATGAGACAAAAGCATTTGTCTGACTGGTTGCCCGTTGTCTGGCGGTTGTCGGGTTGGAGTCTGTACCAGGACAATGATTTTTGGCAACAATTTTATAGGGACTGGCGAATGGAGTAATAGGCAGGATAGGGAAAGGGTATTTGGTGAATTCCGGATTTTATATCTGTTTGTGTGTCTGTGTATGTGTGTATGTGTGTGCTTTGTTACCGAAAACGATAAACTAATGGCAAAAGTCAGCAACGATTATAGTTCAATTGCCATTGCCTGACAAATGACAGCGGCAAAAAAAAAAACAGGCCAAATAGACAGTTTAAATGGTTCTGAATGAATGTGTAATATCATATGATTACAACAAACCAACAAAAAAAAAAAAAGAAAGAGTTTTGTAATCAGTTCATTTTAATCAACTGTTCGCCATCATTATTATTGTTTGTTACAAATAGAACTTTCACCAATTACGTGAACAAGGCCTTCTGTTTAACAAAAAAAAAAAAAAAATAATAGAAAAGATTATAAAAATTTAGCTGATGCAATTGAAATCTCAATTGCGTTCTCTGCTAGAAACATATTCTTACCAAACAAATTCCCTGACTAATAGCTATAATTGTATTGACACCTTAAACAATAGATTGATACATATGTACATAGGTAGGAAAAATCTATTATATAAAACAAATTATACAGTTTTCTATTGAACAAAAAAAAAAAAATGAATTCAAAACAATAGATAATTGCATATTTCGGAAGTTCAGTTCAGTTCAAAAAAGAGGCTCGCGTAACTGTGTTAACGTTAATTCAACATTTTTGCTTTTAATTTAAGGCAATTAAAGCCACATTTTTTTAACGCAAAGCCACAGCCACAAATTTCAAGTGTAGAAATGCCAAATGGCCTTAGACCGATGCATTTTATTAGCGTTATAAAACACAAGATTTGTGTGTATATGTATGTATTATATATCAGGAGCGGACTAACACCTCAAGGGGAGTTCACTTAATTAAATATCTCTAACAATTAATTAGCAGTTGAAAATTAAGTAAATAAATAATAATAATTTATTAAATTGATACTTTATTTTTGGTTGTTAAAATTAAAAATAACATGTAATAAAATACACATCTATCTAAAATAGATCAATGGAAAACTATTAATCTTTTACATTATAAAAATAATATGGTTTACTAATATTAGTTAGAAACTTGCCTTTCATTTATATTGCTGCCATAATCCTTTCATTTTGTATAAACATATCAACATATATTCATTATCTTTATGTCAACTGAAATAATTTTTGGTAAATAGTGTATAAAAGAGTATTTAATCCCACCCTGTTGTACACACAATATATGTATGTATGTATGTATGTATGTATGTATGTATGTTTATTTTGTATCTTTGTATCTCAACTGAACTAATTTGTGCAAATAATAATAAATGTAATAGCCTAGTACTTTGGCAATACAGGAAAAATGATTATGTCAAGCCAGCACCAAAACATTGGTGCTCAAAGTCACAGTGAGTGCAAATAATTGGTGTTTATAAATAAGCTGGTTTTTGCTTCCACCTACAGTGGTTCAAATCGAAATTATAATAGTATTTGTATATTGCTAGCAGTTTTATTCTTCTATTAATATGTATATCGATAATGATAACGATATCAAATGAAATTATCTTACCTCTTGTCATATAATATTAATATATTATATTATTCTTTTAGTTTTACATATAATTTACAACGCTTTTTGTTGAATCAAAATAAACAGTGCTGTAAAGCAAGAATATATATTATATTAGTTTTAGTTACACAAGTTTAAAATTAAACAATGAAAAAGTGTTTATTTTTCTTTAAATTTTTGTTAAATTTGATTTATAGAATGCTTATTTTTATACACATAAAAATAAAGCAGTTGTCTTTTCATATATAAAAGAGCAATATAAATTTTTAACGACTGAAATCAAGTTAGATTAGATTTTATATATAAAGTATAATATATATGTGTATATATATATATATATAAACGTATACGTATACTATGACCCAGTGTATGAAACAATGCAAACAATTTTTTAACAGTTTTTCTACTATTCAAACGGCTTTGAACCAAAACTAAATGATACAAAAAAAAAAAAAAACTAAAAACTAAAGAAATGCCAAGAACTGGTTAACCTGTTGAGTTGTATTGGCATGGATTATTTTTTATATAAACAATAATTGTATATATTTCAATGAGAAATTATTGATTAATTGGACTTATAGTATGCTTTTGTATCAAATTTTACATTTAATTAGTGTATATAACAACAAAAAGCCATTTTGATTTAGATTTGTCTCTTAAGTTCTATGTATCTGGCCGTCTAGGTCTCAAATCAACTTTAGACGTTTAAATGCACACATCGTCGCATCGCATCATTTTAATTTTGTGCTTTCGTTATACTTTATCACAATCTTTTCTTTTTTTGAGATAAATAATTATGATATTCGGTCGTTGGACTCGTCGACAATTATTAATCATTTGCTGCGGCATATTAACGGCAATTGTTTTATGTATTATTGTATTTAATACCATTACAAAAGATAATGAAAAAGATAGCCAAGATTTAGCTTGGCATAGTGCAAAATGTTTTAAAACTCAACCAAATACAACAAATTCAAAATTGGAATTAGTTCATATTGTGTTTAGACATGGCATACGTACACCAGTGGATACATATCCAAATGATCCCTATATTAAAGATGGCTTTAAACCCATCGGTTGGGGACATGTTACCAATGTAAGTTCATTGGTAAAAAAAATAAATATAATTTTTCTCTTTTTTTTCAATTAATAACTTTCATTTTTTAATTGCAGTCCGGTAAACGTGAACTTTACGAAATGGGGCGGTGGCTGAACTATCGATATGATCATTTTATGGGACCTTACTATAGGCCAGAAGTAAGTTCAATACCATAATTTTGGTTGTGTGCATAAAAACTATCTCTTTGGTCTATTGATAGCGCCTTCATGCCCAAGCCACTGCCTCACCACGTGCCCTTATGTCACTGCAAACAACATTGGCGGGAATGTTTCAACCAAATGGCACACCAATGGAATGGAACGGACAACTTAATTGGCAACCAATTCCCATTGTTTCAGAACCATTGGAACAGGATTCGGTAGGCAATGAAATAAACTTTCATATTTTTTTTTTTTAGAAATGTTTTTAAAAGTTTTTAATTTTCAGCTTTTACTGGTTCGTACACCGTGTCCTCGTTATTTTGAGGCTCGTGAAGAGGTTCTAAAGAGTCCCGAAGTGTTGGCTGAACTTCAACCCTTTGAACAAATGTTTAAAGAATTGACAAATCTCACTGGCATGCGTGTTCGTAGTGCCGATGATGTTAATTCCCTCTATATAACACTTTTAGCCGAACAAGAGTTTGGCTATAAATTACCTGATTGGTCCAAGGATTATTATCCCGAACGCATGCAATTTTTGGCGGAACAGAGTTATGTGTATAATGCCTATACAAAAGAGATGCAAAAGATTAAGGGCGGTCCGTTTCTCAAAAAAATGTATGATGAAATGACAGCAAAGTCAAAGGAAAACTTAAAACCAAATGATCGTCGAATGTTTATTTATACCGGTCACGATTGGACTGTGGGTAATATTCTCTCTGCCTTAGGTATATGGAAACGTCAAATGCCAAGATTTAGTGTAATGGCAATATTTGAAACACATAAAAATATAAAAACTGGTGAATACTATGTAGAGGTAAATGGAATCACAATTTGTGTTAAAGGTTTCAAGCTTTCAATTTAAACTTTTTTCTATTATTTTTGTAGATATTTCTTCGCAATGATAAAGACGGCTGTTTGGAGCAGTTAAAACTACCAGATTGTGATCTACAATGTCCCCTTAATCGTCTCATTGAATTAAGTATGGATGTTTTACCAAATGATAACATGGAGGAACGTTGTCGTCCCCATAGTGCTAGTTTTGTGGAGCCGCCGCCGCGTCGAATTGATCAAAATGCGGGACGGTAGAGAACACTGTAAAACAAATAGTTTAACTGAAGAATTCATTTTTAGTATTACAATTGCAAGAGATATAAAAAAACTAAATTATATGTATGTATTTATAACTATTTTGTATTTCGTTTAATTTTTTTTTTTGTTAAATAAATTATTGTTATATAAAACGATTTAACGACACCTTTTGAACCGTTCTCATATATTCTCTTATCTGAACAACAAAAAATTCTACATAATCACAATTTAAAAGCAGCATTCACTTCCATTGATGTGAGCATTAGACGTAGAGACCTCAAGGCAATTGCACCTCCGGCCAACTTGCCCGACGAGAAAAAATACACAAATTCAATAATAATAAAAAAAATAAATAAATAACATTGTTGCAATGAAATTCGTTTCGCTCATATTCTGTGTAACTCAATGTTGGCTAACGTTAACTATTACAGCGTCTATAGTGCCATTAAAAAAGCCTTCAATCGAATCAATTGGTTGGCCAGACCAGAATCAGACCCAAGAAAATGACAGCAATTCAGTATTAAAATTAGTTCATGTGGTAATTCAAATTTATTAATGATCAAAGTGATGACAAACAAGTGACAATTAAGTAAAATTATTGGCATACAAAGTCAGTTTTAATTGTCATATAATTAATATAATTAATAAATTTTTTTTTTGCGTTAAAAATTGCTACAAAATGTTCGTGTAAACTTTGTTTTTCTTGTGTGGTATTTGTAAAAGGTGTTGGCGACTTGTGTTTATTAAAAATAGAAGAAAATATTATAAAAAATAATATTAAAGAAAATATATAGAGGAATATAATATTTCTTAAATAATATATATACATATATGAATATAATAATTTTCTGGATGAACTATGAGTGAAGATCTATTGAAAAATCTTCTTCCAGATGAGTTCAGCACGTGTTCTTAATATATAAGAACCAGTTCCGATAACACTACTTATAAACTTATACAGAAATTAAGCATTTGACAACAAAAGTAGTTATCGTTTTCCCTATGCTAAGATAAGGAAAAAAGTACCTGTTTTTTTTATATAATTATATATAATTATATAATTTTAATTGTGAAATGTAAATCTTATAATCATTTCAATTATTCAAATGTTTTTGTAGTTAAAACCAAATTCAAACAATTATTTAGTTAATTTTTATTATTTTATTAAATTATATTTATTCATCATTATTTAGGTATTTCGACATGGTCCACGAACTCCAGTTAATACTTATCCAAAAGATCCTCATATAAATAATACTTACGAGCCATATGGTTGGGGTCATTTAACCAATGTAAGTATCAGTATTGAGTTAAGTAAACCATTTAATAATACGTATAATTAAATTTTTACATTTTTAGCCAGGGAAACTAGAACTGTATAAAATAGGTAAACAATTGCGACAACGTTATAAAGACTTTCTACAGCCCTACTATAAACCAGATGTAAGTATGAAAAATATGAAAAAAATATTTAAAATGAATATAAAAAAACATTTAATAGATGATTCATGCACAATCTACGGAATCACCGCGTTCTTTGATGTCTTTACAAATGTTACTTGCTGGTTTATTTCCTCCTGAAAATACACCAATGGAATGGAGTTCTTCGATAAATTGGCAACCAATACCAATTTATATGGAGAAAGAGGAAAATGATTTAGTAAGATGACTGAAAAATTGTTAAATTATTTATTTTAAATTGAAAATCCTATTGATTTCAGAGGCTACGTCAGAAAGTACCATGTCCACGTTATGATGAAGCCGTTCGAGAGGTTATGAATCTTCCAGAGGTTAAAAAACTTCACGAAGAAAATTCAAAACTTTTGCAAGAACTTACCCAATTTACGGGTCTCAATGTGACCTATGCCCATGATGTTACAAATATATATATTTCTTTAATGGCGGAAAGAAGTTATGGTTTGGAATTGCCACAATGGACAAAAGATTATTATCCGGATAGAATGTTTCCATTGGCTTCACAATCTTATATATATGATGCCTATACGGTTGAGTTAAAGAAACTGAAAGCTGGTTATTTTCTGGATCATATGTATGAGGAAATGCAGGCAAAAATAACTGGAAAATTGGAACCAATTGATAGAAAAATGTTTTTAATGTGTGCACATGATTGGACTATAGCAAATATATTATCTGCTTTAAATGTTTGGGAAACACAAATGTTAAATTTCTCAGCTCTAATTGCATTCGAATTGCGACAAAGTCTTAATACAGGTGAATATTTTATTGAAATTTATTTCCAAAATGATCCAGAAGGTGATTTAAGACAATTGCAAATACCTGGCTGCAATAGGCAGTGTTCATTTGAAAAATTATTAGAATTAACCGAAAATGTATTACCTGATGCTTCATATGAAGAACTTTGTATTGCCAAGGGATCCATTGGCGGTGAGAGAATCAGTTATCATAAGTAATTTAATCTAAGAATTATGTTATTGAAATGGAAAACAAAAAGTAAAAAAATTATGTGCATATGTATATTCAAATTTCTTCTTACTCTATGTAGAACTTGTAATAGAAATATATTTTACAAAACTGGTTCCCAAAAGAAGACTTTCTTAGGAACTTATGTAAAACTTTAAAATTTTTTGTTTTTTTTTTTTCAATTCTAGTATCAAAGTTATATAAGTATTCATAAATCAAACCTCATTTAAGTTAAATCATTAATACTTGATTTTGCCCCAAAATTAATTAATATAAGCTTATAAAATGTATTCTATTTAACCTTAAGTCAAAAGGTTGGGTTATTAAAAGCTTTTGCATATATAATAATTCGTTCACTCTCAATCAGTAAGTGGTACATAAGTAAGTCGACTTAGAGATACGCTATAAAAAATACTCTAACGAGCAATAGAGAAACAAAAAATTGAGCTTTGTTTTTCTTTTATGGCATTGAATGTATAAATTTATTTTTATATTTTATATGCCCTAAAAAAATACACTTTGACTATTAATCGGGTTGTAACCTTCATAAGTATATAAAAAATAAGAAGAAGAAGAAAAATATCCGGATATGTAAATGTATACATTGGACAAATGGAATATACATACAAATTACAAAAATTGTGATGAAATTGTGTTGAAATTAAGAAAAAAAAAATATGTACATATACATACATATATAAAAATAAAGACGAACCAGAGATTTATTACAGCATCGATTATACGGAGTGACGAAGTGCAAAGATGATCCGACCAGACCGAATCAGATCAACACATGTGAACGTTTTGTGAACGCATGTGAGCACGAATTACGGCATTGTTCGCTCAATGTACGATCTGTTACGGCTCCAACAAAAAAGCAAAAAAGAAAAAAAAAATACACCCACTATAGACATACAATGAATTATAACAATAAAACTAGTAATAAACTGAGAGTCAAGCTTACAATGAACAATGCCGAATATTCTATACTCTCTTAAACAAAGAAAAAAATTCATAGAAAGCATAAATGAATAGAGTATAACTAATTAGAATATTAAATATTATTATACAATGTGAAATCGATTTAGTATGCCAATTTATTTTAGCTAGCTGATCATGAATATATTATTTATTTATTTTTTTTTTGTTTTGATATGTATATATGTACATATATGTACATATATATATGAATAGTCACAAACATTTGATCAAAATCAATGTGCCTACGTTGTAGTGGGTGTGGGGAGAGGGGGGCGGGTCTATAAAAGTAAAACCGACAACAATAGGAACGACGGTGACGAAAGCATTTTGGCGATAATGGAATGATAAAAGAATGAATATGGTTTTTAGGGTTCAGTTTTTTGTTGACAGTGCACGGTAAAGTAAGCACCATATAGTCAACTTTGTTCTCTCGTGTATTATCTATTTCGACCAACTTCAGGGCAGGATAGAATACTGATAACGTTTAGACCAACAAAATATACACATAAAAAAAAAAAACAAGAAACTTGTTCACCATTTTATGCCTTGTTTTTGTTCTGTTTTTTTTTTTTTGCGTTAATTTGTGAATTAACAGGTTTTTTTTTTTGTTTTCGGATGTTTTGCTTTGGTTTCTGTAGCATAATTAAAGTAGAGAAGAAGCAAAAAAATAGAAACACAAATAACCGAAAACAACCTCCGAAGAGACATTTCGAGTTGAATCTCCATTGAGTTTAAACTGGAATTTCATGTCTGTGTAAAGTCACGTCACGGCCCAACATCAGCTGTACATATAAAGCGCGTTTACGAAAATGCCGCGTTCGCATTTCACTCGAAGGCATTGTCTAGCAATGACGGGCGGATTAGCTGTATTGGCATTGCTGGTGATCTTGTGCTTTAGCACACAATCATCATCGGGCAAAATATACGACATTAAAGATCCCGCCACCGATAAGTCAACACTGGAACTGTTGCATGTGGTAAGTTTCAAGCGACACAAATCGAATTAACTCAATCAAGCAAAACAAAACACAAAAAAAAAAAAAATAAATAAAAATATTGTTGCCAATTTTCTGGTATCGACTTTTTAAATATCCTACACCTAGTAAGACTAAATTCGAAATCGTTATAAAAAGTCCATAATTAATTAATTTGTTGTCCAAGTTAGTTATTAATTTTTAGGATTTTATATATAGATTTAGCATATATATTTTTGATTCTATATAATCATACATTCAAATATTAAGAAAATTAGCTAAAGTTGGATTCGATTCATATGCTTTTTCTTTTTTCAATTTTGATAATTAATATATAAAAGTAATTTAGAAAATATTTCTCGATCTAAGTGCATTACTTTGAAGGTGAAAAAATACATATTGATGAATTATTAATTAAATCAATAGTCAGTCATCTCTCTCATGAGCAAATTACATTAGTTTGTGAAAATGATAAAGATAATTACAATGAAAACTCACAGTGAATTAGAAATTCTTTTATAAATTTTTCAAAAATTAGAATTAAAGTTTTATATTGGTTTTTGGACATATTACTTTTACTTTAAAATGTGCTAAAAATTTCCTTCCTTTGTTTTCCATATTTTTCTTATAATGAAATTGAATTTTATAAAGGGCTTTCCTTTTTTTTTTGTGAAGGTTTAGCCTGATTAAAACCATGTTTCCATATTTAAACTAATTTTTATTTAAGTAGCATTTGAATAAGTCAAACACAAAACTCCATCAATAGTTAAATTAATTATTATCTCAAGCTAGTAATTTATGTCATGTCATTGCCCGTCTGTTTTATTGTATAAACAGCTGGATCATGAAGACTATAAGATTACAGTTTATGTCTGCTGTTAAAGTGGGTTAGAATATTTGTAGGACTGTGTAAATAACATAAATAATGAGAGACAAAGAGAAAGAGAAAGGGAGGGAGAAATTGATAGAAACAAGATAATTAATTAAATAAGAATGATGTTTTCACTGTCTACAAATATCTGATTACGTTAATATACAAATTTCTCTCATAATATTATAATATAAAATTTAAAATAAACATTGCAATGACATTGACATTTACTTAACAAAAACAAATCTGTTGATAAGGCAATATAAACAAAAGAAAAAAAAACCCGAAAATGTTAATGATAGCATTATTTTGGTTTGCTGCATTATAAAATTGATGTACAGTGAGTCAGTGAATTTGAGTGTCGACTTTTCTATACACTTTAGAGCTATTTTTATAGTATTATATAGTTGACTTCACATTCATCAAATCGGAACATATGAATTACTAAAATAATGTCTTACAGTAGGTAGAATTATAAGAAAGTTTTATAGGTCATTTAAAAGTTTGATAATGCCCGAATTGTTAAGTATAAAATTTAGTAAGAGTTTTTAAAATATGATATAATAAATTTGCCTATAATTTACAAACTTTATTGCAAAGTTAAATAAATTTTTTTGAAGAGATTACAAATTACTAGAAGAAAAACAAAAAAAAAAAACAAAAATATCATATAATCGTTAAAACGTATTAAGTAATTAGAAAATCCATTTAAAATTTCCCTTCGACAACAATTAGTCAATCTTTATTTGGAATATTAGCTGTTTCATTTGATTTCCTGATATGATAAAAAAAAAATTTCATAATAAATCAGTGAAATAGAATTCTGTTCCATTGAAAAACGATAACAGAGCATATCAAAATTTTCTATACCCTTAAAGTGGGAAATATTTTTTATAAACCTCTCAAAAAGATTTTTTTTAGAATGAATCATTTCTTTCATAAAGGAAAAAGAACTAAATATTGTATCTTAGATTTCTCCAATTAACACATTTTATTTATATATATATGTATCTTCTTATTCTAAATTTTGTTTTATCACCGTTAATTAAAATAATATAGTAGTCCGATGCGATTTGTTTGAGCTGCTGTTCAGAAAAATATTTATGTATGTATATGTATATTAATATTTATTTATATTTCTACGACATTGTTTCTATGCCTTGTCACTATTTCAGCTATTTCATTATGTGTTTTTTTTTTTTTTTATAATTACGACTAGATATAATAATTTATTGCACGATTCTTCACACGGTTCTTTCAACGCAACAAATTTCAACAAACAAAAAACAAATAAATAAATAAAAAGCGGGTTTTTAATTATACTACAATAAAAAAAACAACCAACAAACAATAAAAAAAAAAAAACAGCCACTATCCACAATCTGCGACGCACTTTTATTTATATTTATATTTTTTGTTTGTTTTTCTTTTTGTTCTTGTTGGTCTACCTAAAGTTGAATTTGATTGACTTGGAGAGTTAATTTGCTGGATTAACAGACGACCTTTGTTTTTGCTCCCTTCTCTCTCTCTCTCTCTCTCTCTCTTTAGCAATCTCTCTTTCGTATCAGCTTGTAATTAAAAATAAATTGTTTAAAGCTTTAGCAAAAAGTAAACTAAACTTAGCTTTTGGGTATGGTGGCTATAACGGTGGCCGAGAGGGGGGGAATGATGGATCCAACCAGCACGCTTTGTCTTATCAGAGGCGCGTGCTAAACAAAACAAAAAAATAACAAAAAAAGAAGAAAAAAAAAAATACAAAGAGTGCGGCTAATTAATGTTGAGAAGTAGAAGAAGAATGGCTCAAAGTTTGAAATAATTTATAATTACAGGTATTCCGACATGGGCCAAGAACACCAGCAGATACATATCCAAAGGATCCTTATGTAAATGAGACCTACTATCCATTTGGCTGGGGACAAGTAACAAATGTGAGTAAAAAAAAATATATATATATGTACATACATATATATAAAAAAAAGAAGAAAAAAAAAAATGGAGAAAAATAATCGTACGACGAAAAGTTCTTCTCTTCTACTATAACATAGTACTACGACCAGCTAAGCATTTAAATAAATTGAAATGCAAATGTTTTCTGGGCAGTGGTGGGTGTGGGTAAAGGGGTTTTTTTTTTGGAGGGGGGGGGGAAATTGATGCAATTCTGTGGCAAGTGTTGCATTAACATATACATATGCATATGTTTATGCATTGCAAAAATACCAGGCATTTTTTATTTTATAACATTTCTCTCTCTCTCACACTCTCTTTCTGTTTCTATGTGTGTTACTCTGATTCGTTGGCTCGTCTGGTTGTTGTCTCACGTGCTGATGCTGATGCTGTTACGGCTCCGACTCCGACTCCGGCAATGGTTCCTTTACCTACACCCACTCCCTTACTCATGCCATGCAATAAATCAACGCTCTTGCTGGCTCCGGACTCAACTCGACTCCAACACGTTAGAATGGCAAACGCGAACTCTTCAGCATTGGTAGTTGGCTGCGTAAGCGTTATGGCAAATTTTTGGCCCCCTACTACAGTCCAGATGTGAGTACTATTGCTACTAACGAACCTCTTCGTTTCTGTCGGGGATTCGGTATGGGTATGGGTTTTGGGAGAATGGGAACAGAGGAACAGCGGAATGAGTGGGTTGTCTGTCTGATAGTGCGGACATTTACAAATTGCACAGCTCAAGCTCGCTCGCTGGCCCATCACTCAATTGCGTTCATCTTGCTCATTTTTTTGTTCTTGTTCTTTTTTTTGGGAATTCTTTTTTACTTTTTTTTCTACAGTTGGTGCACGCACAGGCAACGGGCGTGCCTCGCACTCATATGACCATGCAAACTGTATTGGCCAGCTTTTTTCCACCAAAAGGCACAGATATGGAATGGAACAGCAAATATAATTGGCAACCCATACCTGTATTCTCACAGCAGCTAAATGAGGATACGGTTCGTATAAATATATATAAAAATATTGAGCCGGATTTTCCATAAATTTTTCGTATTCATTTTTATTTACCACCCCCCATCAGCTTTTACTTGTACGTACAAAATGTCCACGTTATTTCGAGGCTTTGCATGAAGTTTATGATCTACCAGAAGTCAAAGAAGAGATTGCTCCTTATTTGGAAATGTTTAAAGAATTATCTGAGTTAACTGGTCTACCATTTAAAGAGCCAGAGGATGTGCAATCTTTATATCTTACCCTATTAGCGGAACAGGAATGGGGTCTAGAGTTACCCGATTGGACAAAAAAATATTATCCTGAAAAAATGCAATTTCTAGCGGAACAAAGTTATATTTATAATGTCTATACACCGGAAATGCAAAAAATCAAAGCGGGGCCATTTTTAAAGAAAATGTTCGATGAGATGGTGGAGAAACGTAACGAAACATTGAAACCAGAGAAACGGAAACTTTTCATTTATACGGGTCATGATACAACAGTGGTTAATATATTGACAGCTTTGAAGATTTGGGAACGTCAATTGCCACGTTATTCGGTAATGGCTTTATTTGAGCTGCATAAAAATCAAACAACTAATGATCATTGGGTGGAAATCTATTTCCGTAATGATCCAAAGGCACCGGCACAAAAATTAACCGTTCCTGGTTGTGAATTCCAATGTCCATTGGATAAATTGTTAGAATTGTCTAAAGATGTTGTACCCACTGAGGCTGATGCCGATCGTTGTGAGTCAAAGAATGAAGAGTTTACAGAGCCACCATTACGTGGACCATAGACAAGTTTAAATATAATATACATATTACAGGTGCTACAAATACTCAGGGAGTCTATTTAATATTAAGTGAATATTTTTGTCTAAATATAAGAAAAATAAAATTTTAATGATGAGTTAAGTGAAAGGCTGTTTTAATAACTGATTTTTTTTAAGTTTTCACAAACTCAAAATATAGACGTTAAAGTTCATAAATACATATAGTATCTGTCTGTCTGTATTCCTGTCTATGTGTGTGTGTGTGCTGCAAGTTGCGCCTCATATGGCAGCCAAGTTGGCTCATTTCCGGTTTTGTGGCGTCGCCGTCGCCGTCGTCTGTCATTGCCGTTTGCCCAATAGGGCGACGCTTCCGTTTGTCTTTTGCCAGCCAGCAAACAGCATCGCAAACAACTTTTGTACTTGTTTAGCCCAAGCATCCTTTTTCCTCTCTTTCGACTCCCTTTCTGCTACCCGTTTCATTTGATTCTCACCCTTTCTTTTTTTCCTCATTTTGCTGTTGTGTTGCTGTGAGGTGACATTTTTCGCATTGCGGTTTACCATAAACTATTTCATTGGGTTGTTGTCTTTGTTGTTGTTATTATTACTCTTTCACCACAAGTCTCTTTTGCCGGAATTAAGGCTCAGACATAAACATTTACACTGGAACCAGTTCTTATAAACTATTTTCATTATTGATTAAGTCGATAATTTTGGTTTGAATAGATTCGTCAACAATTTCAAATCAGTTGAATTAAAATAATTAATTGAAATTAATTATTTATATATTCATTTGTAGTTTTTGAAGATATTTCTATTAAATATGTTACAATTGAAAACTGTTCCAATTCCAATTGTTTCAATTCTATAAGTTCGTTTTATTTTCCATGCTATAAAAAGTGTTTTCTGTTTCTCTGATTAATTATACTTATTATTAACACAAGATGGTAATTCTATGCAGTATTTTATATGAATTAGTCAAATTTATAATAAATATAAATAAAAAACAATTTATGTTTGTATATAGCATTGATAAAATATAAGTTTTTTGCCAGTAGATTTTGATTAGACGGCTTTATGATTTCCGTTTGTCATGTCCAGATTTTAGATTAATGAGGAACTCATCTCAACATTCCGATTTTGGGATACATACTTTGCATAATCGGAAATGTTTTCCTTTTGTACTCTGTTTCAAAGTTTCAACTTAAATTAATAACTAAAAACAAAGCCTTAATCATGCTAATGATATATATATATATATATATGTATATACATACATACATATATGCTTAAATCAGTGGCTGACTTTACATTATCATTAACCCCATTAGAAGGCTAATTTGTAGAATGAGTATAGGCCCATTTTTCTTTCTTGTCTCAAACATCGCCCCCTCCGTCACCGACATATGGCCATGCCAATAAATCTACTTAGAGCAGAAGGCAAAACTGAAGGTTCAGCTCAGTTTAAGGAAAAGTTTATTAAGAAGAGACGAAACTTTTTTGCCAGCAAAGTGCAAATCTTTGGGTAAACTTAAATTTTTATTTCCCGCCTGCACTGCGTCAAGACGATTGCGAAACTTGGACAGCCTTCCATCGCTTATCCAAGTTTCCCATTTTTTTCTCTCTTTCTCTTTCTTAGTCCCTGTCGCTTGTATGCTCACATTTCTCTGCCTTTTCCAACTGATTTTTTTTATTTTTTTTTGTGGTCAGCTTACTAACGACTTTTCGATACGGACCAAAAAACTTTGCGCTTGGCTTAAAAGATATGAGTAAAATTTGTTGATTGCACTCTGGTGGATAAGGAGAGGGAGAGGGAGGGGAAACAGGACCGGACTACAGACTATACACCTGCTCTTTGAACTAATCCTCTCTCTGACGGTCTGACGAGCAAGTGAGACAGCATGCATATTAATAAGCTGCACAAATGTTTGCCGGCAAACAAAGTGCAAGGCAGGCCGGATGCCCGGCATCCAGTGCAGTTCAGTCTATTAAAAAGACACAATAGACTTCACTACACTACACTTTTCTCCACTCCACTCCACACCACACTTCACTCTACTCTCTCTCTCTCTCTCTCTCTCTCTCTCTCTGTCCATTTCACTTCACTCTCCGTGCGGCCCGGCAAAACATGTTTGCTTGATATCAAAAGGGAGCAGGAGGACGGGTGGTATAAAAGCGGGAAACGGTAACAGGCATACATAGCTCTTGCTTTGCTTTGCTTTACTTTACTTTGCATCATTTCCGAGAGCGAACAAACTAAGGGAGGGGAAGCGAGTGCAAGTGAGAGAGAGTACGAACGATTTCTTTGCTCAAAACGGTTTGCAGTTTAGTTCCGCATAAAGTGTAGTCTTCCCTGTAAATTGCATAAATCTTTGTTGGCACTCAGTCTCAAGTAGTGGGACGAGCATAGGAAGAGTAGTTACAGTTAGGTCCTGCACTTGTTTGGCATGCAGCTGCTTTTGTGTCTTGTTTGTTGCACGTTTCATTTGTCAAAAAAGGTTTAGGTATTTTCATTGCCAGGCTCTGTTAGAGAAAAAAACAACAACAACAACAACAAAATAAACCCACTTCAAAGTGGGCGGCGACCAAAACTAAAACTGCAGTTAAGAATCTACCATTTAAGTGGCAATACACATATATACCATAATTTGTAAATGAAAATGCAAGAATACTTGGTCAAAACCCAAGTGTCCTTTTATTTTTAACAATCATTTTAAATGAAGTGCTTTACTTAGCTTTAATATTCATTTTATACTCACAGTTACTTATTTAATTTATATAAATTATCTAAAAATTTATGAAGTCAACCTTAAATGATTATAACTATAATTGATTTATTTAGTTTTTGGTCTACTTCAGTAAAAATTTAATTTCTTTACATTTAATTTATATTTCAAAATAAATGTATTTTTCGTTTTAAATTACTTTTAAATAATTTTTAAATAGCTAATATAACTCACAAATAAATCAAAAACAAATCTTTAATTTGTTTTAAATTAGTGAAACATTAAATTAAACAAAAACACGTGATAGTAAAAATAAATAGTAGAAAAAAAGGTACACATTAATTAATTGGACAAAATGAAAAAAAAAAAATGGAATAAATATATATATTTGTTCACCATAAAATACAATCAAAAGAACAATTAAAAATAGAATAGATAAGTATTTAATATGAAAAATATTCAAGGTAAAATGAAAAATAGAAACAAACCTATATTTATTTATGAAATTAAAGTTAAAACGGAAAAAAACAAACCCATTTCGGAACATTTTTTAAATAAAAATGAACAAGTATTTATTTACCATAATAATTACAATGACTTACAAAAATAGAATAAAATGTAATTACATCCTAGTTAATGCAGTTAGCCACAAAGTGTACTACCAGCACACTGGGCTGAATGATTTATTTTCGTTTTTGCATTAGGTTTGGAAATTTAAGAAAAATATTCGCTAATTTGAACATTTCCGCCTATATAGGGGACCACATTGCGTATACGTAATTTTATTTTGAAGTAATGAAGACCACATTACGTATTCGTAATTTGTTTTATTAATTTTTTTTTTGTTATTTAGCGGAATTGAGATAGGAAGATAAATAAATATTTCATAAATTAAAAACTGTTGTAAAAATTTTATGTAATTGGCTTTTAAAGAAATCGCAAATTTTAGAAATGAAAATGAGTTATTTTTTTAGATTTTAATTATAAATAATAATACTCCTACTAAAACTACTATTGCAACTTTAGCCTTTTCATTTACTGTATTATTCATATTTTATATATATTTATTTTGTTATTAGCAGGCAATTTCTTGTAAAGGTAAATTTATGTTCAGGTAAAGTTTACTCACCTGTTTTGGCCCAGTGTGCAATGGTGAAAGTTTATATTAAATTCTAATATTTGTACACATATATGACATTTCGGATGATAAAAGCCAGCATAACAAAGCTTACATATATGTATATATGACTGCTCCGAAACAGCTCAAATTCAATTTGCCAACGCAAAGTTTTGCACAAAGAAGTTGTTTCTAATAAAAGTTTGCCAAAAGTAGAAGGAAAAGATGGGTGGGGGGAATGAGTGGAATGAGAGGCTATCCCCCAAATTTTTACTAACAAGCAGTGATTTTGTAACACGGCATTTTTCCCACATCTTTCGCTTAGTGCTGTAATAATTGGCAAAAGAAAATATTTGACAAATTTTGTCTATGTCACGGCTAAATAATTATGCGCAAACAACGCAAAACTATTGTGGACTTAAAAAGGCTTTTAAGGCAATTTGGCGCTGGCTTTGTTCGACTTGTTTGCAGAAAGAAAACCTTTCGCTGGCTAAGGGCCAAAGCTAAATGACTTATACGATACACACACACACACACAAACACATTTACAGGCACAATTGTTATAGGTTGGGTTTTTCGAGAGCAAATAAAAATTTAAAACTATTTTTAAGCGAAATCTGAGCTAAATGCCAACACTAAAAATGTGTAGAAACTTTTGCACACATTTTGTCCAAAAGTAAAAACTTTTTTGTTCGTTTCTAGACAGACAGACGGACAGACAGACAGACAAACAGACAGTCTGTTAGTTGTTCTTGGTGCTGTTGTTGTTATTGCTGTTGATGTTTTTTGTTACGTATGCCACTAGGAGAATTGTATAAACTTTTATAATTATTAGCAATAAATGAGCATTGACAGAGCACTTTTGCCGGCGACTGTAACACTCCACCCTCAATTTAAAAGTTTTAACTACCTAACGGCCAAAGAAACAGACAGGATATTTGAAATTGTACGAGTGTATGTGGTAAAGTTTTTGAAAATTTTCTCTTTTCTTTTCTTTTCTTTTTTTTTTTCCGGGCAGCCCAAGTGTAGGCAATGATTTTATAAATTAATTTAACAAATTTTCACATATGGAAGAGCTTTACAGCACTGGATTTAATCAGCTGTTTATCACACAGACAAATCCTTACACAATACTGTTGGTTTTTTTTGTCAAAAATATTCGGGGAGAATCTTTGTTTTCCAATTTCATATTAAAATGCAACGAAAGGAAAACTCATCAAAAACTACGGTTAGCGCAAAACAAAAGAAAGCGCATTGTTCTTCCACTGATGCACAATATGGTGGTTTAACGTTAAACGCGTCGGAGAAGGATGTTAATCAGTATATGGAAATGCTGCTCGGTCCCAATTATATTGAAAAGTTAAAAGCGACAAGTAATAATCAGAAAAAGCAACCAGAAAATCTTGAACCAGTTAAGGAAAATGACAACCTGCAGAAAAATCAATTAACGTCGACGTCCATTTCATCCAATGGACATTTTGAAAATATTAAATTGGCAAGTCTCTACGAAGTACCGCTACCCACAATAGAATGGTAAAGAACTGAACTTATTTATATGTTCATATTTGAGATCATTTACGCTAATTTTGGGTTTATTATTAAATAGAATGAGAAATAGAAGGATAGCATTCTGACATACATATAAATAAATACATACACATACAGATTATGCTAAGTTAGGTAAATGCTATATAAGACAGGTAACTAGTATAGAAATTGTATTTATTTGATTTCATTTCCATTTTGAATTATTTTGGTTAAAAGACCTCAAGAATTAATTAAAAAGTTTATCTATTGTTTTGAAATATTAGAAAATAACACTAGTTTTTATGAATAAATAAAACAATTTCCATTCATTCTGAAAACTATCAATCAACATAAAATATTGAAATAGTTAAATATATTTAATTTTTCAACTGTTGAGAAAATGCTCACAAATGAATATTGAAAATTTAACAGCCAATACACAAGCCCTCAAATAATTTAAGAACTCATCTTATTATAATCCTTACACTATTAAAAGATATATATATAAATTTCGGAATATGTTATCTGATCTTCTTTTAGTCCACCAATTGTTGAGAATGCCATAAACCAAATAAATTCGGGAAGGTAAGCCTTATATCAAATAAATAATTAAAATTGAAAATAAACTTAAAGTTACTCAATTTTTGTGATTAATAGTACAAAATCTGGAGGATATAAATTTGGCAATCTTGGAATGCCACCGTCATTGCCATCGTCATTGCCATCGTCATCGCCACCATCGCCTTTGATACCACCACCATCTCGAACTCTACCACCGTCATCACTGTCACCAGCACCATCCACACCACCATCTACACCACCATCCACACCACCTTCCACACCACCATCCACACTACCCTCTACACCACCATCCTCACCATCATCCTCACCACCGCCAGCACCACCAACACCAACTCCACCACCACCTCCACCACTACCTACACCACCTACACCATCAACATCATTACCATTAAAATCACGACCTGTACGACCAACCACAACGAAGACTGCGCAAAGAAAACCAGTGACATCATCCGCCAGATCAAGACCTCCGCCATCAAAAATTCGTAAAATTACACCAATTACAACAAGACCAAGGATAATCCAAAAACCGCCGGCAACAAAACCATTAATAAGAAATCAATTCAATTTTACATATGAAAAAAATAATGATGATGACAATGATGATAATTTTAATAAGAAAAATATTAATATAAAATTGCCCACATCGGAGGAGATATGGCAAAGCTATATGGATATAAAAGATGGTCGTGTAGATCAACCAAATGCACCTTGGCCCATTAGTTTGATGTGTCATAATGCGTCAAATTGCGATAATCAATCAATGACACATGATAAAATTTTATCAAAAAATTGTCTTGGAAATGTGCCCGATTCTAATGAGAATAATCAAGCTGTTGCCGATCTTATCAAATTGCAATCGAACGATGAGATAAAAATTAGAGACTCATCTGAACTATATGAAATTTATAATGTAGAAATTTCCAATAATATGCATAAGGATGAAATGGAAGTGAGTGCTGAGGAGGATAGTGATTTAAAAGATTGGATTAAATCAGAGCTTTTAATTGAGCCATTGTGTGATATTGAGGAATTTGATATGCTATTGAGTATGGCCAGGGAATGTGATAAAAACCATGATGCTTTATTTCAACTATTAAAACCTAAGCCTGTTCCACAGGAAAATGAATTGAATGCAGAGAAACCCGAAGTAGATAAAAAAGAATGTGAAGAGATGACTCGAAATGAAGAGCCTGAGAACACAATTGAAAAAGAGATATGCCATGAGGAGCAAAAGATCAATGAGATCAATAATGAGCCAAACAATGTGGTCAATACTGATGAGAAAAGTGAAAAAGAAATAGAAATCGTGATAAAGCATAATCAAGCTGCAGTCACAGTTGAAGATAATCAGGATACTGTTAAAGTTGCAGAGGATGTTACATTAAATAATGAAATGGATAATTTGAAACAAAATCCAGACTCAGAGGAACCAAATGTACAAAACAATAATGAAGAGTGTGATTTACAATTTGATAATGAACTATGCGATTATCCTTTCATATTGGATATAAAAGATCTTGGAATGTTGCCACCAAAACCCATAGATGAGACAGCTCATCAACAATGGTTGCAGGAATGTAGTCAAAAAATGACAGAACAATTGCAAAAAATTGCATTATCATTGGGTGTTTCCAAAAAAAATGATAGTAATAAAGCACAGCATACAGATTATGAAATGGAAATCTCCAAGGAGCAATTGAAACCACGTGTCTCTTATTCACCAAATCGTTTACATAATCATACAGCTTGGCAAAATAAATTTATACTAATGCTTGACGATTTTGAGGATGATGTATTACAAAATATATCAGAATTTCGGGATCCACAAGCGAAACGTTTGCGTTGCAAATGGAATGCACAATGTAATAAAACAGTTGAAGATCTACGACGAATTTTAGTTTTACCGGCACTTTTACATCCATCAAATGAACGATGGCAAAAGATCAGAATTTTGCGACGACAGCCTGCACGAAAAGAACAATTACCGCCATTCGCTTTATCCATCGATATGAAATATGTGAGAAGCTTTTGTACACTTGAGCTTAATTTGGAATTGAATTTAAATGCCCTTGTTTATATGCTGGATAATGTTGTTTATACCAATGAAATTGATGTTGTACAAAAGCGTTATGAGGTAACACAATTAGCATGGGTATGGCGAAATGGAACGATTATGATCATAAATGGACGTAGCCAAAAAATGCTATTTGATACTCAAAGTGAATTATTATCCAGAGTTCTTGGAATACCCAAAGAGCAATCCTCTCAAATTTGTAATAATGTAACATATTTACGTCTGACATTCCATGCCCAATATCCGTGGAATATCGATTTAATTGAATTTAGTAGAGCTTTAGTACTAAGTCAAGATCTTCTACAGGGATCAGATAGTCGTTATGTCTATTATGTGAATAAGGAAATATCTGGAGTGGCGGCAAGAGTTTTTGAATCTGGTATGATTGCAGTTTATGCCATGACTCCAACACAGGCTGATCAGATGTTTGAAAGTCTTTATATTATAACATCTAAATATCGTAAAACCGAGACAATTCATTGAAAAGGCGTGGAGATCAGATGAAATATTATATAAATATATATAAATATATTTAATACTTAATTATTACAACAGTTTGTATTGTTTGCTTTTTTTTTTTTCTTTTCTTATTTATCTGGTTCGGAATCGTGTTTAAATGTTAACCCAATAAACATTTGTCTCCACGAATTCTCATACTGAAACTCGAACAACTTCGTTTTTCCTTTTCCTTTTCTTTTTGTTTTTATTTTCAAGCTTCATCGGCAAAGAGATGGAAAAGCTTTCGTTTGCTCTCATCAAAAATGACTTGCTGAATGGAAGTATGTTTTGGACTTAATAGAGAAAGCTTTTAAATTTACTCTCTTTATGGTCGTGTTGGAGTTTATATGTCTCTTTTTAGAAATTTGGTTTTCTCATCTTTCAGCTTATGGGTTAAAGTTTTGTAAAAACATCGGGATGCCTTTGGTAGTAGTATCTCTGCAGGATTCATGGCATGGAATTTAATTCATAACTTAAGTGGTGGCGTGTGTCCTCAGCCGTACATAGCCAAGGTTAAGTGTGGCGGGCGGCACACGTCACTACCACTGAAGTCCTGTTCTGTTTGGGCTTTACACTGGCTCTGGTGTGTGTATGCGTATGCGTGTGTATGTGTGTGTGTTTGTGTGTGTGTGGGAGTTGCTTTTATCTTTTTTTACTGCTGCTTAAGCACGAATTTTTGATTAGGGTTGGGATAACTATAAACAATAGCTTGAAAATGGAAGCTATGGTAATTTGAACTTTGCTTTTGGTGTCTCTGCTCTTTCCTTTTTTGTTTTTCTTCTTATTATAATTTTTTTTGTTGTTTTTTTCTTTTTTTTTTAACAAATTAAGCGAAATGATACCACAAAACCGCAGCCAAAATTTACAGTAAACAAACCACAAGCTGGCATAATTAAACCTTGTCACGCCCCCACACTGACCACTCTGCAAATGATTTGCATTAAAAATTATTTCGGGTTGGGAATTTTTTTTTTCTCCTTCGTTTTTTTTTTGTTTCTGCTGAACTTTTCGGGGTGACCAAAAACCATCAACAAAAATTAAAAAAAAAAGTAATAAAAAAGCAAAAAGTAAAACAGAAATGAAAAACCAAAAACCTTTTTAATTCACACGACACGTTCTGTTTTGCTTTGTTTTGCTGTACAAGAAATATTGTGACAATCAAAAATGCAAATGTCACCACGTGGATTGTTACAACAAAAAAAAAAAAGAAGAAACCGCAAGAAACAAAACCAAAAAACCGCAAAGAAAGGAATATCGAAAAATCATAGAGAAATCTTTAATAATGAATTTATACAAATCGAAATTCTTACGAGACTTTGTTGGTCCGCCTTATTGGCAGTTTTGCATAAATTTCCTCAATATTTGTGGAGGCATTAATAAATGAAAGGAAAACAGCCCTTGATTGCCACAACCAGCCTGTTCAGGCCTATGGTCGCCTATTAATCATATCTCCCTAATTTGTTTAGACTAATTAGTGAGAAAACAGTGTGAATAAAGGGGATGATAAACGGGGTTTAGTGTACGGAGACTTTATCCTAGATAAGCAAAGGTTAAAAGTTCATAAAGTCGGTAATTTATTGAATATCTACATATTTTCTGTTTCTTTTTGCTTGAATTAAAGATATGCTGTTCGAAATGATGGTTGTTTAAAATTTATCGTCAAATTCAACAAAATTAAGTAATAAAAATTGGTTTTTGAATGTTTATACATTCTTTTTTGCGAAATCACTTGCAATACGACAAAGAAAGAATACTTAATTATGGGGATATAATGTGTATATTCTTATTACATTTTTAATAATATCTGTGTTACTATTTATTATAATTTCATCAATATATGAGTACTGATTTTTTAACTTAGACGCAAGAAAATAGTTTTCAACATGTTTAAATCAAATTATTTTACTTTTCACACTTTTCTGGTATTCCATTTACAATTTAAGCTTATATAATATACATAACTTAAACTTAAAATAACACAACTGATTTTATTAATAGAAGCAACAAATACTATAACTTTATTAATTATAAGCAAAAAATTTACATATGTAAGTACTATAGAATCAGAAAAATTGTTAACTTTAAAATTATTTGTTAAGTCTTTTCAATATTTAGAATATCTGTAAATGAGTTATAAAAGAAAAAATGCAAATTTAAACAAACTAAAACCGTTAAAGACCGATAAATCGGATATAGGCATAAATCCACCTTAATCCTGACTTTAATAATGATCACATGCCTTCTACTTCTACTTCTAGTTCTACTCTACTTCTACTTCTACTTATTTTCTTCTTCTTTTTTTTTTTTTGTTGTACTCTATGCATAAATATCCTTGACACATAGCAAGAAAAAGACACAAAAAAAGACATGAAAAAAAACATAAGTAACATGAACATTAACTCGTTCATTTGGTCTTGACATTTTCATCCCGATGCTTTCCACTGTTCCTTACGTTCACTCTTTGTTTTTTGGGGGGTTTTTTTTTTTTCTTTTTTTGAGTATCACTGTCAAACAATTAATGACATGTGGCTCCGACCATTATTCAACAATTTTCGTTGTCAACAAAAACAAAAAGAAAAAATGAAACAGAAATAAAAACATTTTACAGGTACCAGTACAACAGAATAGAGTCGAAAATAAACCAAAAAGATATTAGAAAATAATTTTCACTTATCGAAGTTGATATGCTCTTACTTAATTTTATTGAAATATATTTATTTCGTCTTCTACTAATAAATTTAAAAAGTAAAATGTTAATAAACTTTGTAACATAATCTATGATACTCTACAAAAGACTGAATGATATGAAATTTAATGGTTCTGTATAAAAAACTTATTGTTATGTATGTATATGTGTATATCGATAACAGACAATTATCCTTGTTGGCAACGCCATCTGATAATTTCAAACAGCTGTTTATATGTTGTTTGAAAGTTGTTTTGATTTATTCGGTCGGTGATCGGTTAGTGATCGGAAACAAATAAATGTAAATGTATTTATTTTGTGTGTGTTATTAATTTATTAATACCCCGTCGGCAAGTGTATACAACAAGCAACAAGAAACAGGCAAACAAGAACACAAAGATTAGAGCATAAAAAGTCATCACATTTTTGGCGGAGGAACAACACACATACTAGTAAACAAAGGTGTGTGTGTGCGTGTGTGTGAGTGTGGAATGTTTTTGTGCGCCATGTTTCACACTCTCTTATTCCTCTTAAATATGATATGCCAGCTTCGTGAAAGTAATGTAAGGTATGTATAAACCTATGTACGAGTCTATTAAGCAGCCTTCTCAGAAACTTGGTGGCCCATACAACAACAAACATATGAAGATATGTAGATATACATACACACACATACATGCATATGTATGCATGTATGTATGTACATACATATACATATGTGTAGAAAAGCTACAGTAATGGATATATCGCAGTTGGTCAAGTTTGACTTTAAACATGGAGATTTTTATAATGCAAAATTCGTGTAGTGTCGTCAGCGGCAACGCAGATGAGTTTTCTTGTTGTTTCATGCCGCGCGCATCAACAGCGAGCCGCACAGACAACAGAAAATGGAAATTAAATGAATCCCCTCTCAGAAAACAAAAAAAAAAAAGTTAGGCAAAAGTTTTAATTTTTTAGACGTCGAGTTGCAGTTTTTGGTTTTTGAATGTTACGAAAAACGCATAGGTGAAGTTTTCTCTTACATTTTGAGGTTTTCGTAATAACAAAGTAATCAAATTTACAGCTTGCAGGTATACACCCAAATTAACAAATTCATTTCTAATTTGAAATGGCAAAATCTAGCATAACGAACTAATAGTAACCAGTAAACTTTAATTATTAATATAGCAATCGTTCCAATTGTATCATTTAAATATGTATGTATGTATATGCAATTCATAAAAATTCATAAAACTAAAATTTTAATAAAAGTCACAAGTTTAATATATTTAATGAAGCAAGCAAGTCGTCCCTGCCGACATTGAGTATACCCTGTACCAATTAAAAGTACTTGAAAAAGTCAAAAACGATAAAAATCGCCATCAATTTACAAAAAATATTCACTTAGCATGCAGCAACAGCGAACGCCAGCTATCTCGCTCACACTTAACAGCCCATTTTCCATGGGGCGTTTCAGTACAAAATGGAAATACGTATATCTCCAATAAATATTGTCCGATTTCGGTTAAATTTGGTCAGCTATTGATACTGATCAAGAATATATATACTTCATAGGGTCGGAAAATTTTCCTTCTGCCTGTTACATACATTTTAGCGACTTTAATAAAAATATTTTAGCCAGTTTATCAAATTAAAAAATTTGTTGCATTGAAAATTCTTTTAAGTTTCATTGATCCGGAATGATTATATAATATAACACATATATAGGTATATGTATAGCTCCAATGGTCCCTTGAAAATAAAAAGCTTTAAATGATGCCGCAAACATAGAAAGAGTCTTAAATTTTCAATATAGATAATTTATCTTTACTACATATTCGACAAGATCACAGTTTAACAGGATTACAGAAAGATTGGAGCATGAGCAGCAGCTGCATAGCTCAAAGGAGCAGAGTAAGCCAGAGGAGCAGCTGCTGCATATTTGGCCAAGATTGGGCTACCAGCAGCAGCCAGAGGAGCAGCAGCAAGTGGAGCAGCAAGTGGAGCAGCAAGTGGAGCAGCAAGTGGGGCAGCAACGGCGTACTTGGCAATGACTGGAGCCTGAGCAATTACTGGAGCGGCAGCGATTCCATTGTAGTTCCTGGCAAACACCTGGCTACTGGTGGCAGTCACGACTGGAGCTGGAGCAGCGGCCACAAGAGCAGCTGGGGCGGTGTAGGCAAGAGGAGATGCCAATAGACCAGGCTTAGCCATGGCGCAGCCAGCAACAGCAAGAATGAGAACAGCCTGAAATTGATAAATAAAAGGAAGGAATAGTAATCTTATACAGAATCAATCCATGTCTCCATATCTCCACTTACAGATTTGAACATTTTGAAGTTTGGATTGAGTTTGCGTTGTTTTGATTGAACGACTGTAAACTGATTGATGTCCAATTACCGTTAGCTCTGCCTTATTTATACCCAAAACATTTTGTCTTTAAAATGGATGTGACGTATTCGTTCACCCATCCACTCTTTGTGGTTCATTTGGCATTCGGAAGATGAAGTATTCAATTTGTATTCAATTTGTAATGAACAAGTAAAGTAAAGGTCAGATCTGGAGTCGTGGCTATTCGGAAGTCTTCGATCAAAGTCACTTAACTCATAAATTGAAATACTCGTAAAATGTCACCCAAAATGAGTGCCCATTGAAGAAGTTCGAAAGTTTTTTTGCAATGAGGGTAAAACGATCCTCCAACTTAAGCCATTGGTAATCTATATATTCCATATTCTCTCATATTTTCATTAATTGTCTAAATTGGATCATGGGCCGATTTATGGCAAATTGTAAACAGACTTGATCTATTCGTAGTCTGGTAACCAAATTCAGTGGCTCCAACTCTTTTGGTCTGACCTTTGCCTACTTATTGTGAATTGAATACAAATGAGAATTGAGCCAATTGAAATACTGAGAGTGGATGAGTGAATTGGTGGATCACTTAGTCATAGGTAGCATGGAATCAAAATGTTTGTGGTATAAATAAGACAGAGCCGAAGGTAGTTCATCATCAATCAGTTTACAGTCGTTCAATCAAAACAACGCAAACTCAATCCAAACTTCAAAATGTTCAAATCTGTAAGTGGAGATATGGATTGATTCTGTACAGGATTACTACTATTCCTTTCCTTTTTCTTATCAATTTCAGGCTGTTCTCATTCTTGCTGTTGCTGGCTGCGCCATGGCTAAGCCTGGTCTATTGGCATCTCCTCTTGTCTACACCGCCCCAGCTGCTCTTGTGGCCGCAGCTCCAGCTCCAGTCGTGACTGCCACCAGTAGCCAGGTGTTTGCCAGGAACTACAATGGAATCGCTGCCGCTCCAGTAATTGCTCAGGCTCCAGTCATTGCCAAGTACGCCGTTGCTGCCCCACTTGCAGCTCCACTTGCAGCTCCACTTGCAGCTCCACTTGCTGCTCCACTTGCTGCTGCTCCTCTGGCTGTTGCTGGTAGCCCAATCTTGGCCAAGTATGCAGCAGCTGCTCCTCTGGCTTACTCTGCTCCCTTGAGCTATGCAGCTGCTGCTCATGCTCCACTCTTCCTGTAATCCTGTTAAACTGTGATCCTGTCGAATATTTAATGAAAATAAATTAACAAAATTAGAAATTTTTTATGTATTCTTTTGATAGTTTTTCTGCTTCATTAGTAGACAATTATCTAAGCACAAGACAAATTAATTTCTCTCACTCACAATGCTTTTAAAATTGTCCTTTTGGGCCTAAGTTTTGTCCATCTTATTTATGAAGAGAAATGTCTTTATGTCTCTTGAAAAAGGTTCAAGAAAATACTTCAAGTAAAAGTGATTTGAAATGCATTTTCAAAATTAATCAATATTAGCTTTACTAGGATTTCAAATTAAATTACCATTTTCGAGATGCATTCCAAGAAATGGTTTTCATTGGTTGTTTGTTTTATACTCTTCCTTTTTGACATTCCTTTGAATTCCTTTTTATAATATCTCGAATGTAGGAAAATTATGTCCATTTGTCGCTTTGTTTTATCGAATACAAAAAAAATTAAAGTCTGAAGGACATTTCTTGCTCTCGTGTCCTTAAATAACAGCAGCTACTTTGACTTGTTCTTGTCACTAAACTTGACTTGTATTTTTTCGGCATTTCTGTGTTCTATTTTGTAAACTTTAAATATCTTTTAACTGGTTTACTGCCCACTCTGGGGGATTTTTGTCCTTGATTATTGAATTTAAAAAATTTTAGATTTCAAAATAATCTTTCATATATTTGTAGGATGTAATTTTCAATTATTTCTAATTCAATTATTTTTAATCTAAGTACTAGTCAATTTATCTTTGATAATTTATATTTCTATATCAGAAATGTCTTTTTTAAAATTTTGGCTAGCTTTTTAATATGTGAAGTCTATAGATTCTCTCCACAGTCTTCTTTCAATAATCAATAATTTCGATTCTCAGCTCCACATATTGAGATAAAAACAAGGAAGCAATGCAGGAGCAAAGATGGAGTTCAATGACTTTAGAAAATCTTAACATTTCCTTTAAAATATTAAATATCCAGTATATATGCACATATAGCTATTATCCTTTCCAATAAACAGCTGAGTCTATATCTAAGTAGAAATAGACAAGACCTCACACGTTTCTTCAACTTTCCACCGATTCCTGATATCGATATCTTTTATATACGACACCATATCACGATGTTGATTAAACACAAAGGTTGGCACAAAATAAAAATAAACAAAAAATCACAAATCTTTTTCTTCTATACATATATTTTGAAATTTTACAATAAATTTCCAATATTGTTGATTTATTTTCACTAATTGGCACGATCACAGTTTAACAGGATTACAGGAAGAGAGGAGCATGAGCAGCAGCTGCATAGCTCAAGGGAGCAGAGTAAGCCAGAGGAGCAGCTGCTGCATACTTGGCCAAGATTGGGCTACCAGCAACAGCCAGAGGAGCAGCAGCAAGTGGAGCGGCAAGTGGAGCTGCAAGTGGAGCTGCAAGTGGAGCTGCAAGTGGGGCAGCAACGGCGTACTTGGCAATGACTGGAGCCTGAGCAATTACTGGAGCGGCAGCGATTCCATTGTAGTTCCTGGCAAACACCTGGCTACTGGTGGCAGTCACGACTGGAGCTGGAGCTGCGGCCACAAGAGCAGCTGGGGCGGTGTAGGCAAGAGGAGATGCCAATAGACCAGGCTTAGCCATGGCGCAGCCAGCAACAGCAAGAATGAGAACAGCCTGAAATTGATAAGAAAAAGGAAAGGAATAGTAGTAATCCTGTACAGAATCAATCCATATCTCCACTTACAGATTTGAACATTTTGAAGTTTGGATTGAGTTTGCGTTGTTTTGATTGAACGACTGTAAACTGATTGATGATGAACTACCTTCGGCTCTGTCTTATTTATACCACAAACATTTTGATTCCATGCTACCTATGACTAAGTGATCCACCAATTCACTCATCCACTCTCAGTATTTCAATTGGCTCAATTCTCATTTGTATTCAATTCACAATAAGTAGGCAAAGGTCAGACCAAAAGAGTTGGAGCCACTGAATTTGGTTACCAGACTACGAATAGATCAAGTCTGTTTACAATTTGCCATAAATCGGCCCATGATCCAATTTAGACAATTAATGAAAATATGAGAGAATATGGAATATATAGATTACCAATGGCTTAAGTTGGAGGATCGTTTTACCCTCATTGCAAAAAAACTTTCGAACTTCTTCAATGGGCACTCATTTTGGGTGACATTTTACGAGTATTTCAATTTATGAGTTAAGTGACTTTGATCGAAGACTTCCGAATAGCCACGACTCCAGATCTGACCTTTACTTTACTTGTTCATTACAAATTGAATACAAATTGAATACTTCATCTTCCGAATGCCAAATGAACCACAAAGAGTGGATGGGTGAACGAATACGTCACATCCATTTTAAAGACAAAATGTTTTGGGTATAAATAAGGCAGAGCTAACGGTAATTGGACATCAATCAGTTTACAGTCGTTCAATCAAAACAACGCAAACTCAATCCAAACTTCAAAATGTTCAAATCTGTAAGTGGAGATATGGAGACATGGATTGATTCTGTATAAGATTACTATTCCTTCCTTTTATTTATCAATTTCAGGCTGTTCTCATTCTTGCTGTTGCTGGCTGCGCCATGGCTAAGCCTGGTCTATTGGCATCTCCTCTTGCCTACACCGCCCCAGCTGCTCTTGTGGCCGCTGCTCCAGCTCCAGTCGTGACTGCCACCAGTAGCCAGGTGTTTGCTAGGAACTACAATGGAATCGCTGCCGCTCCAGTAATTGCTCAGGCTCCAGTCATTGCCAAGTACGCCGTTGCTGCCCCACTTGCTGCTCCACTTGCTGCTCCACTTGCTGCTGCTCCTCTGGCTGTTGCTGGTAGCCCAATCTTGGCCAAGTATGCAGCAGCTGCTCCTCTAGCTTACTCTGCTCCCTTGAGCTATGCAGCTGCTGCTCATGCTCCTCACTTCCTGTAATCCTATTAAACTGTGATCTTGTCGAATATGTAGTAAAAATAAATTAATAATATTGAAAACTATTTAGAAAATTGTCATTATTGTTTTGTTGGAAAACTCGTAAGTGCTAAGTGCTCAAAGTTATTGAGCTTCAATTTAAATAATTATTTCTAAGTTTTTGAGCTGCAGCCGTCCTGATCTAGGGATTAAACCATTAAACTTTGATGGGAAAAATCAGCTTAAATAATTTTTTAAGCAGCAGAAAGCTTTTTTGATAGATATTATTAGTTAATTTTATATTTCCCCATTTGGATAATAAACGAATAATCGTTTATTATGGTATTAACGAATTGTAATAAAATTGGTTGCCTATAACATGAGTATCTTTTAAATTGAAAGATATGAGATTATAATTCCAGACCCTTTTTACAGAAATACGAGATTATAATTCCAGACCCTTTTTACAAAAATACGAGATTTCAATTTAAATGCATTTTAAATTTTATAAATATTTTTTTATATATAATACTAATCATGGTATTTTGGTTAGCTGTCTGCAGATAGAAAGTTAAGCCTAATTATTTTTTTAAGCGTCTTCACTGGGAAATAATCTTTCTTTAATTTTTTTTAGTATTTACTACGTATTATTTTTATACACTTGCAAAAAGTGTATATTAATTTTGGTCAGAAGTTTGCAACGCATAGAAGGATGCATCTCCAACTATATAAAGTATATATATGTATTCTTGATCAGCATGATGAGCTGAGTTGATATAGCCATGTCCGTCTGTCCGTCTGTCTGGATCAACGCGATCTCCTCCGAGACCCTTGGAGCTACAGAGCTGAAATTTTGCACCTAGGCTTCTTTTTGCTGCAGGCATTGTATATCTCGGAATCATCCCGATCGGATGACTATATCATATAGCAGCCATAGGAACGATCGGTCAGGAATAAGGTTTAACATCAATAACTCAGTTGTTTTTCTATCTAATGGTGTTTGTGAGTTTTATATAATCCTCAACACATATAACAAATTTTATCAGAATCGGTCGACTATATCATATAGCTCCCATAGGAACGATCAGTCAAAAATATAGTTTTTGATCAATAACTTAGGTGTTTTTGAAGCAATCGTCACGAAATTTGTTATTTGACAATTTTATATAAAAAGAAATATATTTTTTAAGTTTTATCAGAATCGATCGACTATATGCTATAGCTGTCATAGGAACAATCGGGGAAATAAAATATTTTTTAAATTTTTTTTCATATGCCATGGAGATCAAATTTATATTTGATGGGTTTTATATACTTCCATATGATTCTGGCAAATTATATATAAATCAAAAAGACAGTTCGCAAGGGTATACGAACTTTGGCACGGCCGAAGTTAGCCCATCCTTCTAGTTTCACATATCTTATTCCAATAGAAAAAATTAATTATTTGTTGAAGAGTATAAATAATTTAAAATATCTCATACTATTATTGTGTGGGATTTTTTGAAAACCTAGAATTGCATATTATTAATGTCCTACTTTTGTTATCCATTGCGTATACGTGTTAATATTAAGTAAACGTAAATGTAAAAAAAAAAACACCAAACAAAGATTAATCCAATCCTATATGCAAATGCATTATTCATGATATTGGTTGTGTTGCATTTGTCTCTTCAATTAAATTCATTGTTAAAATATATTAAAACGTGGACCACCTGGAAATTTTGAACTGAATGAATTTCAAGGTGTCGACAACTGAGCGTCCTTGTCTTAATTATATATGTATATATGGATAAACATATATATAAATATATGCATTTCCAACTCTGCCCTGACATAAAAACAAACCATTATTGGACATTCTTTAATGTCACGCGCATCCAAACGCTTTCGGCGATGTAAATTATTTGTAGGGCTCTATGTGATGTGCATTCCCAATTGTTGAAAAGCTGATTGCCGCTGGTGCCATCAGTTTATTTATGGTGGCTAATGAGGCACTTGCTCTCTCACTCACTGGCTGGATCCTTTGTTAAAGAAAATTTTTGTTCATACCAAAGATGATTTTCTTTTTTGTTATCAATCAGTTAACAGAATCTTTAACGATATATTTATTGGTCCAACTTATCTGGAAAATACAAGCTTAAAAAGTTTATAAATTTGGTAATTGGAAATAACGTCCAAAGAACAATCTTTAAATAAAAGAAAACAAATTTAACAGCCGTATTTTTATTACAATGTTAATTTTTTTGTTTTACTTGTCGCTTACAGACAATGTTAGTGTTAAGTTAACAGTCCTCTGTTACGCTTTACTTCTTCTGAAGTCTGAGATTAAAATTATCATAATAATATTATCAGGAACTTTAAATAAATCATTTATATAAATCGACTATAGTTTTATTCTCTTTTTTTTTTTAAATTTACAATTTAATTAAATCAATTTTTTAGTATCGTAACCTTCTGTAGTAACAATAATTTTTAATCTTTTTAATTGTATTCATTTCAATTATAATACCTCTTTAACTAATTGTGCACTTTATTATACGCAATAATAGTTTCGAATATTTTTTTTTTAACTGGCATTTCCTAACAATTTGGCCTTCTGCCTAAAAGGACCATAAAGATGCATATGTTGATTCATTTTTGGCACTTGATTGTACTTCAAAAGGTGTCAGAGCTATTTACCCTTCATTTCCTAAACTTTTTGAAATTTTATGGATTACTATTATCTACTTAATCGAATGCGAAAAATTAGTTTTATTTACAAGAGATACTTAAAGACCAAGACAGATGATTTAAAAAAAATACTATCTAAGGAATTTCAATATAGATAATTTATTTTTACTACATATTCGTCAAGATAGATAATTTATTTTTACTACATATTCGTCAAGATCACAGTTTAACAGGATTACAGGAAAAGTGGAGCATGAGCAGCAGCTGCATAGCTCAAGGGAGCAGAGTAAGCCAGAGGAGCAGCTGCTGCATACTTGGCCAAGATTGGGCTACCAGCAACAGCCAGAGGAGCAGCAGCAAGTGGGGCAGCAAGTGGAGCAGCAAGTGGGGCAGCAAATGGAGCAGCAAGTGGAGCAGCAAGTGGGGCAGCAACGGAGTACTTGGCAATGACTGGAGCCTGAGCAATTACTGGAGCGGCAGCGATTCCATTGTAGTTCCTGGCAAACACCTGGCTACTGGTGGCAGTCACGACTGGAGCTGGAGCTGCGGCCACAAGAGCAGCTGGGGCGGTGTAGGCAAGAGGAGATGCCAATAGACCAGGCTTAGCCATGGCGCAGCCAGCAACAGCAAGAATGAGAACAGCCTGAAATTGATAAATAAAAGGAAGGAATAGTAATCTTATACAGAATCAATCCATGTCTCCATTTAAACTTACAGATTTGAACATTTTGAAGTTTGGGTTGAGTTTGCGTTGTTTTGATTGAACGACTGTAAACTGATTGATGTCCAATTACCGTTAGCTCTGCCTTATTTATACCCAAAACATTTTGTCTTTAAAATGGATGTGACGTATTCGTTCACCCATCCACTCTTTGTGGTTCATTTGGCATTCGGAAGATGAAGTATTCAATTTGTATTCAATTTGTAATGAACAAGTAAAGTAAAGGTCAGATCTGGAGTCGTGGCTATTCGGAAGTCTTCGATCAAAGTCACTTAACTCATAAATTGAAATACTCGTAAAATGTCACCCAAAATGAGTGCCCATTGAAGAAGTTCGAAAGCTTTTTTGCAATGAGGGTAAAACGATCCTCCAACTTAAGCCATTGGTAATCTATATATTCCATATTCTCTCATATTTTCATTAATTGTCTAAATTGGATCATGGGCCGATTTATGGCAAATTGTAAACAGACTTGATCTATTCGTAGTCTGGTAACCAAATTCAGTGGCTCCAACTCTTTTGGTCTGACCTTTGCCTACTTATTGTGAATTGAATACAAATGAGAATTGAGCCAATTGAAATACTGAGAGTGGATGAGTGGATTGGTGGATCACTTAGTCATAGGTAGCATGGAATCAAAATGTTTGTGGTATAAATAAGACAGAGCCGAAGGTAGTTCATCATCAATCAGTTTACAGTCGTTCAATCAAAACAACGCAAACTCAATCCAAACTTCAAAATGTTCAAATCTGTAAGTGGAGATATGGATTGATTCTGTACAGGATTACTACTATTGCTTCCCTTCTTCTTATCAATTTCAGGCTGTTCTCATTCTTGCTGTTGCTGGCTGCGCCATGGCTAAGCCTGGTCTATTGGCATCTCCTCTTGCCTACACCGCCCCAGCTGCTCTTGTGGCCGCAGCTCCAGCTCCAGTCGTGACTGCCACCAGTAGCCAGGTGTTTGCCAGGAACTACAATGGAATCGCTGCCGCTCCAGTAATTGCTCAGGCTCCAGTCATTGCCAAGTACGCCGTTGCTGCCCCACTTGCAGCTCCACTTGCAGCTCCACTTGCAGCTCCACTTGCAGCTCCACTTGCTGCTCCACTTGCTGCTGCTCCTCTGGCTGTTGCTGGTAGCCCAATCTTGGCCAAGTATGCGGCAGCTGCTCCTCTAGCTTACTCTGCTCCTTTGAGCTATGCAGCTGCTGCTCATGCTCCTCTCTTCCTGTAATCCTGTTAAACTGTGATCGTGCCAATTAGTGAAAATAAATCAACAATGTTGGAAATTTATTGTAAAATTTCAAAATATATGTATAGAAAAAAGAAGATTTGTGATTTTTTGTTTTTTTTTATTTTGTGCCAACCTTTGTGTTTAATCAACATCGTGATATGGTGTCGTATATAAAAGATATCGATATCAGGAATCGGTGGAAAGTTGAAGAAACGTGTGAGGTCTTGTCTATTTCTACTTAGATATAGACTCAGCTGTTTATTGGAAAGGATAATAGCTATATGTGCATATATACTGGATATTTAATATTTTAAAGGAAATGTTAAGATTTTCTAAAGTCATTGAACTCCATCTTTGCTCCTGCATTGCTTCCTTGTTTTTATCTCAATATGTGGAGCTGAGAATCGAAATTATTGATTATTGAAAGAAGACTGTGGAGAGAATCTATAGACTTCACATATTAAAAAGCTAGCCAAAATTTTAAAAAAGACATTTCTGATATAGAAATATAAATTATCAAAGATAAATTGACTAGTATTTAGATTAAAAATAATTGAATTAGAAATAATTGAAAATTACATCCTACAAATATATGAAAGATTATTTTGAAATCTAAAATTTTTTAAATTCAATAATCAAGGACAAAAATCCCCCAGAGTGGGCAGTAAACCAGTTAAAAGATATTTAAAGTTTACAAAATAGAACACAGAAATGCCGAAAAAATACAAGTCAAGTTTAGTGACAAGAACAAGTCAAAGTAGCTGCTGTTTTTTAAGGACACGAGAGCAAGAAATGTCCTTCAGACTTTAATTTTTTTTGTATTCGATAAAACAAAGCGACAAATGGACATAATTTTCCTACATTCGAGATATTATAAAAAGGAATTCAAAGGAATGTCAAAAAGGAAGAGTATAAAACAAACAACCAATGAAAACCATTTCTTGGAATGCATCTCGAAAATGGTAATTTAATTTGAAATCCTAGTAAAGCTAATATTGATTAATTTTGAAAATGCATTTCAAATCACTTTTACTTGAAGTATTTTCTTGAACCTTTTTCAAGAGACATAAAGACATTTCTCTTCATAAATAAGATGGACAAAACTTAGGCCCAAAAGGACAATTTTAAAAGCATTGTGAGTGAGAGAAATTAATTTGTCTTGTGCTTAGATAATTGTCTACTAATGAAGCAGAAAAACTATCAAAAGAATACATAAAAAATTTCTAATTTTGTTAATTTATTTTCATTAAATATTCGACAGGATCACAGTTTAACAGGATTACAGGAAGAGTGGAGCATGAGCAGCAGCTGCATAGCTCAAGGGAGCAGAGTAAGCCAGAGGAGCAGCTGCTGCATACTTGGCCAAGATTGGGCTACCAGCAACAGCCAGAGGAGCAGCAGCAAGTGGAGCAGCAAGTGGAGCTGCAAGTGGAGCTGCAAGTGGAGCTGCAAGTGGAGCTGCAAGTGGAGCTGCAAGTGGGGCAGCAACGGCGTACTTGGCAATGACTGGAGCCTGAGCAATTACTGGAGCGGCAGCGATTCCATTGTAGTTCCTGGCAAACACCTGGCTACTGGTGGCAGTCACGACTGGAGCTGGAGCTGCGGCCACAAGAGCAGCTGGGGCGGTGTAGGCAAGAGGAGATGCCAATAGACCAGGCTTAGCCATGGCGCAGCCAGCAACAGCAAGAATGAGAACAGCCTGAAATTGATAAGAAGAAGGGAAGCAATAGTAGTAATCCTGTACAGAATCAATCCATATCTCCACTTACAGATTTGAACATTTTGAAGTTTGGATTGAGTTTGCGTTGTTTTGATTGAACGACTGTAAACTGATTGATGATGAACTACCTTCGGCTCTGTCTTATTTATACCACAAACATTTTGATTCCATGCTACCTATGACTAAGTGATCCACCAATCCACTCATCCACTCTCAGTATTTCAATTGGCTCAATTCTCATTTGTATTCAATTCACAAAAAGTAGGCAAAGGTCAGACCAAAAGAGTTGGAGCCACTGAATTTGGTTACCAGACTACGAATAGATCAAGTCTGTTTACAATTTGCCATAAATCGGCCCATGATCCAATTTAGACAATTAATGAAAATATGAGAGAATATGGAATATATAGATTACCAATGGCTTAAGTTGGAGGATCGTTTTACCCTCATTGCAAAAAAACTTTCGAACTTCTTCAATGGGCACTCATTTTGGGTGACATTTTACGAGTATTTCAATTTATGAGTTAAGTGACTTTGATCGAAGACTTCCGAATAGCCACGACTCCAGATCTGACCTTTACTTTACTTGTTCATTACAAATTGAATACAAATTGAATACTTCATCTTCCGAATGCCAAATGAACCACAAAGAGTGGATGGGTGAACGAATACGTCACATCCATTTTAAAGACAAAATGTTTTGGGTATAAATAAGGCAGAGCTAACGGTAATTGGACATCAATCAGTTTACAGTCGTTCAATCAAAACAACGCAAACTCAATCCAAACTTCAAAATGTTCAAATCTGTAAGTGGAGATATGGATTGATTCTGTACAGGATTACTACTATTGCTTCCCTTCTTCTTATCAATTTCAGGCTGTTCTCATTCTTGCTGTTGCTGGCTGCGCCATGGCTAAGCCTGGTCTATTGGCATCTCCTCTTGCCTACACCGCCCCAGCTGCTCTTGTGGCCGCAGCTCCAGCTCCAGTCGTGACTGCCACCAGTAGCCAGGTGTTTGCCAGGAACTACAATGGAATCGCTGCCGCTCCAGTAATTGCTCAGGCTCCAGTCATTGCCAAGTACGCCGTTGCTGCCCCACTTGCAGCTCCACTTGCAGCTCCACTTGCTGCCCCACTTGCTGCTGCTCCTCTGGCTGTTGCTGGTAGCCCAATCTTGGCCAAATATGCAGCAGCTGCTCCTCTGGCTTACTCTGCTCCTTTGAGCTATGCAGCTGCTGCTCATGCTCCAATCTTTCTGTAATCCTGTTAAACTGTGATCTTGTCGAATATGTAGTAGAAATAAATTAACGATTTCGAAAATCCATTAATATGTTTATTTATGATTTTGTGCAAAGTTGTCGTAGCATTATTTTAAATTCTTTCACTAATGCAATATTTTGTTTTGGCATTTTAGATTTGAGAAATTTATCAATCTCTGAGTTATAAGAATCTTTTCTAGAATAAAATAAATTTGTGTTTTACTTATTTGATTGAAAAATAGAAGTGTAGAAAAAAATCGGAATTAATTCATTTAGATATCGGGATGAACTAGGAGTTAAATTCTCAGCTTGTTATTTTTTTTTTGTGCATTGCAAAAATGTGACCATAAATGAATATGTATTCCCTTGGCAATTGCAATTTTTTTTTAATTCGTTACTAACATTTTTTTCTCTTCTCGCCATGACGACATAACGTTGTAATATAAAAAACTGTGCAAAATATATAAAAATTATTGATCTATAGTTATATACCCTGAAAAGTTAACGAATATAAAATAGTTGCCCAAATATAAATAAACAGCAGAGAAAAAATCCGATCGCCAATTGGTTTTTGGTAATATAAAAAATGAAAAGATTCTATTTGAATTAACTGATCTAACAAGCCTCTAACACATGATTGGCTAGCTTTTTTGATCAGAGAAATATTTATAAATATAATAATATAATAATTTTAGTCAAATCGTTAAAATCCACAAATATATTCTAAGATTGTCTTAGTTCCAAGTGGTTGCAAATATTATTATTAGATGGAATTTAAGGTAAGCATATACATATAATTATATTTGGAATTATTTATGGAATGAAAGGTTCTTAAAGCGTATAATGTATATTTTGTGAATAGATAAGATATAAGTAGGGATACAATTGTGGTCTATCGATAACTAGAAAAATATTAAATGAATGCAAGAATGTTAATTGTGTTAAAAGAAATTGAATTAACATATTATTTATGATTTAAAACTGTAATTTAATCTATACAGGGTACCCCTAAATCGTATATCTCTTCGAAGCTTACGGGAATTTATGTGTCTTGGGTTTTTATGGTACGTGCTTCAAATGTTTAATTTGTCAAGTTCCACAAAATGTTGCGACAAATTGTAGTATGGATATATATATATATATATTTGTTAAGTGAATTATTGTTTTAACTGTTATATTATATATACAAGAATTCTATGGCCTAATTGGTGATTAGGCCAACTTGAAATAAATTGTAGCAAATCAAAAATGTAATATGATTTAAGAGAGTTTGAAATGACTTATAATTTATATGAAAAAATAGTAGCCAAGTAATTTGCATAATTTAATATTTTGCATGTCTATTTAACAATCGCATTTCTTTATATATTTTTTAACCATTACATCGTTTTGACCAAAGTGTTTACTGCCCTTCGGGTTTTTAGTTTTACTTTTTTTTTTATGTATTAATTCATTTGCTGTTGCCCTTGAAAGACCTACCGCAATTACAGTGCATTGGGCCAACTAAAATGCGGCTGGAATATTAATAAGCCGACAATGTTGTGGGTATAAATATGCGAGGTAGTGTCACAAAATGTTATCAGTTAGCAGTTTGCTTTCCAATTGAAACATTCAATATAAATTCCTCAAAACAAACAAAAAAAAAACTCAATCCAAAATCATGTTCAAATACGTAAGTGAAATAGAATTCTTTGAAATTTTTTTTAATTGCACTTTAATAATATATATTAAATGATTAGATTGTTGTCATCTCTGCTCTGTTGGCCTGTGTGGCTGCCAAGCCCGGACTTATCCATGGTCCATTATCGGCAGCTCCTCTTGTGGCATCTGTTCCGGTTCCGATTCCAGCTCCAATTGTTACAGCGGCCAGTAGTCAAGTGGTGAGCAGGACATTCAATGGAATTGCAGCTGCTCCAATCATCAGGGCTGTGGCTCCAGTTGCTCCACTGCCAGCACCAATATTTAGAGCTGTAGCTCCAGTTGCTCCATTTGCTGCTCCATTGGCTGCTCCATTGGCTGCTCCACTGCCAGCACCAATTTTCAAAGCTGTGGCCCCAGTTGCTTCTTTTGCTGCTCCATTAGCTGCCCCATTGGCTGCTCCTTTGGCTGCCCCCTCGGCTGCTCCTTTGCCTGCTCCATTTGCTGCTCCATTTGCTGCTCCATTGGCTGCCCCATTGGGTGCTCCACTGATCAAGCCAATAGCACCAGTTTCCGTACCCTTGTCATATGCCCCCGGTCCACTAGCAGCAGCACCAGCTCCTTTACACTATGCTGCTCCAGCTCCTTTGGCTTATGCACCAGCACCAGTTCCTTTGGGATATGCCGCAGCTCCTGCTCCAGCTCTATGGTAAATAGTTGGCTTCAAATTTTTAGTAATAATGACTGATAGTCTTTAATAAAATCGTTAAATATGTATGTACATATATAAAAAAAGTATTAAAACCAATTTCTGGAAAAAAACGGGGGAACAAAAAAAAGAAACAAAGGAGAATTTTTCGACAAACTCTACAAAAAGGGATAACAAATTCGTTTGTAGTTGAACAAATAATTTTTTAAACACAAATCATTATTTTAAATGTCGTAAAAATATTAAATAATAATTACTAAATTTTTACTAAAGAAATAAATCAATTTTTTATACATATTTAAGCAAATTTATGAATGTTTTTACATACAATTTTCTTTTTTAAAAGCCCTTAGAATTTTATTTCTTTAAATTTCAAAATTTATTTAAGTGACAATAATAAAATTTGTTTCTCAGTCTTCAATATGTTTATTATGAATAAACATATTTCAAATTTGTTTAAGCGATTTTCATATTAAAAACAAAAATTTGTATTTCATGAAAAATGAGAATGTAAAATTTTTGTAAATTTTCAGAAATATATTTCGTTTTGCCATTTACTCAATTGGCATTACAGTAAACATTTGTATATAATTTAATGTTTAATGTAAAAATGGTTATAAAATTTAATATTAAAGTTTTTTGACATACAACAAAATAAAAGTGCTGGCACTGGTTGGTGTGTACTGCCGGAAACTTAAACAGTCAAAAGAGATAAGAGGCCTTGCTCCTCTACCCAAATATCATTCCATCGTAGTTTCATTTTTGGTGGGGTAAAATTTTCAACAGCAGCGCAAACGCAGCAAAGTTTATCCTCAATTAAACTTTTTGTTGTTGCGTAAAATTGCGCAAAATGTGTTTTGTTGGTAGTGAGCATGTGTGTGATAGGCCATACGTTTGGTTCATTCCCACCCACCGCCCATTATCTCTCATTCTACCATAGTCATCTTCATTTGTTGGCTTAACTTTTAATTCCATATTGCCTTAATTTTTGTGTGTCTTCTTGTTGGTCTTTTTGTTCCAACACAATTTGTTAAATTTTTCGTTAATTTTCTTTTTCTTATCAGTAAACAAAAGAAATCCTTTAGCTTTTTAGCCTTAGAAAATTTCTTTTAATTTAACGCATCATTTGTCTTCTTTGTTTCTGGTAATCATATAAAGGTCTATTTATCAAAAGTTAAAAAAATGTATAGACAAAAGCAAAAAGTGAATATTGTTTTTGTTGATTGAGTATTGTTTTTAAAGGTTTTTTCCTAACAGCTGGGTCACTTTTTATTTTAATCTTCTATGTATATGTATACATAAGTGTGTGTCTGCTGTAAATATCTTTAGAATGGTTTAATAAAACTTTTAAGTAATATGGCAAGGTGTTAGAAATTTTTGGTATTTTATTTTCAGTTTTATAACAGTTTAACTTACATTTTGCACAAGTATTCTATAATATTTATATAACAGTTTAACTTACATTTCGCATAGGTGTACTTCTTTTATCATAAGTTAAAAACTGAGTTTTCAATAATTTTATAAAATTCATAAAGAATTTGTTCAATTTAAACTTAAAGCTTATTTGTTTTGAACTTTTTGTAAAAGAATCCCCAATTAATTTTATTTTAGGCTTTGTTGCAGCATATAAAATCCTATTTCTGCAAATAAACATTTTTTATATATGTATTTTTATCATTCAAAAGTAAAGTGGCAAGTCTGCTTATTGTCGAAAAAATAAAAAATGTAATATAAGAAGAAATATTTAAATGCAATTCGATCAAAGAACAATTTAAGTTTATATTTAATATATTTATTTTACACAAAAGCTAAATTCGTTTGACATTTTCAGAGATTTCTGACACTTTGGCAATTGCTTTTTGGTTTGTTAAAGATTTCCAGCAGAAAGGCAATAAATTTATATTTTTAAAGGAATAACATATTGATAACTAAATTTATTTAATTGCTATATTCATGTTAGAAATGATTTTTGATATACAAATTGACCAATAAGGTGTCATTTGTGGTTAATAGCTAAAAAACTGGTATGCATTTTGGAAAAGCCACTGAAATGGATTCCTTTTACTAGTTAAAAGAAAAAGGATATGAAAGGAATTTGCATGACTATTCGCTTTCAATAAAACTCTCTCTTTTTCTCCATGCATGCATGTATATATGTATATATATATATACATAAATGTGTGTGTGTGTGTGTTGGTGTGTGTTGGTGTTGGTGTGAGTATATTGTATGCCTGCATAATATCACACTAAATCAATGCACACTAAACCCTCAATCAGGCTTAATCTCAGCATCGACAAAATCCTCTCAATTGACAGGCGAATCGAAACGGAAATCAAATAGCGTACCTGTGACAGGGCGCCAAAGCCTTTTACCCATTTAAATTTGAAGGATGAAGGAGAAGGGTGGCATAGGATATGGCATAGGATTTGTATTCTATTATTTCTTTATTTTAAGCTCTTTCTTTGTTCAGGCATTCCTCTATTTCCATTTCTATGTCAATTGCATTTACAAATAGGGCCAGCTGCCGGTTTGCTCATTATTTGAAAGTTTTACCCGGGCGTGATTAAAGTTTTGCGTCGATTTCTTGCATCAAATTTTTTTTTTGTTTTGTTTTTTTGTTTTGCCTTTTGCTCCCTTTCTTGCTCTCGGCAGATGGTGGCAAATGTCAAAGTAGCTTGCCACACCCACAAAAAAAAAAAAATAAAAAAGAAATGAAGAGAAAAAAAAAGAAAAACCTTCTAACATTCGACATCAACATTACCATCAAATCGCACATCGCATCGCATCGCATGGCATCGCATCGCATCGCATCTCTCATCCATTTTTGGTTCTCAGAGCCCATGTAAATTGCTCTGGCAAACAAATCACGTCCTCTCTCTTGCGTCGTCCTGTATGCCAATGTTCTTGCCGTTGTCGTTACCATCACATCACACCCAGTATTCCCCGTATCCTAAAATGGCAGCTGGATTTTTGCGGTATGTAGACGCTCTGAAAACTGGCTAAGCAACCGCATTAAGTGACTGAGTGCCTACGCCACTTTCACATTATGCCTGCGGAGCATTAGCAACCGCAACCGCCAAAGAAGGCCTTACAGACGACAACGACAACAGCAACAGCAACGGCAACGGCAACGACGACCTCTTCTTGTACCATCTACCATCTTTCATGTTTTTATTCTTGTTCTTATTCTTGTTCTTGTTCTTCGTCTTGTTTTTGTCGCGAAGACTTCAATTGAAGATTCGGTTTTCATGCATCGATTGGCATTTAAAGAATTTTGTTTACCATTCAAATGTGTATGCGGTTTGAAAGACGTTTTGTTAAAATGAAAAGAAAATATATTGGAGCAGAATGTTTGCTTTAATTCGCACAGTTGGATTGCTGATCAAGTATACCTACATACACAGTACAACTTTCCTATAATGAATTTCTATATAATGAAAGACACTGTCTTCTAATTATATTTTCAGTGTATATATCATAATTTCTATATAATAAAGTTTCTATATTATATATTAAATTAAAAAAAATTATATTAAAAAAAGCTATATTTTTTTTATTATTTGCATTTGATTAATATTTTTACACAAAATCCTTAAACTAGCAAGTATTTGTTAATAGTTTTTAGTATGCACAAATTTGTGCCTTTATGTAAATATCAAAACAAAAAAGAAAAAATAATCAAAGAAAGTTCCAAAACAGAATATTTACATATATTGAAAGGAGACATATATTAAATTTTAGCTTTTGTGTTGTAAGGTTTACAGCTACTCAAAATTCTAATGAACAATGTTCAAAAAATGTTTAATTATTAACTGTTTAGCAATAAAAAGTGATAATTATAATAAATTAGCAAACTTTTTTCACCTTTTTTTTAATTTGCATATTTGTACTACTAGGCGTATGTGTAATCTTATTTAGTTTTTCCAGTTTTGTAAGATACTCAGATATTTCTTTTTTTACTCCATATTACATACATTTTTTTTATATTTTTTAAACCCATTGTTATATAGGGTACGAAAAGTGTTAATGAAAATGAGGCAACTTCTTGCCAAGCAGAAATAATCTTTGAAACAGATGAAAAAGTAAAATAAGAGAAACGAAGGAGAAAGTTTCTTCACATGTGCGCGTGTCCTCCTCATCGCTCTTCTCCTCCCATTCCCCATACATTCCAAAAATAACAGAAAAACAACAAAAACAAAAAAAAAAGAAACTCTTTTAAGAAAATAATTAATTAAGAAGTGCAAATCATAGCAAAATTATGCGGGATGGCAAATTAAAATGAACGCGAACGTCAGCAACAGAAAACCAGACCACGAAAATACAAAGGGAACATGTAAACGGAAATTAGAATATATGTATATATATATATATATATATATATATATTTTAACATATATGTATGTACACATTACACATAATAAAGAGAGATAAGTGATTTGTACAAAGAAAGGAAAGAAATTGCTAAAGTAATACAGTGAAGGCGGCCCAGGAAGACTTTTATCTACAAATTGCCATTTAGAATTAAGTCTTACAAAAAATTCTCTATTATTAATTAAGATATATAAAATATTCTTTATTCTTAATAAACTTATATAAGATATTCATAGTTTAGAATTATTCTTAAGAAGTTTAACATATAATTTGATTTCTTGATTTGACTTGATCTGCACGTGATTTTTTCATCCAAAATCTTACATATACATATATATGACTTTACAAATCATCAAAGTATTCAGATTAAAAAGTATTTAGTTGACAATGTTTCGAGATCAAGTTCCCATTGATCCGTTGCAAGACCAACACAAAGCTGTTGCCGTAAAAAAAATCTAAGGCTTAAGAAAAGAGTTCCTTCTTCGAACAACTTTTACTTTAAAATATTGAAAAGTTTTTTACCTTGGACAAGATTGAGCAAATCTTCTAGTTTATTGGTTTTTTGGAGAATTTTGAATATTTGTCAATAATTTATCTATTAAAAATAAGTAAGTATGCAGCTACATAGAAAAAGGAATGCTTTTAACATTTTGTAGAGTTGAAGGAAAATATATTTCAAGTCTTTTTTTTTTTTTCTTCTACTTCTTGTATATACTTCTTATGGCTTATTTTGCCCAAAGAGTCTTCTTTATAAAATTGAAAACTTGGCACTAATGTTCGCAACAAAGTGGAAAAGCAACTTTAATTTTCAGCTTGGTTAAGTTAAGCTTTTCCTCATTTTCTGTACAATGTTTCAGTTTTCTTTTTTTTAGTTTTTGTTTTGCAATCGAACTTTATGCCAGAATTATTGCTCCGTTGCTTGCATCGTTGGGACACAGAGGTGATGGCGCTGGTGCTACTGCTGCTGGTGATGGCAACGGAGACGACGACCGGAACGGTGGCATTCGTTCGATTTGTTTTAAGCGCCTGCAAAAAGGGAAGTGGACAAAAGTGCAAAACTGTTGCCAGTAGCAGCCGCCATTCCAGGCCGATGCTACTACTATTTGTGCAGTTGTTATTGTTTCTCCCTTTGAATTTTTCAAATCGTTGAAGAGCAACAAAAACAAAAAAAAACTCAAAAAAATAAAAAAAAAATTCCATCAAAAAATATTTGATGATACCGCCTTGAAAATACCTTGCAACAAGTAGGGTAGTAAACTGAAATGTAATTTTTCTTTTATATTTTTACTGTTTCAATTATATTATTTACATAATTTGATTATGGATATATACATACATTTGTTTCTAATTAAAATAGATAATAATAATAATTTAGAAATTCATTAGATTTTCAAATATTTTACGCAGATTTAATTTATATATATGTATATATACTTGAGATAAAAAATATTTGTCTTTGGCTCTTAAATAGGTTTTTGCTACATTAATATACCCTTCAATTCTATGAATAAAGGGTATAAAATGTGTTGCGCCATGCTTCCGTGCATTTCGTTGCACTTTAGGTGAGTAGAAATAGAAAAGAGAGTGGCTTGAAAAATATATATAAAAATAAGGACAAACCACCCAAAAATAAAAAAAGAAAACTTAAAATATTAACGAATAAACGTTTGAGTATATATCTATGTGATGCCAAAAATATATCATATAGTTTTTTATTATTCATATTTTTGCTTTATTTTGGAAAATTATTCAAATTAATGTTAATTAGAGAACTTTAGTTTCAACTCTCGTTCTGAGCATTTTTATACCCTTTATGGAAAAAATATTTGAATATTGAACAGGCAAGGAAAAGCATTAAATATATTAATAATATTCATGGTATATATGTCTATTTATTAGTTTTTATCAGTTTTTAGTTGTCTATTTAATTGGAGATTAGTAAATTTGTGTAAAGTTATAGAAATATAATATAATATAAGAAATATAGTAAGAAATATATTAATTAAGGCAAATATTATATGTAAAATATAATTTTGTGATTTTATTGTCTTTATAAAATTACTTTTAGAAAATTTTTACATCGTTTTCTTGCTGAGTATTTTTTAAGTCGATATCTCGATTTGGTTATGAAAAAGAGTTTTTAGTCAGAGACTTGTAAGGTATAAGAGAGCAGGGGTTGAGGGAGGTGTGGTAAGAACAAAGAGGTTCTTTGTTTTGGTTTTGACGATGCCATGACTTTATGGACAATCCGACCAGCCAGCCAGCCAGCCAGCAATCAACCTTTCGTTGCAGCCTTGTTGCAAGCTTCTTTTGCGCACGTGTTCAATAACAATTGCATTGCATACTTTAGTGAGCTGGCAAAGAAATTAAATTTTTTAACCTGAAAACTCTAAGCTTCAAAAGAGAGAGAGAGAGAGAGTGAGAGAGGGGGAGAGAAAGTGGGATAGACTGGTCTGACAGTGAAGAAAAAACGGTCAAACCGTCAAACGGTTTACAGCAAATCAATTAGTTCTAAGAAGTTTTCCAAGCGCTAATTGCAAGCGATTTTCCTTTTACCTCCCTCTGCCACATTGTCCTCTCTCTCTGGCTCTGGCTCTCTCCATATCTCTCTTAGTCTTGCAACTACTTTGTTGACTTTGTGCAGAGTTGTTAGTCAAAACAAAAAAAAAAAAAAAAAAAAAGACAAGGAAAAAAATTAGTTGTAGATGTGGACAAAGTCCGGCCAAAATGCCGGGAGTAACTTATTTATCATGAGAGAAAAAGTGTGAGAGAGAGATAGTGAGTGAGTGAGTGAGTGAGTGAGAGAGAGAGCTAGAGCTCTTTGTAAGACTGCCCTCTTTATTTTTGTTTTTATTTTTTTTTATGGGAAAATGTCTGCATTGCGTACTTTTTTCACTTGGTACTCCCGTTTACAGTTGGAAAATTAATGTGCAAGCCTTTTAATTACTCGACAAACAAGCAAACAGAAGTTTGAACCAAACTTTTCTACACTTTTGCTAAATATAAGGAAAAGTAGCCATAATAATATTCAACTGCACTGCCAACAATTTCTAATTAAATTCCATTTGCCATGTACCCACAACATTCATCTAATGATAGATGTTAGATCACAACCAACTCAGCACGAGTTATTCATCATTTATTTTGTCAACAAGCGTGAATATGGTAGTAGTTAGAGTGTGTGGCATAAACCATGTCCATTTGTTTACAGACGAAAAATTTGGTGGATCTATTTAACTCAAAAGTTTGTCAAAATGTTGCTCTTCGTGAAAAAAATAAAACATGACTGAATATACAGACTGTGATGTGTCATGTATTTATTTCTGAAATAAAGTGGATATATAAATCGTCTAATTATCATTTAGTCCTTTCGCTTTGATCAATTTACAAACTGTAATAAGAAAAATCTTGTTCAAAGCGGCATTTTATTAATTTATATTCTTGTTCTTCAAAAATATCACAAAATGCTAACAAATTATCCCATTTTACATAACAAAAATGTTTATTGTTAAGACTACTAAGAAAACTTAGATACCAGGAAGTTAATTTATTGGAAAATTATTGAAATATTCTAATGAAATTATTTCATAATTTTTTAGAACACTTTACAAAAAAAATTTTAAGTTTCCGTTGAAAAATATATATTTACCTTATATGTACTTCATTATTAAGTGCCAAATTTAAACTAACGAGTAAAGAAATAAATATCAAAAATTATTTCATGAGAAATATTTAAGAAATCAAAAATAGCAATAAAAAGAAAATTTGCTTAATATTAATGATTATTTTTGGAATGAAAATTTTGACAAAAAAAACAAATTTTTTCGGTCCCTGTAAATGAGTAAAAAATGTCGTATTATCTACAAATCTTTAAAATAAAAACATAAACTGATTCACCCTGACTATATAGCCCCATTTCTGCGGCTAGAACAAACATTTTACACGTATGTATGTATATCTAAATACATATATGTTTATGGGCAATAACCGATATAACCGATTACACAGCATTAACGAGTTTTTCATATAAACCTATTTACATATCATTATATGTAATTGTTAAATAATAATTGTTATTTTTTATTACAGTGAATATTCATGAAACCAATTATCATTACCATTGGAAAAGTGTTGAATCACTGGTTCCTGTTAATATGATGTACGATCAATATTTTGTCAAAGAAAAATTAGAAAAGTGGTAAGATTTTAGTGAGAAATAAAATATTAAAATACATCCATAAAATATGTTAATTGGTAAGATATTAGTGAGAAAATAAAATACATCCATAGAATATGTTAATAATAATAAAAAGTGAATACTTCTAATTGAATGCGTAAAAGATTGACTGTACTCTAAAATTCTAATTGTAAACATTTACATTTTTATTGATTCTATTGATCAATTTAAGGCTGCTCTCAAATAAAGATTTAAATTTTAAATAATTTTTTAGCCAGTAAATCTGCAGCCTCAAATAAAGGAAGTTTTTTTTTTTTGTTGTTGTTCCACGACCGCTGTTCCGTTTGTTTGCCACCCATCTTTGTTCTTTTTTAGCTCTTCCTTATTTTTCTGTTCCTTTGTCACTGTTTCTCCTTTATTTTACTGTTTACTGACCACAACTTGCGACCGAGAAACTGTACTTTTGATTTAAACACTTAGGTAATCAGCAACTTAAATTGGTGTCTTAGTAAGAGTTGTTTTAATAGTAGCTTAAGAAAAATTACAAAAGTAATTTGTCTGTTTATTTAGGGAATCATTAACTGTAGTATATAATACTACTACAATACACGTTGAAATCAGAAATACAGACATTTTATATTGCTACATTAAATCTTTTAAAAATTCCAAATAACAGATTGTTATTTCTTACTTCTACCTTAATTATTAGTTTTTTTAGATACATGTCAGTTTATAGTTGTATTTGATGACATTAAATTTCACCATGATGGAGTGTTTTTTTTTTGTTTTTTGTTTTTGGTTAAAAGTTGCTGAAGCTTAATAAGCCGCAATTTGCATTGATAGCAAGTCATTTTTTACGAAGAAAAAGAAAAAAAAATGTTAAAAATCAAGCCGAGCAAGAGGCAGATAAAATAAATAACGCAACGAGGAGTAAAATGCATTAAAAGCGTTGCAAACAGCGAGCCTTTATCTCCCTGCCCCACAACAGTCGACCACTTAATTCGCACTCCAACGATATGAAATTTCAAGTGTCTGGACGGCAGCTCCTGCTCCATCTCCAGCTCATGATGATGGTGCTGCTGCCGCTGTTGCACTCGCTGCTTGTTTACAGAGCTACTTAATCGAAGTGCTTCCAATGCCGTTGCCGTCGCCGTTGCCCCATTGGCATATCCTGCAACTCGTGCTCCTCTGTTTGCAGCAGTGTAGCGCCCTGTGTGTGTGTGTGTGACTGTGTACGTTTAATGCAAAAATGTTTTTTCTCGCCTTGCCACTTTTTTGTCCATTCGCCGTTTTTACTTTTTCCTTTTCAATTTTTTCTCGCTTTTTTTTTATGCTTTTGCTTTTCATTTTATTTGACCATTTTTCTGTTTGCTTCCGGTTTTCATTAATGGTCTTAACATAAAAATACAATTTACTCACGTTTAACTGATTTGTATTGGTTGTGTGTGATCGTCATTAAATTTTTAAGCGTTGTTTGATTAAATATTTTTCCATATTACATTGAATATTGATTGATTGCTTTTGCCGCGTAATAAACAGAACACTAATGACGATTGGCCTAAACTGATGATTATTTAACGCTCAATCACCCGCAACATATATATATATATATATATATATATATATATATATATACAAAAATGTTTCTTTGATTTCCAACTGTTTTTAAAAATAAGTATATATTTTATATAGATTTTGTTTTTTAAATAATAGAAAAATGTTTTATGTAAGAGTTTAGACTTACATTATCTCGTACTTGAATTGCGTTTAAGAGTAAACAAACATTTCAAAGGCAATCCATAAAAAAAATTAGCCACAGCTCCTTGCACCTCCTTTTGCTCCTTGTTATAGTAGCTGGAAGCGAATCATCGTCCTCTTTGGTTCTAGACATTGCCTAACACTTGAACCTGAAACTCATTTGCGCGGCGTCACTTTCGACGCCTCCGCACAATTCAGGACACCACACAGCACATGCCCAAGCAGAAGGAAAAACGAAAACGTTTTTCCCTCTGCAAAAAGAAAAGAAAAAAAAAATAAAAAGCAAAAAAAACCAAGAGGAAAAAAAAAGGAGCAACAACAAGGGTAGCTCTCGTCCCCGACTGACAGTCGTAACGTGGCGGTAAGAAAATTATACTTAAAGCTATGCCCAAGATGCCTTTGACACGCTGGGCGGGATGTGGCTTTGATGTTTGGAGGAATGGATGGGTCGTCCTTGGTCCTTGGTCTTGCCCTTCGAGTTTGGCGGTGCTAACCAAATATTTGTTAAATGCAAATTACTTTTGACGCTTCATAAAATGAAAATGTACGTCAAATTATTGGTTTGAGATTTTAACAGAGGGCTAAAAGGGAAAGCAAAGTTCATGATTTCCATTAGAAAATGTCACTTCAATAAATATCAAAAAAAAAAAAAAAGAAAATAAAATAAAAAGAAAACGAAGAACGAAAACTATATACGAAATGGTTTACTTAAGTTTTCATTTATTATAAAAAATTCCCATGAAATATTTTCGCACATCAATTAAATATGGATTAATAGTACTTTAGTATCTTTTCACTTTCGTCTTAATAAATTGTCAATTTTGCTCAACATATTGAATTCATTTGAAAATGTTTTTTGCACTTTCCCCCTTTATTCTGTGAAGGGGGTGTAGGGGAGGATAAGGTTGGGTTCGGTTCGGTTTTATTTTTCTTGACATTCGTTGGAATGCAACTTTATTGCAATTAAACACTCAATTTCCAGTATACCGCCCGCTCTAGAAAACTTTTTGCTGAGCAAAATTTTTGGGCAAAGGTAAAGTTTGTAAGCCGCCAGGCAATAAAGGAAAAGTGGGTGGTTGTGGGGCAAAAAAGAGTCAGTAGCATCAACAAAAGTCACAAAATCAAATAGAACCAGAGAGTGCAATATTTTGTATACCCTTTTATTGTTCTTCATTTTAAGAGATCAATCAAACAATTTTCCATTTTTTTACATTTACATTTTTCTGCTGACTACTTCATCGACAAGAGCACTATACACAAATTAACTTAAAAGCGTTTGTTTTTGAAATCCATCAGAATTTTGTTAAAAGAAATATTGTTGAAAATGTTAGCAAGATATATTTGATAATCTAAGTGGCAAAAGAATTAAAATGCAAAATACTTAGCAAATGTAATCAGCATTATTTAAAGCTTATAAAATTCACGAATTAATAAATATAGATTTCTTATTATGCTCAAATATATATATATATGTACCAATTTTTTATTAGGTTAAAAAAAAGACAAGAATATTTGCATATTTAAATTGTTTTCTATATTAACAATTCTCTTTTTTGGCTCCAACTTTTTTTTTGCTAAAATTTATATGCAAATTTCTTATGTCAATTGTTTTAACACATCGTCATCAGATAATTGCTATTGCAAAAGTTTTAACTGAAAAGAAATGCTGCATTTTTGTAAGGGTATAAAAAGCAAAATGGCGCCCCGGAACTTTAGTTGTCCTTTCTGTTGCTGTTGACGTTGCGCATTTGCTGTAGATTATTACAAAAGTTTAAATACACAGACACAGATCGAGTTGGAGACCGAATTGGAGTCGCTATGAGTTTCACCTCCAGTCACCCAATCCCCTCCCCCCCCCCCCCCACCCCCTTCATCCCCTGACACCCTCAGGTGTTGTGCATTTTGTTTGTCCGTCTAAGAACGGGCTAGAGAGGCGGAAGGAACAAGTCAACTGAAGGTGTCCTCAAGAAATTGAATTGAGTTCAAGTTGAAGAAGCTTCTTTAAATAGCCTTGACAGTTGCAGTAACTTTTAGAGTTGTTGCCAAAGGAGTTTTCTCCATTTTACTTTCACACATGCATACAAATACAAATACACCCACATAAAACATATATATTTATATGTCATTATATACCGCAATTTGTTTGGCTAAGAAGTTTTGACGAAATATACAAAAAACCAAATTTCTTACACCGAAATGTCATCAGTCTGACTTTGACGATAAATCCCTTAGCAAGAATATCATAATCAATAAAATTGATATATATTTTATATTATTATTAGCTTTTAATATTAACTACAATACTAATGATAAAGTTAGTATCAGTTCAGAGTTTTAAATCCAAAACCCATTACGCAATAAGCAAAAGACTTTTTCAATCATGTTAATTACAAATATATATCCTCAAAAAAGTCAATATATATGTATGTATGTCCATATGTTAATCTTTAAACATATGTATTTCATTTTATATATGTATATTTACCATCTACGTTTCTTTTACTTTGTTTTCATTTCAATTTTAATATCCTTGCAAAAAATTCATATTAATTTTTATCAGTGATCAATAAATGAAAGCATATTCGTTTTGTGTAAAAGAAAAAAATTTAAAACTGTATAAAAAAATACAAATATGCTTGAGTTTTTATTTTCTTTGGAATTGTGATTACCCTCATAAATATATAGATAGATTTATTTGTTTTTTAAGCGAATACCGCAAAATTTAATATATTTAAAATGTATTCCATGATCAATGTAATTAACATCACAGGTCAAAAATATTTATTATCTTTTACGTTTTCTTTGAAAAATTTGAAAAATCAAACAGCTAAAAAAAATGATTTAAATTCTACATGATAACAGAGAAAAAAAGATGATGAATTCTCAAAATTAAAGAAAAAATAGTTTTTTTAAGTTAATTTGATGTCTGTCGAATCGAAATTTAAAATTTCAAAAAGTTGGGCAAATAAAAAAAAAGAAATTGATTGATTTTTGAAATATTCTAAACTCGTTAAGTTAATTATTGTTGCAACTGGCTTTCAATATTTGTTTGATTTATATAGTGAAAGACTAAAGGGATTAGTAACTCTCATTTTTTGGAAAAAAAACTTAATGAGAGAGTACATAAACTTCGGCGATGTCAATAGTTAATAGATAGCACAGTTTATTTATATTTTTGTATTCGTTATTTTTTTCTTTATTTTTTTATTTGGTTTAACTAGCGCAATAAACTGTCAAATGCTTGTAATTAATTCGATTGAATAACTTTCCCTGACAGCAGACCAACTGATGCTGGCATTTCCAATGGCAGTTGACACCGCCTCCCTCCTTCCTATATCCCGGTACCCCCTCCCCCAACAAATGCGATCCTGTTGAAAATCCACAACAGCAGCAGTTCAAATTGCTTCAAAAGCGATGCCAAAAATACTTCAAACACACACACAATTTAATACGCTCTCCCTATCGGTCGATTTCTCTCTCTTTCTCTTAGTTTCTCTCTCCTTCTCTTTTTCTCTTGGTTGTTGCTGATGTTGCTGTCTTGCTGGCTTTTCATTTAATTGCGGTTGATTTTTGTGGTTTTGACTTACACATTGAATGTATACCGAGAGAGGGACAGATACAGAGAGACCGAGAGAAGAAGAGGGTGAGGTGTGGAGTGGGCGAGACAGAGTCAGCCGCAGTTCTTACCCTCTCCTTCAACAAAATGCCAATCATCAATCAAGGTGATTTGTTTCAATGCTCCACCCAAGCCACACATTTCACGCTGTTGTGATTGCAGAATGGACTGACAGTATATATAGTTGGATCGTTGAGGAGAAGCCGCCAAATAGGTGGTAGGAGGGGGGGGGGGGGGGACTGTTGGCTTGCGGGGTACAAAAGAGGTGGTTTTGATGCTGCTTGGGCACATGTGACCAATCACTTGCATATACTTCAATAGATGTGGTCTTCACTACGTACTGTTGTTGTTGTTGTTCCGCCAATGAATTCAATCACGAAAATGTTGGCCCATTTGATGTTTTCCCCCTACCCATCTCAATCCCCTCATCGCATTTCTACTACCACCATTTCAGCTATTATCCGTTGAATATTCATAAGCCAACAAAATTTCAACTTGTTTAACTTACACTGACATTGACTTTGATTTCTCTGGCCACAATTTGCACTATAATTTCTTGTCTTTAAAATTTATCTTAATTATCCATATACGAAATATTTTTATATATGTATATTTTATTTTTTTTTAATTTATATATGTAAATATATCTATACATATAGTACATATGGTTGTTATTGAAAAATTATGTATATCCCATAGGAATTGGCTTTCATTTGGTGGTCAACACTTTGCATTTCCGAGATTAGTGGCTAAATGCTTGGTAAACTAATTAATAGTTTTGCATAATTCCTATGGTTATATGTTCATATACAATCTATCTATGTTTGTATGTACATACATATGTACGTTTGTATATATGTATGTATGTATGTATCTATGTGTAACTTACATGACACCAACCAACCGTGTCGATCCATGTGCGAAATTTGTAATTTCCACATTTTGGTTGCCCGTCGCTTACCAAAAAATTTTGTAGAAATATTTCATTTTTGCAGTATTTTCTGCACCATCTTCTTGCCCCTGTATCCTATGCGGTGTTCCCTTTGCCCATTTTGGGCGTAAAAAAAACACACACACACATATAAACACAGCCGCACATTTTTGACGCTTTAAAAAGTTTACGGTTTTTTTTTTTTTATTTTTTATTTTTCTTCTTCTCATCTTCGTTGTATTTTTGTCGCCATTTTGTACACGCCAAGCAAAGAAGAAGAAATGGCTGCAGAAGCAGCAGTAGCAGCGGTAGCGACAGTGGCAGTGGCAGCAGGAGCGCCAGCAACAGCAGCAAAAGTCTCCCAGGCAAACATGTTATACTTTACTTTGCCTTTGCCAAAAAAAAAAAAAAAAAAAAATAAAGCAGCAGCAACGAACGAAGGAGAGGAGAAAAAAAAACATCAGAAAAAGGAACCAAAAAAAGGTGTGTGCATAAATTTGTTTGTGGATGTCCTAAAGGCAAATACTTGTGCGGAAAATTCCCCAGTCGCTTCAACAACATTTCACCGTTCAACTAAAATTCAGTTTAAAGCCAAACTCTGATTGTAAACTCATTACAACCAGACGCCATAATGTCTACGAGGAAATCGTTTTATTAATACATATTATTATTATTATTATTTTGATTTACCATTTACCGTTAGTAATTTTAGTGCTGTTGCTACAGTCATTGCGGTTTGTTAGCTCATACAATCGCATTGTAACTTACCGTATCGTATCATAACGTATCGTATCGTAACTTTGTCTATATGTTAGTCACCATTTCAACGTTCATGTTCCTTCTTGTTAGCGTCTTCGTTGGTGGCTTTAATGAAATTTACCCGGGTGCCCGATTTCTATTTACTTTGTGGCATGAAAATTAATAAAGAACATGCGGCAAGTAGAAACTTAATCCCTGAGGAAATTATGAGAAAAATGTGCGTGGGCTTTTGGCTTTGCCAACTGGATAAGAGAGATTGAGAGTGACCGAGGAGTTGGTGGCACAATATAAATATACATACACACATACCCATATATAAATATATATATATACATATATATATACGTATATATGTATATAACGTATATTTATGTATATAAATGTATACATTCGAAACAACAAAGAAAAGCAAAGTTAGCCCTTTTTGCAAAGGGCAAGTCCCTCTTTTCTTTTTTTTTTCTTTTATTTATTGTTTCTTTTGACTCAGGGCCCATTTTTTTTTCTTTTTTTTTTTTCAACTGTGCAATTATCATTAAGTATGGGTCCTGCCTGGCAGGGCCAGGGACGGCGATTTAAAGGGGTTTGAGTGGGTGAGGAGTATGAGGGGGTCCGGAAAATAAGCAGTTTAAATTTCACTGCAGGCCTTCTGGCGTAGCCAGACAAACAAATTATAAAAAGCGCATTCAAATATTTTTTAAGGAATGCACAGAAGAGAGAAAACATAACAAAAGAAATTCAAAAGGCCAAAAATAAAAAAATAAGAAAAAAATTGAAAAGGAAAACAACAAATAAGATACATAAGAAACACAGTAAGATCTGAAACAACAATATAATGGAAATTTGAGCTGCATTAAAAAGAGTATCAATATTTTGAATGGGCATATTAGAATTACTTATACTATTAAATGATTACCCATTTTTCCCTTTCACTCCGCTCCTGCTTAAATTTACTCCTCCTATTAACAAAAAAAAAAAAAAAATACGGGTTTTTATACCCTCCATCCGGTGAAAAAGTTTATTAAAGTCAACTAAAGGGTCTAGGTAACTGACGGAAGGATGTAATATCGAAACTATATCGACGCGGTGATTTTCAATACCCTTCCTAATCAGTAGTAATGTGATATTCGGCCACTAACTGTTTTTTTTATTTTTAGCTAAAGGTACAAATAAATAAATTGTTAGCCGTTAAAATGTGATCGATTGAGTAAAGATTAATTTGATTAATTATTGTCTGGTAAATATATACAAGTAAATAATATATCTATTTAGTACAGGGTGAACTGAAGTCTAACCCTGTCTAACGGTGAATTTTTCTTTTCTGTGTTTGAAGGCGTGGGTGGTTGAGGAGTGTTTTAAGGCAATTCTCTGGCAATTTTATAAAGGTTGCTCCGGCAATTTTATTCAATTTGTATGAGAAGATAGAGTTGCTTTTTGGGTCTGCGTATGAGTTATGTGCAAATTGCATAATTTGAAGGAAATTCCGCATTCGCCCCTTTATCCCCGGCCTCACCCTTTGAACTCTGTACTCAACATAATCAGGGGACACAATTGGTTTCTTTTTCCTTTCCTTTTTTTTCTCTTTCTTTATTTTCCTTTTGGGTGGACGGAAGCCTGACCCAAAGTGTCAAATACAGATGTGGGAGATAGATGTAAATATGGGTGGGGAGTGTGGTAAGAATTCTCCGATTTGGATGTCGCATAATGCTTATGTAATTGTCAGCTCATTGTTTGGGGTACAAGGATAATATTGTAATTAAGACACGGGAGAGAGAACATGTCTAAATAATTAGTTGCTGCATGGGCATAGAACAACATGAGACAAGGGAGTCCTAATGGGCAAAATTTATTGACTTGCCAAAGAATATGAAATAATAATAATAGAATATTTCTGAATAATTAAAGTGTATTACTTCCAAATGTGTTAAGAATTATAAGATAAAAATTCCAACAAATTTAATTGCATTCTGGTTGGTTCCAAAAAATCTATGTATGTATGTATGTATGTATGTATGTACATCCATATATTCTTTTCTTTTTCTTTATTTTTCGTAAAAATTTCGTTTTCTTTTGCTAATATCTAAAAAGAAAAGAAGTAGAAAATGCAGTAAAAGTTAGTCAAAAGCCAGCACGACGGTACGCATTCATTCATATATGTATGTACATACATATATAAATTATTTGCATTTGTGTATTTATATGCTCATTAAGAGAGTGAGTATTTTGGCTCAACTGTATCTACGTCACTTTGCTGTAACACATAAAAAAAATAATTGCTTATATTGATTTATTTTTATTTTTGCTTTTCATCATCAAACTCGATCTGCTTGTTTTAATTGCAACGAATTATACATACATACATACATATGTACATACATTCTTGCTTTCAATTTTGCCAGGTGTAATGCACTCACACAACGACAATTGTCTCGGGCTCACATTGAGCAATAGAAAGTAAGAGACAAAGCAAAAGAGCAGGAGATGTTCTTGTGTGATCTCTCGCTATAAAATTTTTATTGCATCGATAAAAAATTGAAGAGAGTGAGAGATTGCAATGGATTGCAATTATAGTAAGAAGCTGCAGCGGGCAAGGCAGAATTAGTTTGTGCGTGGATTTTGGTGTGATCGGTCGAAGTCATTTTTCAGGCTGTGTGATTTATACATATGCGTAACAGTAAGCCGAAATCCATTTCTAACTGTAATTTTTCTTTTTTTTTGCTAATGAATGTTATAATTGTTTTTCTATTACGCAGGTGTGGTGAAAATGTAGAAAAGTAAACTTACCGCACTGATACATGAAGGTAAGCTCATATAAATACTTACTCCCAAAGCATGTTTTAATATAAATATATTTTTTTTTTTTTCAGATCTAGTAAATTTGAAATGCAATCTAAATACATGGACTTGAACAAAAAGCATAAATAACGGCAATTATATATACCTAAAACGAAAGAGACAACCATCGAACGAGTGGAAGCAATGTATTGTACATAAATACGTAGGTAAGCTACATAGATGATATACGGTATTTAAAAGAGACTGCCTCACTTTAATCGTTTGTCTGGCTGTGTTTCCCTTCTCCCTATGTCTGTGCTTTGTGTGTATGCATGTGTGTGTGTGTCTGTGAGGGTGTGTATATTTGCAATCAATTTACCGTACGCCTGATTTGTTCTTCTTGTGAAATAGCAGACGTATTCAACGTAATGTAAAATTTAAACGCAATATTATTAAAATTAAATAAAAACGAAGACATGATGCGAAACGAAGCACAGACATTGAAGAGTTAAGGTCTGTTGAATGATAAAAGATTAGTTGTCTCTTTTGCGATTTTTCTTATAATCTTCTTTAAACTTTCCATTAAGAGCACTTTAAATAATACCACAAGCTAACTTTCTATGGATAATCGATTTTTATATACCCTCTAATAAGTAACCGAACATTCGATTTTCAAGTAGACGTTAAACCTGAAGTATATAAATAAATCAAGTCACAATATCTGAAACATTTACTAAATGCTAATCTATAATCTTCATCATTCGCTTTTAATGAGAATATTTGCTGCCATACTAAAATTTACTAGGCCTTTATTAAAAACAACACTTCATACCCAGAATTTATTTTCATTGATTTCCAGGGAATAACAATTTTATTTTCAAAGTTTAATTCAATGAAAGTATGTATGTATGTATGTATGCATGTATGAACATTGTTTGTGTATGTATGTATATATATGCCCTTGCATACATACATATATATATATGTTTGTGTCTGCCATCGACCATCAACCGTTTCGGATTCATGGTTTGGAAGTTCCGTTTAACCTCGACATAACCAAAAAGCAGCCACAACGACCACCGAAAAGTTTCAAAGACATCAACAACATCAGTTAAATGACAACAACAACAGATTAACTCAAACCTGTAACTGCGGCACCTCACTGACAACAACAGAGGTATTCGTATACCGAAGGGAGGGTGAGGGTTTGAGAGAGAATGGAAGGAATTGAGAGAGAACAGAGAGAGGGAATAGACCGCATGTAACAGACATTATGAAATCATGACCTTATACGTGTAGGTGCACCTGTATGTGTGCTGTGTATAGACTCCGTTTCGGTTAGACTTGTGCACTTGTGGTTGTGGACAAGCGGTTCCATTCAAGATGAGAGCGTGACTAATAAAAGGAAAAAAAAATGAACTTCAATTGCCTTTGCATTAAAACGAAAGAGAATGAAGAGAGTAAAAACAGTTACAACCGAAAATAACATGCACACGCATGCGACAGCTTTGAATTAAAAGAGAGAGCAGTTACAAATGAAAGGAACATGCTAATTTAAACATACATATTTTTATAAACATACATACATACATACATACATACGTTTAAAGGGTATAATAGTATACATACATATATATGTATGTACATACATATACGGCTAAATAGACAGGAAAAAAAATTGAATCATTTGTTTTTGTTTATCCGTTTGATCAACACATATGTCTGTATATGTATGTATGTATGTATTTACAATTTCCATTTATGCAGATAAATAAGAGACAATCTTTTCACGCGGTCATCTCTAGTTATATTTATACATACATACATACGTATATTCCCGTTCCTAGCATTTCAATCATCAATCAAAGTGTTTCGTTACGACTTTTGTATGTCATGTACATGTGGCACACACACATACATACACACTCATTCCTTCGACCGCAGTTGGACTTTTTTTTTTGTCCTTGTCTTCGTTTTTCTGTTTCTGTTTATTTTTTTGTACGTAGGTGTCAACGGAGACACAAGTCGACATTTATGGTGTCGTAGAAGAGAAATTTTGATTCGATTTCATTCCACACATACAAACAGTGGAGACAATCAATCACATGCTTCAATTCCAATTCTCAAGGTCTCAGTTTCCAATATTATTTCCATTTCGCTAAATATGTATGAGGCGTAAATTTTCATCTGGTCTTTCTCATTTGTAACCCTAATAAGGTAATATCAAATAATGCCAAAAAAGTCAGATAACCATAAAAATGTTTTACTCTTGCAATATTCTTAGCTCAATCGATCAGTCCAGTAAGGTAATTAATCTTAATGAATATATGCATGTACATACAAATACATATTTAGATTAGATCACAAGAGAATTTTTTTTATATATATAACATATTTTTTATGACTACAACTTTTAGCTTATTCAAATAAATTGATTTAAAGTCAATTTAATCCAAAAAATGTTTGTTTTTATTTTTGAATAATTTTCGTAAAAATTTACAAACAGATGATTCAGATGTCTGAAGCACCAGATATACCAATATATCCACATCTATTTATACCCATTTTGTAATGATTTGTAACTGTTTTAAAGGTAAAATAGCAATATACATATGTGCTAATAATAATTGCTTAAAAATTATCAATTAAAATTTGATTGGTCTAACTTCAATATAGACATTAAATATCGGATGTCCGATTGCTTGAGTTCCCTTCAATGTGGAGAATCAATTTTTTTTTTGCTTTAAAGAAAGATGGGTCAGTGTTTTCTGTTTTTCTTTGCTGTTGGCTACTGGCTGATTTCGTGCCTTTTGGTGCATACTTTTAGGCATTCCGGAGCTTGTTTAAACCCAAACGCGGAGTCCAGCAGAGAGGAGAAGTCCTTTTTTCGGGATCCTTGACAGCCAGCCGCACAATTTGCTGCTGTGTTTTTGTGTAGCCTTTCAGTTAGCTGTTTGTCTGTTCCTCTGTTTCAGTTTTTGCTTTTGTGTTGGCCTTCTGTGTTGTTGCTTCTGTTTCTGCTGTTGCTGTTTGTCGGTGTGGTGGGGCAAAAAAACTTTGTGCACTGATTGCAAACTTGCTTCAATTGTTTCGTATAACCCACAGAGAAAGGGTGGGCTAAGGAAGTTTATATGGTTGGTGTGTGAGGGAAGAAGATTGAGCCATAGCTAAAGCTACATCAGTATCCGTTCCACACCAAAAACAAAACGCAAACGTCATGGACAATTTGCATAGGAAAATCCAAATACGTTTTCCTTTCACTTCTTTTTTTATGTTTATCCCTAAACCTTAAATTTGCAAATTATGATATTGTATGCATATCCGCACATATATAGATGGATATAAGTATAGACTTATATAGATAGATAGATAGATAGATAGATAGATATATACATACATATATATGTATATATATTTGTGAGAACCACATCTTATCCCTTGTTTGGCAATTTTAATCTCAATCGGATTTTTTTTTACCTGCAGGATTCAATTGCTGAGTGATTTTTCATTTCCATGGTAACTTTGTAATGTAAATCGTTTGTCTCTCCTTTCATTGATTGCCAGGCTATCAGGCTTTGTGCTTCCCTTTACATTACGTCTTTGAGAAAAAGCCAATAAAATGCAAATTTTTTCCCAAACGCGTAAACAAGACGACCCTCTATATGAAAAGAAGTCTAGTGATGGCAGAATATATATGTATATCAATTTGACTTCAAACGATTGATTTAAAGTGTTTGGAATATTGGTTACCATATCGAACCACCTAATCTACCACCATATCTCATTTTCTTCAATTGTAATCCTCTGTTTAAAAAATTAAAATCACATTAAATATTGAAAATCACATAATATATGTACATAAAGAGGGGAGCAAAAAATAGACGGTAAATATTATCGATTTTTGAAAATATCAATCGGCTTATGTTGATGATGTAATTTCCTTACAGCTTCCTTTTCCATTTTCTTCTTCTTCTTTGAGCCAAAACTTCCATCTCTAGCTTGAATTCATTTGCCGGAGCAACAGCAGCCTCTCAAATTGATTTAATTGTAAGCTGTTGAATTTTGATGGCTTTTAATTGTCTTAAGACCATTCAGCACAAAAAGCAAATCAGTGATGATTTAACTTTGAATAGGATAGAAGAGGTCCCATTCAGTTTGGCCGCGTTCTGGTCCTCCTTTTGCTCTTACTTCTTCTCTTCCCTCTTGAATATCCCTTCACTTTAGTGATGACTACACTGACCCACTTATTGGTCACTTCTGCTCAATGTTTCCGCTTTCGTGGCTGGCTCAGGCACTTGACTAAACAGCACTCAAATTTGATTTTGATTTATGCTGCCCCATCCTAAACTCCTCTTTCATATCTCTCTTCAGCCTCCCTCAAATCCTTGATCCGTTTGACTCTCGAAAACTACAATTGCTGGCTTATAACATTGGCATCTATCGTCTCGTTTCGCCTTTCATATTTACATGCTTCTTACACGCGCATTGGCGTGTAACGGAAATTGAGTAGGAAAAAGGTTGGTCCAGCAAAAGAGAGAAAAAAAATGAAAAAGGGTTGCCAACCCGTTTCTACACCCTTCAATTTTACTCATGCCCCCCACAGCCCCCCAAAACAATTGAATGCTTATGAAGCTATGTATTGTTTCGGATTTTCTTTTTGTTTGGCAGACCGGCATCCTTTGCCGAGACACTGTTATACACACTCACACCTACAAACTCACACACACACACACACATACAATAGAAAATACAATTTTCGCAATCTTTGCTTATCTTTTCATCTCTCTGTGGTTGCCATTCGTTGTTATAGTTGGTCTTGGCCATCCAGAAAATCAGTAAAAAGCTGAGACAACTGAGGGTGTGCAGCGAAATGTGGTGCGATATGGTGAGGTGAGTTGAGGTGAGAGCCTTTGTTTGTTGGTAATACCAAAGTTATTGCAGTAAGCGAACACGAGCATCAGTTATGACCGTGGCGAGGTACAATTGAAATATTATTTTTTATTAACACTCAAAATTATCAATAACTTTCAAATTCTACTACGCGATCTCTATATACATACATACATATTTATGTGTATAGTCACCATAGTGTTTAACATGATTTAAAGTGATGTTCAACATTCTTTTTTTAATTTTGATCTTTATAATCTTCAATCATACAAACCTTTTCGATTTGGATTTCTTTTAGTTTGATTTAATATCTATTTTCAAAGCCAAGGTAATTTTGAATCTTCTCCAGGCTAATGTAATAGATAGAATTAAAATCTATATTATTTAGCTATTGATTCAATTATATAGCTATTTAACTTTTACTATTTTATGAATAATTTAAACGGTTGTAGATTTCTCCTGATGACATTCTTTTTCTTTATTTTTTCTTCTGTCTTTTTTGTAACATTAAAAACTGCTCTCGGCTCAGTCTCCTGTTAGATTCTTCTTTTCTTGTTTCCTTGTTATTTGCTTTCTCTTTTTCATTTTTATTGTCATAGTGTGGTTGCTTGTTGCTGTATTTATTTCTCCCTCCCCTTTTCTCTCTGCCATCTTCTATGTGCCCCCTTTACTTTCTTGTAGTACTTTAGCGCTATTGCTAGTATCGGCTACCTGACTCTTTTTCGTCTTTTCCTACTATTTCTGCATTTTTTCCCCTTTTTTTACTACTTAATGCCAAAAAAATACACCCACATATACATATACATATATACACATGACGGGAATCCTTACACAGCTTAGTATGCTTTTCATACACTTAAAAGGGGCATATTCATTGTGGTAAGCAATTTGATACACATGGAAGAAATAATATTATTTTGTAGTCATTTTTATCATAACCTGTTTAGCCAAAAAAAAGGATTTCTAAATAAGAGTAATTTTACAAATTTTATTGTCATGAGATTAAAATTTTTAATTGGTTAAAAAAAATTAAACCAAAAGGGTGTACAAAAGTTAATGTAATTCGAGATTTCTTCCGCTGGTCTGGTTTTATCCTTGGCTTTTGTTTTCTTTGTCTCATACCGACTCCATCTCCATTTCTCTTTTGTATGTTACTGCATTTTTTGTTGGTCCGACGATGGTGAAGGTGGTGAGGGGCAGCTGAACTGAAGGTGTATTTTACTTGCCATAAACAAGGCTTGCATACATTGTTGTTATTCCAACCAAAGATATATACATACGAGTGAGTGTACTATATGGACGTCAAATGAGTGCATTCAATTCAGACTTAATATGCATTTCATCTAGTTTAAATACGGGCAGAAGTCATCAGATTTCATGTTCGAGTTAAAGGATAATCGATAATTCGCAAAGAGAAAATTGTTTCTTTATTACTATATAAGAATATACTTATTCTTTAGTCTGCAGGGGGAAGTGAAATTATTTAAATCGAATTGAAACATTTAGCTAGATTTTTGAGATATTTCAACAGCATTTTATTTATCACATTTAGGGAGCATGGAGAAAACTGTGTCAGTAAATTTAATTGAAACTGCGATATATATTTAATAAAGAGCTGAACATTTATTGATATATATACATATGTATATAATTTATATATATAAATATATATCATTAATGAATATATACATAAGTATATATAGCTTCCTATTTAAGAACCTCAAATGCTTAAGATTTGAATTTGAAAACTCATTTAGAAGGCCCTTTTTCTTTAAAGGCAGGGTATAAAAATGTTGCATATTTTTAATTAAAAACCACAACGATAAAAAAAACCGGATGCTTCAACTGGCAGTGTGCGGGAAAAGTTAAGCGAGCCGAAAATATATTTCAAAAGTTTTCTAAACCTTAAATGGTGGAGAGGGAGTGAAATGGTGGGAGATATGGTGAATGGAGTTTTGATTCGGTAAAGGTGTGGGGCAAAAGATTGATATTGATTACATTTATTACACGACATGCCAAAAGACAAACAAAGTGTTGATCAAACATAAATTCAACATAAGCAGAGGGAACACTGCCTGTACAATAGGCACGCAATTACCGCAGCAATAAAAATGAAAAGAGAAGTAGAAAAAAAGATGGAAAAGTAGACAGAAACTCCCAAAAGCTTGACGAAAGTTTTTACAGTTGTCCTGCATGATGATAATGATGACGGCGATGACGATGATGATGCAAACTTCCAGGCTCTAATTGCCCAAGTGACTTTCGAGTAGCAGCAAGCATGGTAAACCCAAAAGTTTTCTATTGCAGGAAAATTCGTGTCCATCTCATCTAGGACGCTGGACAAAATGTACAATCAAAGCTGACCAACCAGTTACCAGTTGGCGCTATTAACACATACATACAAACATATATACAACATGTACATTTTGCAAGCACCCACATACAAACGCATACACACACTGTTGGTTACTTATATTTCAATTTATTAGAAGCTAAAGTTTCTTTTTTGAGGCCAAAAAAAGGTCCTGTTCATGTTCCTCTGGCCATTTTGCCTTAATGAAGTTTTGAATTAGAACTCCAATTCTAGTTGCTTCTTGCTGCTGCTGCTCCTCTCACATATGCAACACTCATCCACCATCCCATGCAAGTGGCGGCATACATAACTCTTGTACTCTTCTCTTATGGCAGAATCCTTTCAGAGAGTGCTCTGTGTGGCCTAGAAGTTTACCTTTTCTGTTGCCAAGTTTGAACTTTTGCCGTATGGCATTTAACTTTGTGAACTAACCGAAAACTGCTTCAAGTATGAAGTCAAAGGTGAGCCAAAATGGACGAATGGATATCTTTGAGCAGATGTTTGTGGTGATCTGGTCATAAAATGTCTCATGCATTATTTAAGAAATCATCTTAAAGTGTGGACGAAGTGGGTGGACTACATACGAGTTAAATCGTATCCAAATATATTTTTCTCTATTTCTTTCTTTTTTTTTGAGATTCTTCACCATACATACAAACAAATTTTCGTTTCGCTTTTGCAAATGTTTGCAAAATAAACATTTCTCATTTATACTACCATTAACTGTCAATAAATCATTACCATAACAGCAAAAAATCATTTTATGTAAGGCAAATAGAAGGTCCGTTCCGTCCGTCCCCTCCACTAGTTGGATGGATGGAGAACCGAAACCAAAAACGAAAAGAAAAAATGGAAAAAAACACATTGTTTAATATTTGTGCGCCGGCAAGCATTTTTTGGTAATGTTTCAATTAACTTGGGCAAAAATATTTATGAGCCGGAGCCACATGAAATTTTTGTGGGCATAAAAGCCCCTCCATTTCTTCCCCACTCTCTGTCTCCCTCGATTTCCTTACTCACTCTCGCATCAACATAATGCGGGTCTACTACTTGTCGTATAGCATACTTTTAAAAAACAACACAAACACAGAAACACATAAAGCAAACACACACAGTCGCAAACGCAATCAAGTGTCGGAAAAACAAAACATAGCAGACCTAAAAGGGAAATCATATGGAGAGCAACGGGGGAGTAACGGTAGCTTATACGTGACAAGCAACAAAAATCCTTAAAACACATCAAAACAACGAACTTAAAATGCCCTTTAAGTGTAAAACATGAAAGAAATGAACACTGCCCGTTAAATTGAAAGTTAATCTAATCTACCAGATGTAAATATTATATATCCCGAATTGAAAGGGATCGAATGGGCTAATAATGCTGGTCAATCCGAGATGCTCTTTCTGCACATTATATAAAGAATTTCGCCAACGTAATATACCCTGATTTCATATGGATACAAGGGTATCCGAATATCAGGCAACAAATTTCGTTAATGTTGTCGCTTGGGCACTTTCGAAAAACTCTTTCTCTAGCAATTCAATTCAATTGTTAGCCAAAAGGGTATTTGATTAAGCCCAATATACTTTTAAAATATGGTCCTTCAATTTTTAAAGAAAGATAAAGGGAAACCAGCAAAAATATCTTTTCCAATATAATCATTCAATAGATTAACGTAAAACTGCTCAATTAGACATGCCTTTCATTAAAAGAGTCTGGTACAGATCTGCAGATTTACGCGTCCAGTAACAGTCTTTTCATCAAATAAAAAAAAGCCTCGGCTATGTTTCATCAGTAATATTCGTAACCTTGAATATATTTTTTTTAAATATTTAGATCATTAAAACTTTTGAATATTTTTTTAGTATATGGTACATATAGTAGATGATAAAATAATAGGAAAAATTCTATTGAAGAACGATTGCGTATTTTTATGTTTGCATATTCTAAAATGTACGTTAACGATGAGTGGCTATATATTTATATATGTACATATAGAGCATATAGATGTATATTTACAACAAAAAAACGTATTTTCAATCAATAAAGTCAAAATAAAGCTTGGAGACTATTGAAACCACTGCAGATACTAAATTTCTTGATCGAAATTTAACTAGAGATTCCAACAATGTTCTTTAAAGAATACATACAGACGTACGAAATGTAAATGCTAAATATTTATATTTGCATATTTGAAACATTCATATATTGCATTGAATTTTATGAATGGAAATGGCAATAATTTCAATGCTGTAAACGACTTAAGAGAAATCAATTGATGGAATGCTCCATCTTTCATTTGCCGGTCGTAAAGTTTACTCTTTGTGTCTGTCTCGACTTCATCAACAACGGCAGGCGACACAGCAACCAGCCAAAGCGACCAAAAATCAATGGGCTGAAAAATATTTATGATGCCCACATGGAGGCCCCCAGACACGCAGACTCCCGCTTTGGTCCTTAACCGCACTCCCTTTTCCTTCATGCCTCATTCGCCATCATCCAGTAACCAGGCCCTGGTGTGAAGTTTGGCAAAAATGGCAAAAGTTGACAGTTGCGTATGCATACACTAAAGAAAGATACACAAAGAGAGAAAGAGAAAGCGAGAGAAAAGAACAAAAAAAAAAAAAAGCGAATGAAAATGAGAGACAGAGAACGGGGAACCACAATTAACAGGGCAGAAAAAATAAGTTTGTGCAACTACCGCCTGTCCTCTTCTATCCTATCCCATACTGTTCTGCCCTATCCTGTGTATTGTTGACTCTATAATATATTTGTGCAACATTTCTCCAACATGGGATGGTCTCCCGTAAAGGAATTTGCCACTTCAACGGCTATCCAGAGGCATTTTAACAAATATAAGTTTTCTATGAATTGAAACCAGAGCTAAAAGAGCTTGCCACATTTTGCCATTTTCTTTTCTTTTGCCTCATTCCATTTCATTCTTTCTTTATTTCTTGCTTGCTTGGTTTTGTGCTTTTGTTGTTGTTTTAGTTTCCACCCTCTCAGTAGCTCTCTATTTTCTTGGTCTGGTCGTGTCTTTGACAATTTTCTTTATTTTGAAAAGTTAACGAATGTGTGCTGGTTTTTTGAAATACCCTTACATTGGTCATTTGAGCATTGATACAACCGTTTGTACACTGAGAAAGTTGGCTAGACCAAATCTGCTGTTGCCAATAAGGATTCTTAGAATTGAACCTGTAGGACTAATATGAACTTGGAGAAAGTTTAATAAAATATTAAATAAAATCAACATATAATTAAAAAAAACACAATGTTTTATACATATTTAAAAACATGTTAACTACATTAACTGGGTTGACAAATTTTCGGTACCTTTTTAAAAAAAATAAAATTCAAATAACTAAATAGAAATGGTTAAAAAAAATGTTGCGAACTGTTAATACGTGTTTATATTTTGAAATACGTTTTGTGTAGTACTCAACAAACAAAATTAAAGATATATATTTTTATATAAATGTTCGACAATATTAACTTTTTAAATATAATTTTCCCTAATCATCTGCAGAAAATTTCTTTCTAAAATTAATTTCTTAATTATTATGAATTTCACGACTAGTGTGAACTCAATAGAGGGTATATAAAAATCGGAGTTTCGACTGTGTTACATAATTTATGTTTTGTTTCTGTTAGCTGCAATGGGATGCTATTTAGGTTGCATTGGGCCGAGTTATTGTCAAATGCGGGGTAAGGGCAGACAACTCTGTGCATCTGATAGAAATAGCCGAGTCAGTATTTAATTTACAGAATCTCTACTTTTCTCTAAAGTAAACAACTGATCGGGGTTGAATGTCAATGAAGAGCTACTTATGTATATACGTAAGGAAAAAGTATCCAATGAATTGGTATTTAAATATATTGTTGTGAAAGGAAATTGTCTCAAAACATTGTTTTTGAACTTAAGAAGCTTTGATAATATAAAGTTAACTTATTCGGGTTTTCTTATTGAAACCTTTTCCTTGTGTTATTATAAAGGAGAAAATGTTACCAAATGTTAGAGCAATCTTATAATTTATATATTTTGAGTAAATTTACCAATATTTTACCAATATTCTTACCATCTTGTTTTCAAGGCAAACTCCAATCGACCGATGCCAGCATAGCTTGTATAATATAGAATAAATATTGCTTAATGATTGAAATTGGCTTCTATTAGTTTTAGGTACTTATCTGTAATAAATAAAGCCGATATCCGATAAGAAAAGTCGATATGTGTGATATTACATCAGTTCTGCGAAATAGAAGAAAAAACATTAATTACTTGAAGAAAGTAATATATTATTAGAGCTAATTTTCAATTAAACTTATCCCTTTTTTCATAAAAAAATTTTTCTGACAACCAGAAATATAGCTAAGAAAAAAAAAGTTAGGGCAAACATACATACATACATATAAGACAAGTAAATTTAAAAAAAAACAGTTAATTCATAAAAAAACAGTTCGAATTTTATTGCAAAAAATAACTAGAACTAATTTTAATCAAAAAAAAAAAAGAAATAAAAAGGGAAATTTATGAATAAAAGCCCCTTCATGAAATTCAACCACTTTATCAAGTGGCATCAGCTGTCAATTCAAAGAAGTTTAACCTGCCGCCTGAAAGATCTGTGGAAGTTTTCCAAGCCAATGATGACAGCGGTTACGAAGTATTAAAATGATTGGAAAGGGACTGAAAATAGAATGGGTTAAATGGAGTGTAAAATGCCCACGTCGGATAGAAAAGGAACATGAAGTGGGATTCGGAAGCGGCATACAAGTACTTTTACCTGCCGCAAGCACATTGTCGTATGGCAGGAAAAGGATTGTGATTGCAACCACAAAATGCATGTCAACCGCAGTGGCGGCAACGGAAAAAACAACCGTAAAAGCACGACAAATTAATATTTTATAACTTAATTAAAGTTAACAACAACAATAAATACTATAGTAACGACTCTCAAATACTCTTCAAAAAAATTAATCTTTGCTAATAATATAATTTAACTTGCGCCGGCATATTACTTAAAAAAAACCTTTTTTAAATACAATTTTATTTTCCAAGAAATACTTATAATTTATTTGCGATTATGAATTGAGAGATCAGGGATAATTTTACTCTATTGAATTGAAAATACTGTATCCTTCTGTTACATATAATTTATTGGCTTTAATATATCCATTTTTGCTTTGGCTAAAGGGTATATAATAAAAAACAGGAGCTTGGAGGGCTTTATGAATAGTTAAAATTAAATGGGGCAAAAATTATTTGAGTTGTTTTCCGTGGTGAAAAGCCTAAAAAGTTTTTTCTTTATAGTTTCGATAATTTCGCTCATTTTGCATCAGTTTTGCTTTTGAATCTTAAATATTGTTGATGCTTCGCAACATTTTTTAATTACCTATGTATTGAATACTTTTGCAACAATTCGAAGCCCAGTTTTAACCTTAATCTGAGAGGTATGCCACAAAACTTTATGCCTGTAAGACCACTTTAACCCAGTTTCACTGGCAAGTTAATTAAATTTGAATTTACCTTTACTCTATTCATTAAATTGAAACACGTTCATATGTATGTGTGACCAATAATATATCAATTCAATTCAGTGTGAATCAAAACTTATATACATAGTTTTTGTGTGTTAAAGTTTTACAAATTTATCAGTATATTCAGTGAGTCTTATCAATACAATGGTTTCCAGCGTTTTGTACATAGATTGTATCACCATTAGTTTTTTTTTAATTGAACAAAAATCATTTGCGGCTGCATGAAAATATTTTTTTACTAATTTCATTTGCCTATATTTTTGATGAAATTAATAATTAACCCATTTACATAAATAAACATTTCTAGTAGCTGAAACTTTAATTAATGTTTTATTTGTGAGTTCTAAGGAATTTTATAATATGTATATCTAATTGTTTCCGACCTTCTTCTTCACCCGTCCGACAACAGTTTAAAGACAAGTAAAACATTTAAAACGTAATGCGTTCAAAATTAAGCAATGAAAAAATGTAATTTTCCTTCATTTGCCTCTGTCTCATAAGTATATACATATATTTCAATTTTACAAAATATGGTTTAATCTTTTCATTCATTTCATATCTTTTCTCTGCGCATTTCGTTTTCATTTTATTCATTGACAACCTGATAGTCCCAACTTGCAACTGATAATCCCATTTCACTTTTCATACATGTATGCCCACACACCGACACACACACATACATTCATAAGTATGTCCTGTCTGTGTGTATATGTGAGCATTCCCTCTCAGCCATCCACTTCCGATTGTTCATTGTTACAATTCCACAACCTAACCCAACTTTCATTTCTAAAGAGACTGTAACATGACAGCTGTCATATGTACGTTGCCATTGCAATACACACACCCACACATACGTCTATGTATGTATATGTATGTACTTAGACGTCACATTTTGATACTCTAGCCAAAAGGATATACACAATACCCACTAAAGGACAACTCATCACCAATTTAATAAAATTTATATATTTACGATCACGTCAAACTGACAAGTCTCCACTGACTGTAGATAGAACAGCTAACGGTTTATCTGTATGGCTTAAAAATTTCAAACTCATCGATAGTTTGAATCGTTAACATATTGGCTATAATTTTGACCGCTTTCTGCTTTCGGATGGGTAAAGTGACGTCCACAAATGATATACAGCAAGGGTATACTACATATGTATGTTAAAAAGAATGGCACGGTTGGAATTAGCCCGGCCTTTTTGGTATAACATAGTTCTTTCACATTCCTTTGTCTCTGCTGCTTGAGTTGGGTATTTGGTCTTCGTTTTGCGTTTAATTTTACGCACAGAAAACACGTGCTTACGTCGTGAACCACGAAAGCTTGCTCTCCGAAATACTTATCATCGTGTATTCTCTTCAATATGATTCGTGAAAGCTTTTAGCTGAATGGAATGTCAGTGCAAATTTCTCCTTTCCAGTTGTTTCGCTTCGTTTTCCATTTTGGTTTCGCGTTTGCTCTACATTTCTCAGCGAACGGTTTCTCAGCGAGTGCAGAAGTGTTTCGTAGCTGATTTGAAATAATAAATTTATTATAAAATGAAATTGACAGGAGTGCAGGACTTTTGCAAAAATTTCTAAGCAATAATGATCCATCATTATATTAAAATTTTGTAGTATTTTCTTTTAAATATTTTCCAGTTATTTGTAATATTATAATTTTGGTTAAATTTAGACAAAATTCATAATTTATTGAAAGTTTTAATCAATGCCTGTCAAACCCACGAATAAATCAACTTACCTTGAGATAAAGAGAGAGAGATTGAGTGGCGACTTTGTGGGCAGCTATCCAATGTTTGGAGCAATCATCTACCTCTAACCACTTTGAATAATACCATCCCGAGTAGCTCATTAATGTTTTCTTTTTGCTTTCACTGTTTTATTCTGTTCTCTTCTCTTCTGTTCTTTTCTGTTCCGTTCTGCTTTCTTTGGTCCAAACTACTTTAATTATTTGCTTTGCTTTCAGTTTTTGCCATTAAATAGAATTTAATGCTCATTGTTTGGGCTTCTTCTTTAACATCTACCTCATCTCTGCTCTATCCACCTTCCTCTGTTTCTCTATCACTCGCTTTCCTCCCCTTGTCTTCATCAACTTTCGTCTGCTTTTGTTCGGCGCTAATTAAAAGAATTTCCAGCAGGTGTTTGCGGTTTGTTCTATGAGGAGAAAGAGAAAAGAAGGGGTGTTCTGGTGGTGGGAGTGGAATGCAAGAAAGGGTTTAGCGACCGTTTAAGCCATTGTGTTAGAGGAAATTGTGGCCCGTTTATTGTTTCACACGTTTATTTTAAGCTAATTGAAAATGGATTTTAATGGCATGATTTGTGGGTCAGATGGTATGCCAACCAAAAAGGCACCGCTTACTTATACAACCACTTTTGGTCAGATCAATTTCATATCTGTGTTCTCATTTTTTTTTTATCTTTACCCTGCTCATCCATGTGGGTAAATGAGTATATTGAAGCCCCCAGATATATGCTACAGTAGATCTATCTGTTCTTTTTATATATTTTTACAAGTATTTGTCATCCTTGTTTTAAGTTATGAAATTCTTAATTACAAACAAATTGTGAAGCCAAAAAAAGACAAATTTCATTTATTATAATTATCCAAGTAAGTAAGTTATAGGGTATCTGGTTGTCATCTTTTCTTCTTGTTTTATTTATAATTTTTTTTAATGCTCCGAAATTGTATATTCCTTATTTCTGATTGCTTGGAATTTGCATAAAAAACAACAAAAACAAAAAGTAACGAAATGTAGACGATGCGATTTTTAAATGGTTGACAAATGGCAGAAGGCAACTTTTATCCAGCATCCACCGCCCCCTCATATTGTTTGACAGTTAACGAAGTGTAAATATATGGGTAAATCTTGTGAACATTTTGCATCGACACAAAAGTTCCCTAAGTTAATGTAAAAAATATATAATTACCAAGACATCAATAGATTTTAAATAAATCAATTAATTAAATGAATCAAGGTAAAACTTTTATCGTGTTAGAAAAGGCAGAAGAATTTCCTGTAAATATGTTTTTTACAATATACCCTCTTTAACCTACTAAATACAGAGTATTGAAATTCGCTAAATGTTAACGTAGAGTGGTTACCCACCACCCCTCATTTAAACAATCGAAATTGTCAAATAAAACAGCTTTTGAGAGTGGATAATCTTTTGTTTTTCTTAGTCTTCGAAAAACACTTGGCCAAATTTAGATTGAAATTTGTATCTTGATTGGCATAAGAAGAGAAATAATATCTTCAACCCTAAGAAAGTAAAGTACATAAATATCAAGTATGCGCCAGGGGTGCCAAGAAAAATGTAGTTTCGAAAAATCTTGTACAGTTTGAATATGTAATTTTTAGGGTTATCATCGTATATCAAATATGCATTGTTTTTTGATCCCAAATTATTGTGAGAGGATTCACATGCGAATCAGGAACTAATCTTTTAATCTAGCATCAGAAGAGGTACTGATCAATCATATTTACTTTTCAATAAGAAATGTTTTTCGATTCATTTCCGAAGGTTCTCCTATATTATTATATGCATTTGTATGCTTTTGCATTTCGCAAAAAGATTCCGCTGCACAAGCTTAACTTTGGCGTTCGATGCACAAATATTAAAATATAAACAAATGGCTTTTCCTTTTCGTATGTGTCTCATAATTTTGGTCGTGTTTATTTACTGGGCTACTTTGGCTAAAAGACTTTCATGGTGCTTTACTGTACCCTGAAGACTTTCAGCTGTAAATACAAATAGGAAAAGGAATTTTGCCAACTTTCTGTTTGTGTGTGTAAATTGTCATAGCTCCGTAATATGATTAGAACAATATTTATTTTGCTTTGCAACCCCACCACTTTTTAAGTTCTTTTAGCTTCTGTAAGTTCACTCAACTTTTACTTTGACGGCTTGAAATACTGTGTGCCTATGTGTGCAAAGTCTAGACTTCAAACCAGTGGGGGGTGTCAACTTAAAAATACCTTGCACTTAAAAAGGGCTGTGTAACATGAAATGTATAAAATCAGACTTGAAATTAACCACCTTTGTACATTTCTCAGATAAGTAAAATGCTTATTAGTTGACATTTCGTCTACAAAGTTTTAATATCTTTGACTCAAGGGTCTCTTAAAGTGTTCTATTTTGGTGATTATTATCATTAATTAGGATATTATCTATATCTAACACCGAAACAAAACTCAATGATGTGAAATCAAAAACCTTTCGTTTAAGAAAAGACAGCCTCTTGTTCGTTTAATATGAAAGTAATGCCGCAATTAGAAAACCGTATTAAACCGTTGCCGTGTTACTCTCAAGTGCTGTGTTGTTATTCATTCATTTTCGTTTCATTTTATTTGCCCGCCTTCCCATTGGACACAGGTTAATTGCCCACGCACACCCATTCAATGAGAGAATGAAGATGCACGTACAACCAACCTGTCACCCATTCTGGATGGATAACCAAAAACCTTATCACGCTTCACTCTACACAAAGTATCCAAATCGACAAACATCGACAAAATATTCTATTATCTATGAAATTGTAACCTCTTGGATTATATACATACATATGCACATATATATATATATATGTGTGTGTGTGTATAAAAGTTAGTCCGGCCCCATCTAAGAGTTGAGATTCGTTGGCTTTCACCCAAAAATAGTAGTCACTATTCATTCCTATTGCCAAATGCCGCATCCTACTCATTAATGAAAACCCAGAAATCGGTGCGTCTGTTTCTTTGCCTCACCACTCTCCCACACTCCCTTTCCCTTTCGGTCATCACCATCTTTTTGGTCAAAAGGAGGCTGCCTGCCATGTTCGATTTGCCGCTTTATATGTGGGCTAACTTGTGTTTACGGCTGTCACACAGAAATGCCCTACCCTCCTCCACGGGACCCACCTTCACCGCCATACCCGCACCCTCTAGCGCTCATAATGTTGGCACATTAATTAATTGAAATGCTACCGGCACTACCACAACACACATATACACACACACATATATTCTGTGTATGTATGTGTGTTTATAAATCTATATATATATATATGTATGTATATATATACATATATACATATATGTATGCAAACATACAGAATCGCCCTGAAAGAGAAGTGACTGAAGTGGGAACTAGGCCGGGCGGTCCAAAGGGAAGAGACATACATATAAAGAGGGACAAGAAGAGTAAAAGAGGCAAGGAGGGAGGCTGTTCTGCTTGTTAGTTTAACTAGTGCCTGGCAATTAAATGGAAATTAATTATGCTGCCTCTCACTGAGAATCCACCAGGCAAATAAAAAATGAAGCCTTAACCTTGAACTTATGTCATTAACATTTTTAGTAAAGACACAGAGAGAGAGAGAATGGGGAGAGGGTCCCTTGGCCCATCACGAATGAAAGATTCTTTATAGTGAAAAACCTTTTGCCATGCATTTGCATTCGTTTGTAAAAGTACTTTAGCTCCAATCATTTTAAATGTATGTACGTATGTTTTTATATTTCTTGGGCACAAAACGAATGAGCCCCATAATTAAAAAATCGTTAGCCAAAAATAAACAGTGTAGAGCAAAAATTAACTTTCACGATTTTAAACAAAATAAAATAACGATATAGTTTTTCAAAATCGCTAATAATTAGACTGAGTCGGGGCCCTGTAAAATTAAGATTCCATCAAAGAATTTTTCTGATGTCCTGTTAAAGTGGTAGGTTGGGCTCTACCAGGGCCTTCATTAGTCGAATTTAAAATGTTTTTTTTTTTTTTTAATTTAATTGCTTCTTTTCGTTAAACGTTGAAAAATTGAAAAACAATTGTCGAACATTTTACCAGTGTTTACATCATTAATAACAACTAAAATCGGTTTGAAAATAAGTTTTCAGACTTAAAGGGTATTTCTAAACATACGATTAGAAGGTTCCGATAAAGATATTATTTTTGAAAATTTGTCGTTATATTAGAAAAGTCCTTATATCACCATATCAAAATTATGAGTATTTTGTCAAATTATTTTTCCTTTGACAGAATGTTCAAATTTAATATATTTAAATTCCATGAACCATCATAAGGTTATACGCTCAAGCGCCGTGCTGTAATCTGTGGCACATAAGTGAAGCCCCCCAATCAACTGGCTTGTCTTTTTCCCTTTTCCAGGCCGTCAAAGTGTGTATACGAAACCCTACCCCTTTAACCGCTATTGCCCTTTCACGTTTCCGTCTTTATCTATCTTAAACTGTCTATGGACGGCTAATGCCTACTTAACTTTGACTTTGGTGACAGGCGGACAGTCGGTCGGTCAATGCCAGCAGCCAGTTGTCGTCGTGTCCGCTGCTGCGAGGCAAGGTTACAAAATGGAGACTTATGAAAGGAACGATGGCCAATGCTCGCCGCTTACTTAGAGTTGTGAAATTCATAATCAGGGCAAATCATTTTTCATTTTTCACTTGGTCTAGGCAAAAAAAAAATTGAAAAAAAAGGAATTGTGCACCATCAATCAATTTCACGATGCTTGGAAATGTTAAACTGCTTAAGTTGCGTTGTACTTACACTTTACTTCATGGACCGGTATAACTTTTTTTATTCCTTTATTTTATTTTATTTTATTTTTTTTTTCTTTATTATTTCTCTCTTATATGTGGGTTTGTCTAAAAAGCCAAGAAGTCAGGCAAGCAAAAACTCATTTTTACGCTCGAAAAATGGAAAAACTAATTTATTATCTTAGGGTAGATTAGTTGAGCAAAAAAAAAAAAAGTAAATTAAATTCCATTCAAATATATGTATATTAGAATAATTTAAAAGAATAGAATACAAAATTTTATATTTTAAAAATGAGATTTAGTTTTCAAAACCAGTTCTTTAAAGTTCATCGAACTATTTATGAATGTTGCTTGAATATTGATATTTATGAAAATGTACTATTACTATTTCAGGTTAATTCCTGTTTTTTAAATTATTTTTTATAGGATACATTTTTCGTTTATATTGCTACACAATTCTCTTTGGACTTGTTAAGTTTTTGGCGTTCAGTCGTTACGTTTCGTTAGCCGGCACAAGTTCTTTTTACATTTTACCATTTTTCCCATTTTCTGTTTGGTTCGTTCTTTGCGTCTCCTCTCAGTCTCTCTACCCCTCTTTCTCTCTTCGTCTGTTGTTCTCCATCTCTTCTTCGGTGTTTCCTTTTACTTGCTTGCTTTTGCTGTCCTCTACCATGTCACCTTTTGTCGTGGTGTTGCTGTTACATTTTTATGATTTATGTCTTGGTTCTCGGTGGTCCTGTGCAGGCAGTGTCATGAGCCCAATTAACATTTTTTCTTTTTTTCTTTCGGTTTTTTTTTCTTCTTTTTTGTCGGCCAATAGACGACAAATTTTGCAGCTTGACATGATTTTTGGGCGCTCTTATTTTGATAGCTAACTGAGCACTCTATTGCATTTACTTCGTCCAACTCCCCAACCATTCCCATATTGTTCCCTTCCAGTTTTCGCCTGCTTTGACTTTCTGTGCCAAAAGTTCACAGCAATTATTTGCATATGGTAGATCCCTTAGGGTGGTGGTGATGGGAGTGGGTGTTGGAGTGGGAGTGATGTATATGGTGAGTTGGGGCCTCTCTTTGCTCATTTGCCTTTCACAGTCAGCGCACAATATAAAGTGAGGGCGGCTTTTATCTTTATAAACGAGAAAAATTACAACAAAAAAATATTCAGTACTGTTAGTCGGCTCCGACATACTTTTACCAAGTGAAACTCAATTAAATTAATAATTTCTTTGTAAATGCAAAATGTACTTGATCTGGTGTAAAAACCTGTTATTCTTATCCAAAAAGAAGGCAAACAGACAGATATACGGTTGATCCATACTTACCAAGAATGTTTTTGTGTACCAAAAGTAAAGGTAAAGCTCTATATACATATACATATACACTTTATTTTTAAATACAACTTTAAGATATATATAAGTAATTGTCTCGAGTGGATTGTGAAGGAACGTTGGGTGGAACCATTTAAACCAAGTTAAATCAATTCCCTTGAGTTGTGTGTGCCGTCTGTCAGGCTAACGAGTACCTTGTCTTGCCAGTCTTTCTCGGTCGTTGGCGTCGTTTTTGTCGTGAGTCACGACGCACTTAACACTCATCTCTGGTGCCAACTCAAATATTCTGTTTAATCTGCCGTTAAGCCAAGTTTGCAGTTGCTCTAGCCTTATGCCTCCTATGCCTGATATTTCTCCTACATATCCGGCAATTTAGTTTATTTATAGCTCTACCAAAATATGAGCGTTTGTTTTTCGTAAAGTTTTGTGAAGTGCAAACGAGATGGCAATACATTTTGCATGTACATGCTGACACATCATAATTTTGCGTGTGTGTGTTTGCTGTCCTTTGGCTGTTACACCAACACCACCCCTTCAGCACAATTCCCAGTATCACCATCATCTCCCCTCAAATTCCTTCATTTTCATCTTCTCATTGGGTGTTCATGTTTCCAGTTCATGTTGTAATATTTTAATGTGCTAGGCGACAACTGCTGCTGTTGTCGTTGGCTTCCTCTCTCGTTCTGTTCCCCTCTCTTTCTCTATGTTACTGTGTATGAGTGTGTGGAGTAATGAGAGTCCGTTTCCAAATTTGGCAAAAATCATACCACACATCTTTGTATGTACATAAATGTATACCGTTATCATTAATTTACGATTCTCAATGTCCTCACACCGCTCCCATACACACACACACACGCAAAAATATCATTTCAATATGCTGAAGGTTAATTTGATCATTTGATTTCCGTTTCAATTCCATTCGAAACATGTGGTGAAATCCTTAAGCTACAAAATGACCAAATGTATATATACATACATACGTACATACACTGTATGCATGTAATCTAAGTACTCCAGGACACTTTTCTCAAATTGCCCAATCCGTTTGCCCAGCTGGCCCAGTTGACCCCAAAATCAACAATTTGAATATTCATTCCTTTCCATTATCTATTTTGGCACTTTGCAAATATGCACAGGAATTTTCAAAAGCTGAAATACAATTAAAAGCCAATTTGAAATGAAGTTAAATCACAAGATTTATCAGTTACATTTACCCATTTCCCTCTTCAAGTCTCTCTGCATGGGAAAAGTTGCTGTTCAATTTTTGGTCAAAAGATGTGCGATATGCGAATAAAGTAGACACAGACACTTGTACTGACACTCACACTCACAATTTTAAAGGCTCGAAGACTTAACGCACTTTTGCCCCTTTTGTTGGACAAACACATGCAGTAGTACATACACACAGATATATACATACATACATATGTACGTATATAGGTGGATTTGGGCAGAGGAACTTCTTCTTTGAATTTTCCATCAATTCGGTTTACATTTGGCATTTGCTTGCTCCTGCTGTGCTAGGCAAAATGCATTTGCAATTCCAAACTAGTTCCAATTGATTAAGTTTCTGGTTAATGGATTGTTTACATATCCAAGGATCAGTGAGAAATACACAGACACAAATAGAGCAAGAGAGAATGCAATAGAGAGAAAGAGGTGATGAGATTGAAGAGGCAGTTAAATCCATATATTCAAGTCAGTTTGGTGAGTAACCCAGCAACTCAGAAATTCACAGCACTTTCGTGTAAGTTTGTGCATATGTGTATATGTGTTTGCTCTCTGATGCAGTCCAATGACATGGCAAATAATTCAAATTTCAATAATTTGTGTATTATTTAAAATGCAAATGAATTCATTTTTACACCGTGTAACCAAAAACAAACTATATTTCTATCTAAAATCATGTGATATAATTGTTTAATTTTAAAACCAAATACATGAAAATGTTTGACCTAAGCGATTACATTTAGATTCAATAAATTTATATAAATATATTTTTAATTCGTTAAATGAATTAATAAACCAATTTTTCTTGCATTAAATGTGTATTCCTATCAGGAGTTAATTTAAACCTATTTCTATGCATTTGTCAGTAATAGTGCAATAAATTACTAGAAAATCCTTCTTGAAATGGGATAAAAATGGAAAATATTTTCTCGCTTTAATGCAATTTGCTCGAGAAAAACTAATTGTCCATTGCCCCGTGGCGAATTTCGTCTTTTTGTCTCTGTCCCTGTCTGTATGTATATATATATGTATATACATATATATATATTTACGTCTATGTGTGTATGTTTGCTAAGTTAATTCTGAATAATTATTTGCTTATGCCATAAAGCAGATTTCAGAAAAAAACTTTTGTTTTTTAATTAGAAGCAAAGCTGGCCAACAAAAGAAATGAAAGACGCGCACAGCAAACTTTGGCAACTTTACAAAAACACAAAAAAAAAGAAAATGGAAAAAGCGCATGGAAAAAAAAACCAAAGAGCAGCGTATAAAATTACAGATTTAATATACCCTTTAAATATAAATTGAAAATCCTATTAGACCGGATCAAATCTGCATATGCATAATCAATCGGATCAACTTATAAAGAGTTTCTAGATTAAGTGGATAAGTGGATAACTTCGATGGCTAATTGACTAATACAGTTATTCGTGACACAGTTGGCTTCGTATGATGATTATAAAGGGAATCTTTTCTAGGGTATACACAATTTGTACTAGTCAAAGTAAACCGTAATCTTAAAGGGAGGAAGTGTTTTTTTTTTGCTTTTGTTTTTTTTTTAGCTGTTGTGATAAAAATTAATGCACAAAGATATTGCGCCGTATGCGCATTGTCAGTTTTTGGGAAGACACGACTTTGGTTAAATTACGCATACGTCTTGTATGACCCCGTGTATATGAGGGCCACGAAAAAAAAATTAAAAAAATACCCGTTAAAGTTTCCATCAGAAAATGCGAGTTCATTTCATATTAATTAAGTCACAAAAGTTTATTAAACTTTAACATAAAAGCAACCCCAGCCAAATATCAACAGCCAAAGGCGATGGCAACGACAATTTCAAGGCGACTAACAATGACGACATTTTCAAAAATTAATTAACAACTCATTTACATAGTTACACAGACATTTTCCAACCTTTCCAACGCAGAAAATGGTCCTTAGACTTTACCTTTTTCCTCAACCATTTCAATGTTTGTCACTTGAAAGATTCCACAAAATAGCCACAAAAATATTTAAAGGTCGCCAAAAAAATGTCTATTTATGGCATTTGAAATTTTTGTTTTTACATTTTACAATTGTCGTTTCAATTTTAGTTAGAGACTAACTGAATGAAATTTGTAAAAATAAATGTTTCACATTATCACAAATTATATTTAATTAAGATATTTTTGCGTCATCATAATCAAACACTAAAACACCAATACAAACTCCAACCCCAAAACCCCAATCCTTTATCCCTAATTGCGATGGGTGTTAAAGGGGTGTTACGGAGGCGGGTATGAGTACTTGAAAATCGAGTATCAAATTTAGTTGTATTTGTGGTTGCTGTTGCTGCTGCTGCTGTTGGCAAAATTCGTGCTTATCGTTTTATTGTTTATGTTAATTTTAGCTCATTTCATTTTAGTATTTCACAATCATAGCGGCTGGAATGTAGGCAACAATGTGGCATTGTTTGTTTGTTGTTGTCTGTTGTTTGTGGCAAAGCCAAATGAAATTCGGTATGCAAATGTTGACGTTTTTGCAAAGCACCAAATAAGCTTCTAATTAAGTTTTCATGATTGTTGTAATAGAATCCACCCAAATGACGGGAACGGAAAGGGGGATGGAGGGATAGAGAGAAGTTGACCGACCTGCTGCAAGGAGTGTGAGTCCAATTGCCGGCCCAAGTACTGATTGCGGGCCAAAAATTGTTGAAATTCACACAAAATGCGCATATAAAATGGACACTTGAATGATACAAAATAGTTACTTTTGAGTGCAACATAAATTTAAGTTTAATTTAGCTTTCACGACCCCTCCTCTCACAGGCTTTAGCCGCCTATCCAACTGCTTACAACAAAAAGTGAACAAACAATTAAACCCTTTTTATTATCATCATCATTCTGTGTGAGAGAAGGAGGAGCGAATAGCAAAGAAAAAAAAAGGGCGCTGAAAATCCTTTGGGATTTCCTTGCGTTTTCCCCACCTCCCTCCGGCCTCCTATTCACCAAGTTACAGTTTTCCTTTTGGGTTTTCACTTTCGTTCTATCTCCCAATGCCATTAACTCATTTTGAATGTCAGTTGAGCTTTAAAACCCTCGACATAAATGTCAACTCACTGTAAGGTTTCCTATTATCCACTAACCCAATCTTCTCCAAGACTTGACATGGAAAGATACACCAGCAAATCAACACTGACGACTTTAAGATTCTCTGCATTAAGTGAGATTTCGTTTTAATACTCAGTATATTAATAGGAAATAAATAAATAAAAATTAATAAATAAATTGACATAAATCAAAAATATAGATCAAAAATTTAAATAACAAAATACTTTATTAAATTAGATATTTACTATACCGATTATATTCTAGTACTTATTCTATTATTTATACACTTAATGTTCCAAATAATGTCTATATCTATTTTAAATTTATAAACTAGGAATGATTTTATCCAATTCATAGCTTAAGTCGGACTTTTTTTTAAAATTATTATATATTCTCTATACTACATTCTCTATCGAATGTTTAATACTTGCCTCTATCTGTTAGATATATTATACATATTTCCTTTCCGACATACCTCAATTGCCCTTCATGGAGTTAAAAGAGTATAAAGAGTGAGGCAATCTCCTCCTCTCGAGGGAAAAGTTTTTTATATATATTTTTCTAAAGATTTGTTTGTTCATTAAATTTTAGATGGCTTTATGGAAAAGAAAGCGATATAGGACAAGACATGCATATATCTGCTTAGATAATATTTTCATCTCTTTTTACTTTTAGTTGAACATTTGTTGTCATTTTGTGTCCCTTTTTATTTCTTTCTATGATAATTGAAGTTTTCAATACGAATATTTGCAAATTGTTTGTTTATTTAGGAGAACAAAGTTTTGTGCTTTTCCACAGTTGAATCCCTGCTTTTCTTTTGTTTTTCACACTATTTTCACTATTGTTATTCAAATGCAAACGCTTTGCTCATAAAATGCTCCACAAATAGAAATGTTGGACAAAACAACAGCAGCAACAACAAAAATGTAGGAGAAAAAAAATGGAAAAATGTATATAAAAAGCATTTGTCAATGTTTGCAGCGTTACACCCCCATACCTCATCACCCGCACATTCATGGAGTATGCCCCATCGCTTTCCGTTTTCCACTTCCCCTTGATTCTGTTGCCGGACTGCTTTGGCAGCTCCTGACAGAGAGTTCTCTTCTTCTTCTGTAGAAAGCTGCATTTCCGGTCAACCTAATACAAGTCAAAAAGTACAAAGTTGGCTTGCCTGACTACTTTTGCGTTCCGTTCGTTTCGTTCGTTTTGTTAGTTTCGTTCATTTTCTTCTCCTGGATACGGCACTTAGCCAACGCCATTTTTTGACGGAGAAGGAGGATGCTCTGAATATCTCTTATGACCACGCCCACCGCCTCACCACACTACTGTGTGTCTGTATGTGTGTGTCGCCTTGCCTCGCTGATGATTTAAGTGCACTTTGATGCACATTTTTCGTTGCTACTTGCAACAGCAGTAGCAGCGGCAGCAACAGCAGCAGCTTGCCCCAGATAATTTAATTAAATTATACGCTTCCTTACGTGCGTTGGATTTGGTGGTAGACGAAGGGGCAGCAGTAGGATGGGTGGTGAAAACTGGCTGGATAGGGGCTTTCAAAGGGTTAGCTCTGTGGGTGGTTCTCATTTTAATAAGGTTTGTTGGTTTGCTAGTTTTTTTTGCTTGTTTTTTTTTTTTTTTTATTTTTTTGAGGTTAAGCTGAGTGTAGTTTCGGTTTAGTTTTAAGGCTTTTGTGCAAAAACCTGTTTTGGGTGTTAGAGAAAAGGGGGTCGCAAAAAAAAGGAGGGTGGGGATTTTGAGAGTAAATTTTAATGCCTTTAAATGGGTAATATAATTCAGCTTGAAATCAAGAAACATAGTTGCTTTACCACATTTATATGCATATTGATATGACTTTTTTGTTGTTGTTAATATCTCTGTTGCAACTTCATATTGCAACATTGTGATGATGCTGTTATTTATCAATGTCGTGCTGTTGCAAAGTCATTCCACTGTCAGAAATGTCATTTTGTCCATACATAAAGTCACAACACTTTTGATCATATTTCACGCTTCGAGAAAGACATCCTTGATGTTGATGTCGTCTGGCCATAATGTTACACCAAGTGTTCAAAGTGGCCACTCAAAAGTTAGACCATGCTTAGCTAAACTAAAACTGTGTTCCACTAAATGTATATACCAAAGTACATACATATGTATCTACAAGCATCTAATAAACCTTTCATGTTTGCCGACAAAAAATATATTGCGAAAATATGTACCAAAAGATACTTGGATCGAAACTTACATCGTCTTATATTCTTAATAAGTAAAGACCAAATAAGACCAAGTAATCCACTGAGATGTTAACTAAGAAAAACTAAAATGTTTACCAACCAACACTGCGTTTTAAAATTTCTTTCTTTGTATTTTAAGTTTTGTGAATATCAATATTATTTTTAATAGCTAGCCTATCATCAAAATAATTTACCGTTATTATACATGCTTACATATATATATATATATAGCGGCCGTATTACGTCCTTATCCTTTTTTCATTTCAAAATAAATTAAAAAACTATTTTTTTTTCATAATTTTAAAATTTGATTCAAAACAATTTTTTTTTTAAATTAAAAAAATTTGAATTTGAATTATTATATAGGATATAGTAAAGCTAATGATATTCCAACATTTGTTGATCGCGCAATAGTTTTGTTTCTTGCAAGATTAAAATAAAAAAATTTAATTTGTAAAACAGCTTTTAAAACCTTGGAAATCAAAATTGCTTTCATCTTGATGTTAAAAACATTGCTAAAGAATTTGCATAAAAGAAAATTTACCTTTCCGAATCTTTAATTGTAGGAAAAAGAATTTAAATATAAATAAGGGTGGTGCAGCATAAGCTTTAAGCGTATTCAAGACATGGTTTTTTCTTACACCAGCTCTCCTACCATTTATTGTTGGTTGGCTGCAGTCACCATCGTCATCACCGTCGTCGCCCTCCACTTAAAGAGTCTTTGACTTGCCCAAGCCAAGGCAAGTCGGGCCAACTAACGGGTTAACCAACAGTAGAGGCACCCATCGCCATCGCCATCACCATCGCCATAACCATCGTCATCGTCATCATCATCATCAGTATGCGCTCTCTGCTCTCGGCATAGTTTTTAACCACTCGGTTTGCTCTTTAACACGTTAGCGGGTTAAGTTGCCCTTTGTTTTTGTTGTGAGCCTAAAATAACAAGAAGCTTGCCTACTACTAAAGGAGAGATGGAGGATTTAAGGGGCCAGTGTGGCTTAGCGCAGATTTGGGGTCATGTGTAATTAATCTTGCTGGCTTTTATGATTGTGGAGCAATTTGTTGTAACTAAAACCGCAGTTTTTCAAGTAGCCACAAATCAATTTTCATGCCCAGACTCTACCTGAACTGAATTTTATAGCACTTGAACAAGTTCTTTAGACTGCCGAAACCAAAGAGTGGGACGCTTCCTCCTCTGTCTGCCATTTTCAGAATGCCATGCGATGTCTTAACCGTGGTTTTGACTATTTGCAGCTGCCGAAGCCAACATTTTTTTCTTACCAATGGCATATACATATAACAACAGGTTGAAAATAACGTTGGAAACAACAATAGTCAGTTTGTTTTATAGATTAAGGATCATTTAGTTGAAACCTTTTAAGTATCAGAACTTTGAATTAAATTCATTGTATATATAGTTACAATAAAATAATGCCAGAGGTTTACATAAATCTGTTTGTTTGATTTCTTTAACCGTGAATCAAATCGGCTGCTGAATTTCATTGCATACTTCTGGGGTGCATACCAAATGTGAAAATTATTAATTTTTTAAATTTTATACAATTCAAAAATAATTCTTTGCTGACAATCATTGAATTTCTTAGCAAAATCACTTGTATCTCAAAATATAATCCATTACGTTGGTCTTGTTTTAGTGGTATAAATTTCAAAAGAAAATTAGAAATAAATAGCGCTATGTAAGACAACTATGTCGCCCCACTGTGCCAAATCTTAATAAGGAATTATTCTCTCGCTCCGCCCAAGAAACGATAGCCACAGGACAATGTTCTTATTTCAACCTGATGTATATTTAGGATATACCAAGAATATTTAGCCTGGCGGTGTCAGCTTATATAGTAATACTTAGTAATTGAAGTAATTTCATTTATTTTGGCATTAACGTAAATTCTTAACATAAACGCATGTGCGGCCATCTGCCTAGTTGCTATAATAGCATGGTGTTTAGATGATTTTCGACCCTCTTATCATAGCAGCTGCGATGTGTACACATACATACATATATGGTAAAATATATATTTTAGTCTCCGCATCCTCTAACAGCTTTGTTGTTTGATTAGTTTCCGTTGAGTTTGAGTGAATTCATTTAAGTGACTTTTTTTTAGAAATTGTTTACAATGCAATGAGGTTCTTTGAAAGATTAACAAGAAAACCTTTATGTATATCTAACTGTTGCTAGACTCCTAAAAGAAATGACCAGCTGTCCACAATCGGGTAGATTTCAGTGGATTCGATATCAAAATATGAATTTTTTTAGAAAAAGAAATAAGTTGCTTGAAATGTTTCGTAAATAAAATAAAAATAAATGAAACATACACTTTCAATTAAGGAATAAAAAGGAAAAGAGTAACTGAGAAACAAACAGGAAGTGAAAAAAAAACAAACTGACCTGTCTCTTTATATACTACTTAGCCAAATAAAAATTAGCCAAGAAATGCTTTGGGCATACATAACTAAAACGATTACTCGATAGATAAAATGACAGAGTTACAATGCTATAATTGATTTGTTAGGTAAGGGTATAGCTTTGCATGTTCAGTAAGGGTATAGAAATTTCAAAAGTTGACTCATATGTATTTTATTAATTCTTGTTCATTGCGTCTCTCTTATTTTTTTTTTGTTCTACACAATTTGTTATAATTTTGAAGCAGAGCTCGTTGCCGTCTTTCCACTGCCATCATCGTCCTTTATCCCTTCTCGTCTTTAATCCTGCTGTTAGCCTGTCAGCGTGATAACTCCTTTTCGTGTTTAACATTTTTAACTTGGCCCGAAGCCGGGTCTGTGTGTGTGTGTGTCAGTTGTCCACAGTTGGTACACACGCACACACAGACACCGCAAAATACATACACAAACATACACACACATGTCGGTCACACACTCAAGCGTCCGTTGCACGACTCTGGCACCCTATAGCCCTTTACCTCTGCTTGTCTCTACCCCGCCCCGCAACACACTCTTCAATTCTTCAACTCTTTTTTTTTTTTTTTTTGGAGTCAACTACATGTCAGTTTTGTTGGTTCTCGTTGTCTTCTGCCTGCTTTTGATTACAATGGCTGCTATATCATCCGCATCCTCATTCTGGTTCCCGCTCTCATCCTCATCCTGATAACACGTTAAGTGCGCCTTGTTTATCCTGCAAGATAATTTGGACAAGTGTCGCCTCTCGGATTTTAGCGCGTCAGCCATGTGGCAACAGTATTTCGGTCCTTCCTCAAAATTATGCAAAATATGAAAGAAAAAAAAAAAACACAAATTGGAGGAAGCAAAAAAGAAAAATGCATGCGGACCACCCCATCGCAGCTGTAACTTAGGGTTAACGGGCTCTGGCCCAGGTGTCCGTTGCCTATCTCATTTTCCTTTTGCGGTATGGACCTTTGCTAGTTAATCTGACCTTCGGAATTTTACCACAGCATTAGAGATTTTTTTTGTTTGCTTTTTATGAAGCCATATGCATTAAGGTAGTCTCCTAAGGCTATTAGTTTAATTGTAATATGCCGTGGCGCAGTGACTTTAAATGCAGTACAAAATTAGACAGGTTAGATTGGTGAGATTTGAGCTAATTTATGAAAGAAGATTCGTTCACACGATAGAGATTTAACGCTTGTATATGCAGTTTTCTAGTATCCCTCTTTCAATGAACTATTTTCCAATTGATTTAAAGTTTAAATAATTTCATATATTCTCGAAAAAATGTTTAAACTTTAAATAAAACATGCGTATTTTTTTGAAGGATTGCCCATCAGATTCTATCAAAATCATATCATATTGATTGAAGGGTAATTAATAAGTGCTGCCAAACATAACGTGAATTTGTAATAATTGTTAAACAAAATATTTATAATATTGCCATTGAGTAATGCAGTTTAAGATTTGTTTTTTTTTTTTTTTATATTTGTGCAGCAAAGTTGATCAACCTTGCGAAATTGTAACATTTGACCTTTCATCATTTTATCGTCTTTGTCATTTTACACCTAACCTACGCATGAAAAGAGACATCCTGTTGTGCTCTCTCGACGGTTTTTTTTCTTTTGACAGCAATCAGATGTTTTGCCATTTTTGGCGCCCAGTTGTTAACCTTGCCCAAACAAATAAAGAAAACAAAACAAAACGTAAGGAACATGACCAGAGAGAGATGGAGCGAGAGAAAGAGAGTGCACGTGCGAAAACGAGAGCCTGGGACAACATTGCCAAGTCAAATGAGACATAGACTGAGAGAGAGACATAGAGAGAAGGAGCCCTCGAGACAGGCAGTAAGCAATTGTATTGAGCAAGCGCTACAAAGTTTCGCTGAATGGAAAGAGAGCAATTAAGCGGAGAGCGGTTGAGACAGAGAGAATGATAGAGAGAGTAAAGTGAAAGCTTATTTTCGCTGCTGATGTTGCTGCTGCTGCCTCTCGGGGACGTCCAGGATTTCGTGTGATTTCATATTCGAACGTAGTTGGAACAAGGACGCGTTACGTACAAAAACTTGAACGCGCAAAAAATAAACTGAAAACACACACACACAAAGGAATAAATCGTTTCGCATTAAAGCCCAAAAATCAGTAGAAGCAAAAAAAGAAGAAAAATCGGTTAAAACAATACAAATATTTTTTTGTCTGATTAACGTAAAAACAACGTGATTGTTGTTTGTTTTTTTTGTTTTTTTTTTGGTTACGCAAATAATATAAAGAAACCAAATAAAAAAGAAAGGAAAACAAACCTAGTGAATGCCTTCGAAAAACGTGTGTGTGAAATACTTTCGAAATTAAAAGAGCAAACCAGAAAGTCAAGGTCGTTTTCTCATTTTCCGACAAAATGTCACAGACAAAAATCTAGGAAATTTATTTGAGAAACCGAAAGATACAACAAAAGCAAATAAAAGTGGACAAACCGTCCTCATCGCCGTCGTCGTCGTCGTCATCAACAATAAGTTAAAGTAAGCATAATAAAGGGATAGCCAAAAAAAAAAAAAAACGAAAGCCACAAATGAAACAAGAGAAAGCAAAGAAAAGTCAAAAGTGCAGCAAGTCAGCAAAAAAACGTAAAAATCGAATTTTCCTTGGTTATTCATTATCCACGCTCTGATTGTTATTTTTACCTGCTTCTTTATGCTATATATATATATATTTATATGGCAGAAATGGGTATTTCGGGTACTTGGTTAAAATATATCAATTATGTCTGTCCGTCGGGATTAACGAAAAATCTCAAAGTCTCTTAGTTTCGAAAGCATTACGCTAAAATTTTAAAATGTTTTTAAGTGATCTGATAGAAAACTATGAACTATATAAATTTTAAGCTATAAAACATTAAATAATAGTTATTTTTGGCTACTTGACGAAAAACAAAAAAAGAAACGAGGTCACAAGAATACACGTGGCTTTTAGTTTTTGTTATCTGTTTATGGAAAAATGCGTTGATATATTCTTTTAGGTGTTTTTTTTTGTTTAATAAATTGATAATTTTCGGTTCGTTGCTTTCTTTTCCATTTCATATATCGTGAATTTTTAAGCCGGTTCAGAGTTTAAGTAGTTATCCCTCGTTTATCATTATCATCAATGCAATTATTGACGTAAATGTATTTGTTGTTCAGCAAACTGCAAATTATTTGTTGCATATATACAGATGCAGCTATGTTTGTATATGTATACTTAATATTAACTGTTAGTATGCAATTATGTAAGTGTTCGTCCAATAAAGCAAAGCAAACACATGGATCTAACTCAGCAATTGCCAATTGACTCGAATCTACAAAATGCTTAATTGATATTTGCTATGAATATCTAAAGTGCATAATTACTGAAATTACTAAACATGACTTTGCTTGGTCTTCATTCGCTCATTCATTCGTTCAATCAGTCATTCTGCCAACAACCAATTCACAGGATATCTTGAGTTTGCACATGTTTGAAAAGATAACGATGAGAATTTCATGTTGATTTTGTTTGCCATTTCATAATTTCTTGCAAACTTTCATCTTTTAGATTAATGATTTGCCTAAAAAGCAAAGTCAAAGACATGAATGTGAGTTATATATATATATATATATGTAAATGCCACGCCCACATGGCGTATGGGCTATGCATTATATTTTGCTTTTGCTTGATTCTACTACAGTTACCGTTGTGTTTGCCTGCCTAACGCATTACGGCAAATATTTGCGCAATGGACAACATATTCTCTTAGGTTGTGTTTTTGTGTACTTACTTATCTTTCCCTTTTCGTTTTTGTTTTTTTCTTGCTATTTTGGATTTTGGCTCAGTTTGGATTTGAATGAGGTCAGAAGAAACAAACCAAACGAAACCAAACCAAATCTAAGCCGTAAACGTAAGCTTCTTCTAACCAGCTGATGTCAGCACAAAAATTGTAAGCACGTAACTTTTTTTTTCTGTAACCGCCCCCTCCACTCCAACTAACCTTTGGAGAAGCAGATAAGTCACAAGAGTATTGACAAAGGAGAGGTGGGGGGAGACGATATACATACAGGTTAAGTATACATATACATATGCCTGTATATGGATAGCGTCAAAGACTTTTTGGGGGCATGATTTATCAGCAATGCAACGAAGTGCAAATTAACTATGGGCGTAAATCAAGTGTTTATTTCGAATATGATGAGAGAAAAGGAAAAAGGAAAAAAAGTGGGGGAACGTGGAAAAGAGAAATGAGTTCACAGCCTTAGAACAGCTGAACATTGTTGCAACTGCATCATAAATTTATTTATGATGTCTATAAAACTCTTTAGCTGTTGGCTTTGGTTGATATAGAAAAATTGTTGATTCTTAAAGCTTTAAAAATTAATTTTTAACACCATCATATAACTACATTAAAAAGAGGTTGCTTTTTAAAGCGATCTTTATATTAGTTTCTAAAGTATTATATTCAATGCCAGTGGATCGTAAAAGATGTTATAATAATATCTATTTAATAATATTTTATGAAATTATGTTCCGCTTAACGTATTGCTTTGTATCTGATTCTTAAATACTTTAAAAATAAAATTTAGGAATTGATAACCGTGGCGTTACTTAGCCAAAATGTTAACTTGGCATCAAAAATTTGTATTTCAACTAATTTCTCAAACGGAGGCCTTTTCTTATTTTTTTAAGTGACCTGTATTCGTTAATTTGTTTGTAATTTGGGCCATTGTAATACTAGTTCAATAGATCATAGATTGCTCTTTGTTTTAAAATGTATATTTAAATGTATATGCATAGAACATATAAAAAGATTCGCGCAACGATAAATATATTAAATCAGCTTGAATAATGAATACAAATGAAATAAAAAAACTTACTTAATTAAATAATTTAAAACTTTTAAAAAACGAATATAGACTATTTAACCAAATTATTCATTATATAAATTGATCTTTGCTCAATTTGAAATCTCTATAATTTTAAATGCGATTTATACCACATGAGACTTTGAGAAAAGGGTATATTGAACTTCGATGTTACAATGATGATGATTATTTTGTTCTCCATCTTGAAATGACACTATATAAATTCATTGTAAACACCAATTGCGTTGTTGTTGCTGTTGTTGGGCCAACTGGTATCCCTCAACAATTTCCACTACAATAACACTCGGCTTGTCTAAAAGCCATTTATAAAAAAAAAAGGAGTTGGGGGATATACATATATATGTACACACACTCTGCGCACTCACATACATACATAACATACACACACATATGTATTTCTTTTTATCCTTTTGTCCATTTTGGTAGTTTTATTTATTTTGTTTTTTTTTTACATTTTCTATTTTTGTTTGGGCACAAGCGTGTTGGTTGCCTCGCCCTGTCCTGCCTTGCTTTGACTGCCCTCCATTATTGATTTTTTCGTTAGTTTTTTAATATTTAAACACAGGGTCTCTCACTCCTTCTCCCTCTCTTTATCTCTCTCTCTCTCTCTCTCTCACTCTTTCTTTCTCTCCTATTTTGGCATAGCACTTTTTCTTGCTGCGTTTCTCCCTGTTACACAAACACAATTCCAAATTGACCCAAAAAGCAAAATGCTTAAATCTCAATAAAAGGCAATTTTGACTTAAACTGTCAGTCAGAAAGGTTTTCGAATTGGCGCGTTCATTTTGCAAGAATGGCGTTCAATACATTTCAAACAATGAATTATTGGCAACCACATGGAGAAAATATAATATGTACATACATTTAAATGGTATATATTCTTGAGCTATAGATTGACATGGATCAACACCTCTTCTAATATTATTTACATATCCCCCTTTCTGTGCAGTATAAAACAAATTGGCAGTCTCAATCGATGAAAAAGAGCAATAGCTAAATTTGTTTAGGATAAAAATAATATTTTTGTTTAATATATTTAAAGTTTTTTCAAAACTATAAATAGAATAAAAATTAGCGCATAACTTGTAACTTTTAAAACACTTTCGATAACAATTATATAGTATTTTCGTCTATTTCTTGTTCATAAAGAGAAAGATAATGATTTTGTAAATATTATTAAGTTTTGATAATGTTCCAAGTTCCGAAAGCTTATGGTATAAATCCTATGATATGGCCAATGCTACCCTGTATTCTTATTCTGGTTGCTATTGTTAATGCTGTTGCTGCTGTTGTTGTTGCTTATACGCCATGCAAATTTAATTGGAGTAAAATGTTGTTGGCTTGTACAACTGTCGAAAAACTAGAAGAAAAGAAAAAAAAAACGGAAAAAAATCTAGCACATAAATCAGTGAGAGTTGAGTTTTCCTGTTTTCCTTTAGTTTCTTTTCCTTTTTTTTTTTTTTTTGTTATGGCCTTTTTTTTGTTGTTGTTTTTTAGTGTTTGTTGTGAGATTGAAATGTGCATATGACATTAGCTTGAAATAGTCGTTTGAGGGAAACAGACTATGAAACCGATTACATATGTAAATATAAAGTGAATAACTTGAAAGACATTTTCAGACATTTTGGGGCAATCAAATTATTTCATGGATCACGAATATCAATATCATAAACATAAATATGATATGGAATATGTTTAACCTATACTCAAAACTTTGACATTTGCCGTTGCCGCTGTTGCCGTTGCTGTTGCCTTTCCCGTTCCCATTTTGTGGCCGTGCTCTTGGTCCTTGGTCCTGGTTTTTTGCGTGTACAAGTTTCATATATATTGTACAATATATGTATGTATTGTGGCCATCACATGAAATGTTTCCCTTGCATGTTCAAAATGAGCTAACAAAAGAGAGACATAGTCAGCGGGAGAGAGAGAGAGAGAGAGAAAAAGAAAGCTGGAAACTGGGCTAAAAACAAATTACATATGAATATAAGGAGCTCAAGGCCGCAGTGCCTACCGCGGTCATTTGGGTTAGCTTTGGACTTGAATGTTTCGCAATTATATTGTAAAATAAAACGGATGGCCAAAAAGAAGGGAAGGGATGGCAACGGATGAGAGTAGAAGGCGAGAGTTTGTTGGTTTGGTTGCTTGCCTGCCTGCTGTTGTTGTTGTGGGTTCAGTTTAATGAAAAAATGTTCGAGCTAAGTTGCATGCTTTTCGTAAATAATTAAATTTCCCCCTTTTTTGCACTATAAGTATGTATATATATATACAGATGTATACGTTTGCATATATGTATAGTCAGCGTATATTATAGCCATATTCAACTTGGCCCAGAGTGGTGGTTATCTGTGGATAAAACTCAAGGCAAGGAACTAAGCCTAAGTAGTTTCCTGTGTCATCGAAATGGCCACATGTTGTATGCCAATTATGCTCAACTTGACTTGGTCTATATTCAGCCTTAAGGCCATTTCCATTTTGGTCAGGCATCGACACATTTTGCGTTCAAGAGTTTACCTTCGCATTATATTAGTTTTAATTTCACATTGTTATGTATGCATTATTTATATATATATATGTATGTATATATACAACTTGTCGTCCCAATTACACAGATGTTCAACCCTATTTTTGCACATATTGTTTTTATTTATTTATTTTTATTTTTTATTTTTTGTTTTTTCAAACTGAAATTGAACTGTGGCATGTCAGACCCAAGAGGGCTCTTGGAATAAACCTTCTTGATGCTTGCTTTCTTTTCCCTATCACCCGCCCCTCCTCCTGATACTAGATTCTGGCATCTTGAAACGTGCTCTGTTTGCGTGAGGGGACAACAACTGGACCTTTGCCATCCAATAACATTTTATCCCACATACAGCATTTGCCCCTCTCTCTGAAGTGGTGGTCTTCTTGTCCATGTCTGACTCACTTGGACTTTTCAGTGTGCAGTTGCTCTGCTTTTGTTTTTTTATATATAACATTATATATATTCCTTCTTGTTTCTTTTTTTTTTTTTTTTTGTGCGAAAGTTTTAAATTTGTCTCATTGATTCGGGTGTGTGCTTTCACTTGGATGCTGTCCCAAAAGCCGAGCATCAATTTTCATCAACTTGGCGCCAGTATTCCTCTATCTCTCCCGCTCTGTCTCTTTCCTTCTCTCCCTCACTCTCTTTCTAATATTGAATTGTTTTTTATTCATCGTCTTCGTTTTCACTTTGGATATTCATGCAAAAATATTATTGAATGAATATGCAACGAGCAAATTCGTAAGCGAAAATAGAAATGAAATGCCAAAAACAAAAAATTTTCAATGTCTCAATTTGCAAAAATTTGTCGCATTTAGAAAACTGCAAATATATATATATATATGCATATATATATATATATATATGTGTGCATATGTAGAAGAAAATTCTTACGTTTGTTTGTTTGCTTTTTGCTTCATTTTTTTCAGCTTTTCGTTTTTCAATTTTTTTTGTGTTTTAATAGTCCATAGAATGCCAAAAAGTGTGGGAAAAGCAAACAAAGAACAATGTTACTTAGCTCTACATATTCCTTTACCGAAAACAATATTCTACTTCGTTTGATGGTAAAAAAAGTACAAAAAGAAATATATTTTTGTGGCGCTCTGAGATATCTACATATACATATATATATAATATATTATATACTTTGATACTGCAATTTCTTTTGAATTGCTGTAGTTTAGAAATGTGATTTTAATTTTTCTTTTGTTTATTTTGAACTCGCTGCATAAATTTCATTAGCCAGGCATCTTTTTCTCTTCTTTTTCCACAAATTGACAGATTCGTTAATGCCCTTCCAACTGTTTAATTGTGTATAAACTTTTTAATTTATTCTCGTAATCGAATGCATGATTGCAGTTTAACTTGTGTGTGTCCACATCACATTCTGGCAATTGAGCATGTGGAAAGCGAACGGCTCTGTCACCATCATTTATTTTCTAGGTTTATAGACCAAAGGACACACTTTAAAAATAATGAAATCGCTGACATGGAAACACAATTGCCAACAACTTTCTGCTTTCAAACTATTTGCACTTCGTTGGTTAATTTACAGACAATATGATTTTGTCCTTTTCCCTCTTGCTCTAGTTTAGTTGATTGACTTTAAAATCGCTTTTTATGTACATAAATTTTTTTTATTACAAATTTATTGAACAAATTTGTGTTAGACTTTAAAATAATCTTGTGAAAAAGTTTACTGCATATTTTTTTGGAACGTTTGTTTAAAATCAGATTGATATACACAAAAACTTTTCGAGTTAGCATTGTTAGTCATAGATTTTTTGTTGTTCTTAACAGTTTTTTTATCATTGCCTTTAAACAATTTTATTTTTAATATCTTTAAGGAATGGTTTTGCTTAACACTTAAATAAAATTTAATTCAACATAGTCTCAAATAATGCGGGTTTAAAAAATATATTTTTATAATTATAACCGTTTAAAATAAAGCGGCAGAGCTATTGCACTATTACACCTTAGTTTAAAATAATTCTAATAAAAACATTTTGAATTTTAACAAGAGTAACCACTGCTGTGTTCGTGTCTCTCTAGTTGTTCATTTTAAACTGCCAACCAAACTGCAATTAAATAATTAAGTTAAACAACAAAAAATACCACACAATTTTAAAAACAAAATTATGTTGGTGTGTTTCCAAGCAAATTCGAAACCAAATGCCGACCATGCGATATACTCTATCGGATGAATTAGAAATCTAACAGTCTCCCCCGAATTTCGGAAACTTATTCTTAATTTATATTTATATTCAAAGAGCCAAAATTGAAGTTTAATCTCCAATAAAATTTTTAAGAGCAAAATAAAATGAATTGTTGATATTTATAAAACAAATGAATCAATTTAAATATAGCCATTGAACTTAGAGGCTAGCTACAGTGTATAAAAAAGTCAATTAAAAAAAGGTGCATGTAATTTGATTTGCATGAAAAACAAAATAAATCGCTTTAGTTTTTCTATGCATTTGCGCTGATGAAACACAAAACTGCAAGCGAATACTGTTTTGAGAATAAACAAAATGCCATTAAATACATAATGCATATTAACGAAAAACAAGTGACAATTGAACACGACTATCAATTTGATGGCAAAAAAACTGTATGAATTGGGCAACTTTTGAAAAAAATTAGGATAAAATCTGACATTATATATAATAATCGTTTATCAATAAATTTTCTAAAAAAAAACAAAGTAATTTAATAGTTTAACAATAAACTTTAATTTTTCCTCAGAGCCACATAATATTTTATATATGTACATAAGAATGCAAACAAGCAGAAATTTCAAATTACAAAATATTACGTATACGCCAATTTGAAATTTAATTTTCATTTAGACCTTTAATTATAACCAACAGCCAAACAATAACAAAAGCAAAAAGAAAATGAAGCTCAAACTGAAAAAGAAGAAGGGTGATAATTGAATTCATTGAAGCGCTTTAGCACATTTGCCTTAGGTATACATATATGTAACAGAAAATAAAGTTAAATAAAGACAAAAACAATTTAGACAAGTGATATGAAAGTGAATTCTTTTGCTTAACTTTGTTTCAGTTAGGAAGCCAAAGCAAGTTGAGAACCTGCAATTTAAACGAAACATTGATGACATTTTTGACTAATTAAGCCATTTTGAATGCCAACCTGTCTACCTTTAGTGTATCTGTGTGTATGTTTTTGTTTGTGTGTCGTCAGTCACACCCACTCGTTTTCTTCTAATTTCCCTGAAACACGCAAAACGCACGCAATCATCATTAAAGACACTGTCAATGGATGGATAGGGCTACGGTGTAGGATTTTGGCATATTTGAAAGTTTTGTCACACATTGTTGTTGTCTCTTACTAGTCATATACATATGTATGTATGTATACATATATCTACATATATCCATATACATATATGGTTAGTTTATTTGTCGGCATTTATGTCTTGCTGTGTATAAAATGTTGCTTAATCGATAAAATTAACACATTATATAGTAAAGAAAAATACCGGAAAAGGATATTAAACTCAACCTGCAATAATTACTATACATATAACAGAAATGTGAGTATGTGTGTGTGAGTGTGTCACTTTAATTTACCAAATTTTTTATATGATAGCACACATTTAAGTTACGACTATTCCCCATGGCTTGTGGAGTATTGTATATACATACATATATATATATGTGTATGCATATGTATATATTATATATATATATGTATATATACAAGTATACAGTGATATTCCCAGTCATGTTAGTTTGTTTGGTTTATGGTCCATCACTTTACGGTCCAGCATATATTCCCTAGACTTACCATAAAACAGAATACGAGTAGTACAGGAAAAAGAAAACTTTTTTTTATCGGTACATACATACACACGTATATTAATTTACCTCACCTTCAATGCCGCACTACTCTACTCCACTCCACTTTTAATTAAAGCCACAAAAATGCAACACACTACACCATACCAAACCACATCACTCCACAAGGGATGGAGAGGGGGAAGTGGAGGGGTGGATAGGATAGGGTAGGGGAGGGGATTGGCAGAGGAATATACACCCGTTTTACTGCAACCAATTAAACCATAACGCATACATTATAATTTTATTTTTATTTTAATATTTATGTGTTTTTGCTATGCGGCACCCCATGAGAGGACACCGCACATACACACACACACCTGCAACTGTGTGTGTTTGCCATAAAAATGGCGCCCAATTACTTAAAACTAACCAAAAATTTCTCCTAGCATAGTCATAGCATACATATATATGTATATATATAGTTTTCACCGATTTTTGCTTTTCATAAATATAAATATCACACCTTTTGCATAGTTTTTCCATGCCCAAGACAATACCAACAAACTCGGCCTTACTTACCTATCCCTCCGCCTCATCCTCCCGCTTCCTTAATCCCACCACTCCACTCCATCCTTCTCTTATTGTAGCCAAGTTTGGGATGTGTGTTGTCTATATAGTGTTGTGTCTATGTATATGTACATATATAGTATTCAAGTAATCAAAAATGCAAATCGAGCCCATGAATTTCGAATTAGTTTTTACCCTTCGCTAGCAACAACTACTACAACAACTACGACAACAACAATGAATGGAAAAGGTGACTGGGCTGAGAGAGAAAGAGAGAGGCTTATAACCAACGCGGATTTTAGGCTAACGAACACACGTTTCTCCTACTCTACGTGTGTGTGCGAGATGTGTGTGTGTGTGCTAGAGCACATGTAACAAATTTGTATCAGTTAGCTAGTGCAAACTGTGCAAAAAAAAAAGAAAAAGAAGACATGTGACGATAGTAAAAGGTTTTTATAGTAAAGGGAATTGCGTAAACTAGCGATGGCATTCTAACAATATATTTCAAATGTTCAAAAAGACATGTGTAATATTTAATTTTACCAATGATAAAGTAAAACTATTGAAAAAGATATCTCAAGTAAAGGTAAAACTAAGCATCTAATCACCTAGTGTTTAACACAATTTATAGTTCATGTCTAATACCATTCCAATTCCCTGTTTAAATAGTGATTTGTGGTCTATGCTGGGAGCCTTGTTTTTTGGTTTTTTTTTGACTGTCTTTGTCACCGAGAACCTGCGAGTTCCTGCAATCCCTATTCCTTTCCCTATCTACCATGTATCTCAATGTACGTGACGGGCATTTCCTGCCGCCATTGCTCAAAGCCTATCAAAATTTAAAGTGCCTGCAATTTATATTTCAACAAAAGAAGTGGAATACCAAAAGCCAAGCCAAATCAATGTAAATATTTTTAAAGAAAAAATGAGCAAAAAGAAAACAGAAAAGGAAACGAGGTTAAAGCCATCGAGGCGGATAAAGAGTGTGTGTGTGTGTGTGTGTGAGCGAGCGAGAAAGAGGGAAAGAGATTGAGAAAGAGAGAGGGATAGAGGATATGTCGTTCCATTGCAGGCAAAGTCAAGTCAAGAACTGCGCTTGTCGGCTTTTGAGGTTTTACTTCTCTTCCCTTCTCTTCTCTATATATCTATCTCTCTATTTTTATCTCTATCCCCATCTCTATCTCTATCCTACGCTTCTCGGTCTCCTTCTTCTGCCTTACCAATAGCATTTTCAATTTTACTATATATGCAAATTTGGCATTTTGTAGCAATTGCTGCCATTGATAGCACTCAGTCCAACAACCAGCATCCCCACTGCCCCTAACCCCACCCTCCACAAGCCCTCCGCCACTGCCCTCCGTCTTTTTTTTAAGCCAGCTTTACGCTGAGGTTGGGGCACCGCATTTGAATTTCTATCAAATTTTCATTTCCTATTTAGCTGCAAACGCCATTGCAAAATAAAACAAACTAAAAAAGAATATACAAAAAATAAAACTAAAAAATAAATGAATAAACAGAAAAACAAAAATTATAAATAAATAAAAAATGAACAAGTTCACCTGCCAACTTCAACGTTGAATGCGTTGCCCTTTTTTCTTGTTTTGGTTTTTAATTTAAAGTTTCTCATTTTTAATTTGAAAAAATGATTGCCCAAAAGCAGTTGGTGTTGCAAATTGCAAATTATTACAACAAAACAAACCATACATTTATTAGTTATACAGTTAATATGTTTTCATATAGCAATAAAATTCACAAAACAGAAAAAGAATAATATTAAAAAAAACTTGCACAAAAATCATTCATTAAAAATGTTGTTTTTGCTAAAACTTAGTCATTTTTGATTAAAATAAAAATAATTAAACAGTTTTAATCTGTTTCTTAATTTGGTAGCTTTATGTTATATTCTTTAAAATTTTAAATTCCACTACCAAAATTAAAAATTATTTTTATTTTTCACTTAAAAAAAGGATTTCCAGTCTTGAAATTATTTCGATTTGATATACAATTATATATAAACTTATTTCAATAAAGTATGTGATACATAAATTGCAATTTTCGTCAAAAAGTTGTTTACAAAAACTGAAACCTTTACAAAAATCATTTTATTTCCTTGGGCTCTTAATTTAAAAGTTTTAAATATTAGACAAATCTTTTAATTTGAAGTTTTGCTTCTTGAAAATTTATTAAAAGAAATGTTGAATTTCTGAACTTGTGTTAGTCACCTCGTAAATATGTATAAACATTTGTGTATTTGTGCATTCATAGAAAGTTCACTCACCCACAATGTTGCATTCAAAGGTTGCAAGTGTGGCATGTCTACGCCTTGGTCTCCCCATTTGTCAATAGCTTGGACTGAATGTGTGTGTGTGTATGGGTGTTAGTTTGTATGTGTATGTGAAAAGTGCCAAAGCGTGTTCAAAGATTCATACGATTTTCGTTTTTTTCCAACATCTTTCTTTTTCCCCCTCACTCTGTGCCCTCTTCTCTTCACTCCTTCTCTTGTGTTTAATGCTTTTCTTTTCTTTTTTTTGGAGAAGAAAGAAAGGATTTCCGTCTGTACAAAGTGCAACACTGAACCACTTTTAATTCGTACACTTTTGCATTTTCAGCAATTTCATTTACTAAAAGAGCAGACAGTTTTAATAAAACATGACAGCTCAGAGAAATATATATTGCTATTTATACATATATGTATGTACAAACTATAGAGTAAAGGCTGTTAAACTAACGGACTGTAATTTAAACAAATTGCAAAAGAACTATTAAAAATTAATAATAATGAAATTCACCTTTAAGTACCCCAAACTACTTTCAAGCAGAAAATTCCCTTTTGCCATTTTGAATGCCATCAAATTTGGCCAACTAGTATGAATATGAAGTATATCCATCTGGTTATAACCAGGATAAAGTTGCTATGCTGTGGCACGTTGCATTTGCCATAGGATGACGATGAGAGGATGATGAAACGAAAACGACACTCATTAGACGGATGCGTGATGCGTGACACTAGCTTTAAATTGTGCAAAGAAACACCGGGCAGACAGACAGGCAAGCAGACAGACAGACAGACAGACCGACGAAGCAGACATAACGAACTCATCTCTCACCTGATTCCTTCCTTCCATCGTACCTACTACATAGTTACCTCCCTCCCTCCCTACATTCATCTCTAGCAACGAAATATAATCTCTGGCCATTTTTCTAAAACTAGCTCCTCACGTAGCCGGGAGGGCAAAAGTTGCATAGACATTTTGCTACTTTGCCGCAGTTTGTAAACCCTGTAGATATAGGGTATAAACACATAAGGGTATATATAAGCAACCAACATTCACATGTAGAAAATATATATACAATATAAATAATATATATCACTTGCATCGACACAATTTATTGTAACCACAATAACTAACCGATTTTTATGCCTAATGTTTTTATGATATATATATATATATCCAAAAGCTATATATAAATTATGATCCTCTTTTTGCAATGATGATCAGTAAAGACTATATAATTTGAGTTGATATTCAAATTTGGATCGTCAGAAAATTGAATAAATTTTTGTTTTAGTATTTATTATTATTTAATAGAGGGTATCTCCAAGTCGAACTATAGTATTGCCTGTGAAACCTGTTTTTTTATTCGCGCCTTTGGTTTCATGCCTTTGCGCTCGTTGGCCAGGCCAATCTTTTCCTTGCCTAAGGACGGTGTTGGGATTTTGCTTTTGAAATCGCATAACTGCCGCCTCTGCCACGTAATGACTGGGCTATGCTAATTTTTCTTGACGCCTTTTGGCCACTCAAAGTCACCCTTGGCCTTGCCTTGATCTATGAAAATGTTGTCACAGCTTTTCTACAATGTTTTTACACCTTATTCGGAGAAATTGGCAATGCAGTGTAGGAAGTAATCTTTCCATTAAGAAATATGTATATACATATATTAAGTGGAATTTCAACTTTGATAAAACTCCATTATATGAATTATCTTGTTTAACTTAATTAAAAATATAACATTTTTCTTTTAGTTTAAAAGACATTGTTTTATTTAGTATTATGTGAAGAAGAGTTGTGACACAAACAAGTTTATATATTTAAATAAAAATTCTTTTATAAATTTCCAAGCAATTTATCCATTATTTGTAACTTTAACTTATCTTTGTCTTGTCTTTGTGTCCCATCTCGCTTTTTATTTACTTTAATCCTAATCGTTTGTGCTTGCTGCTTCTACCCGCTGTCTTCATTCTATTTTGAACAGGAGCTTACCTCAGCTTAAACCTTCCATAGCCACATTCACATGAATTCTTCGCCAATTGTGGAAAATGTTGTCTTGTCCTTTACTTACATACATATTTATTTCATATTTTCTATCTTCAAGTACTTGCACTCTCTGTTTCATTCATATTTGAAGATTTGGACTTAGTCATATATTGGAGCTTTTTTCTCTACTTTCAATGCAATTCGTTGTGAAGGTTAAACAATGGAATGGCCGCAGTTGGCCAGAAATGGACAATTGCAGTGAAATACCATCATCAATTATTAAATTATTTGATTAACTTTTCCATATACATAAGTATATAAAGAGAGAGAGAGAGAGAATGAATGAAGATTTATTTCTATCCATAAACATATACTTTATGGCAACATTGCATCTACATACCAAAAATTTTTCCCCCAGACAGTGAGTCTTGGATATTATATTTTATGATATAATAGTGAAAGAAAAACTACAAATGGACGAGTTCATAAAACTTTGTCAAGACAAAAGTTTAGTTTTTAGAATCTTTTTTGATTGCCTTTTGCTAGTTTTTTTTTTATAGGTTTCTTTAGCATATTGATATTAAAAGAACATGGTCACAGACGAAAAGTTGGTATTTTTAAACGACATAAACAACAATTGGGACTTGTTAAGAAATTATTTTTGGTTGCTAAATGCAATGTTTGTTCATATTTGTGTATATTGAAAGATTGCTAGGGACCAAATTTAAAAAAACATGTCATTAAAACAAGTAATTGGAGTATCGCTGTCATAGATATTGAAATGTTTTATATACATTATATTATAATATTATATAATAAACTAATAATCTCTGTACTCGACTTAAAGTATTTAATTGTGAAAGCGGAGAAATTTTGAAGCTTCTTAAGAATATAAGAATTTGAACAATTTATAAATCCGTTTTTCATGTTTTTCTTATTGTGTCCATATCTCAACATAATGGAGTTTTTATTTCTGTGTATTTGGTAATCCATTGATATCCGTGACAACTTGAGGTTAAATTTAAAGTTCTCTCATATCATGTCACATAATGCAATTTGCTTTAATCTTTCGTCAATCATAATTCTTATATAAACAACTTTCTCCCCTTTCTCTATTATCCGCTACTTGCTCTAATTCCTTTGACTAGTTAATCATCTTATGAAACACACATTTCCCATGGCCACTTTCTGCCTAACTGTGTGACCTAACTCTCTCTCTCTCTCTTAGCATAAGGAAGCATAAGCCTCGTCCCTTGTCGCTATCTCATTCCCATGACACCGAAATTTTGCAGCTTTCTTAAAAAAAAATGTATGAGTATATTCCGGTTGGGAATAACTCCAACTTCTCCATTTGCTCTCCATTCAATCCTCCACTTTAGGCCCTTCTATCCTTTTCATACATGCATACACGAGTATACGCAATTATAGAGCCCAACTTGAGCGATGGCAAACATATTGACAGTAGGAAAACCCTTTGAGAGGAGGGGTTGTAAGGAGAGGAGGTGAAACAAAGCGTTATGAGTGCTTCCCGTTTGACACGTGCCTCTCCCTCACTTTGATTTCTCTTTCCCCAATGCCACGACTCGACGACTCCCTCTTCCCATTTAAGCGGCACTCTGCCTTTTGATTGTCACGCCACATTATTATGCTTTATTTCCTGTGCCTTTTTTCTCACTTATATATGTATATATTTTTATATTTTTTTTATATATACCCTGTATCTACTATTGGCTGAAGTAGGGTATAATAAGGTCTTTGTAACAGTCAGATTGAAAAGTGAGCAGTAAGTTTTTCTATATGTACATACATATATATCTATATTCTTTTTTTTAATTGTATGTTTTTTAAAAAAGAGGGGGTAAATTAATAAATTGAGTTTCTTAAACCGTCGATTTCTAATAAAGTCCTTGAATGTTCTTCTTTTGATAGTTTTTCAGTTCTTATACTGTTTCCATTAAAAGGAAGAATCACAACAACTCTTTGAAGACTTTAGATTAGTGTGAAATAAATTAATCACGAAATTTCCCTGAAGGGATTTAAAAATAGATCTCTTCTTTGTTTAGAGTATTTCATAGTCGGTTCTTGAAATAGTTTACCGTTAAAGCCGACGTCAAATTTACATATAGAAAGGAGTCCCCGTTGAGACGCTTGTCTCGGCATGTTCTGTCTTGGACTTGTTTGTGCTTTAGCCTTTTCTTTTTGCTGGCTTTCAGCTGAGTTCAGCTGTTGGTACTGCCACTGGTGCTGGTGCTGTCCTGCGTTGAAGTGTTTACAACACTTCCGGCATATAATGGAAAACAAAAGGCTTAAAAGGATACACAAAAGATTTGAGCAATCAAGTGCGTCTTTAAACAGGCCCGAATCCAATAACAGTTTTTCTTTTCTTTTTTTCCTTTTCTTCCTATATATACATACCTCTACATATATTTCGTTGTTTTTTTTTCTTATTTTATTTTTATTCTTGCACCTGCCATAACAATGCAGAGTTTTCAATATACGCAAAAGGGGCACGTCTGAGCCATAAAGTTATCCTGAGAAAAAAATCATATATAAATATAAATGGTGGATGGGGAAGTATAAAACTTGAAGTAGTTAGGGCCGAAATGTCTGCACGATCTTAGCAGCAGGCCCAACAACAGGAAAAACCCAAAAGTTGAAGAGGTCGAAAGGAAAAAGAAGTTGAATTGCCGTTTACAAGTATGTCGTAAGTTTTACTTTGAATGTTGGAGCACATTGTTCTCTTTATGCCAACGGACAGAAATTATACATACATATATATATGCAATAGTGTATACATATGTACATATATACGTACATATTTATGCTTACTTAAAAAACAAAAAATAATAATATTTTATTAAAATGTAACTTATAGTCACGCATAGCATAGCATAGTCCATGCCTGTATTTCAATAAAATAACACAACATTAATATATATATTAATAAATATATTAAAATATATACATACATACATACATATAAATTAATCTTTGTGCCAAAAAGGGATACTTTTTCATTATACTTAGAAGGGATAATGTTTTCAATTAATTCATAGTTACATTAACAAAAATTATGTAATGAAGAGAAGTTAACACAAGGAATTTGTAAAAAGGAAGTTTAATAAAAAAATTTTATTTTTTACTTCAATTTTATCATTTATTAAGCTATTTAAGAAAGAAAATTTCTGTGCGGTCCATTAATTTAGGAAACAGAGGACTGTTGGTTGCAGATACAGTAAAGAAATTTCTTATACAATGTTTACTAATATTCATTAAACAAATTTAATTCAATAAAAATCTGAATCCTTAAAAGTTTATATATAGATTTATTGTTCTAATTATTATACTTAATAATGATATTGAAGATGCAAGTTTTTGTGCAATGTTAACACAAAAAGATTTGAAGTTCCGCCAAGACTTTGCAGCCATTAATTGTGTTTTTGTTACCCAACTACAAAACTTCGACTAGGAATAGCTGTAAATAATATTATTTCTTTTAAATTTCTAGTTTTTTAAAAACTATTCTATCTACTTACCAATGTTCCTTCGGTTTTTCCACACGTTGCTTTATTTCTATGAACTTTTCTCCTTAGAAAGTAAGTTATTAAAACCTAAATAAAGATATTAAAAAATTGAAAGTCATTTATAATTTAGTCTTCAAAGATATTTTTGTATTAACTAAAGCAACACCCTTTTAGAATAAACAGTTGTGGTGTAGATTTTCCGTAAATTTTGTTGGTTTCAATTTCCATCAAGACCAAGGACACACACTCATGATATTACACTCTACACCTATACACCTGACTGTTTTGTGTTTGTTGACATAACTAATCGCACTTTAACTCCCTTTTTAATACACAGATGTTACCTCCCAGTTCTACCGATGCCACAAAAACCACTGGTGGAGGGGGAGCCCGTCACAAACACTGCCATCAACAGCAGCATTTACTGTTGTTACGCCAACTCCAGCTTTTACTTCTGCTACTTCTGACCACTTTGGGTCTCGCCTGTCGTGTCTCGGAGTTTTCATGCAAGGGCAGCGGAAATAGTGGTAACATTTGCGTTCCGCTCGACAAATATTGCGATGGACGTAACGATTGTGCGGATGGCAGTGATGAGCCGAAACATTGTTCGGGTATGTAAAATATAGAGTATATAGATAAACAATTATCCAGCAAACGCGCCATATTCATTTCTTAAACTTATTCCTTACTATATATTCTCGTTGACAGTATGCAATCGTACGTATTATGGAGATATTGGACGCACCTATTCCATAAAAGTGCCAACGCCACAGTGGAATAAAATGCCCTTCCTGTGTCACCTGACATTCACAGCGTCCGGCCATGATCAAGGCGACATTGTTCAGGTAAGCTTAATTTGAAAAAACTGCAAGAGAAATGGTGAAGTGGGTGATGGGGGGAGGGGGGATACTGTGGGAAATAGTAAAGGAATGCCCATGCACACGGTTAAAGACTTGAGTATTATTGCCCTGTAGGCCAAAGATTACCCAGAGTCCACAGTGTCCCATACATACAATATACATATGTATATACATACATATGCATGTGTGTACATATAACGCAGCGGGTGGTGGATAACAGCAGCAGCAGCCAGGATGTACATATATGCACGGATATATTCATATATGTCTGTATGTATGTACAGAAACTTTATACCATTTGAAAAAATTTTTAAAAATTTAATAAATGTATATATACATACATATATGTACATAAATGTATTTGTATAACTATAACTTACCATAAGCAGAAATCTGTAAACTAACTAATTTATCATATTTATTGCCTTCTAATTTATATCCCACAATACATCATTGATATATCTACAAGAATATATTAAAGAATATATGTATTTGTATATATGTACATACATATGTATGTATATGTGTATATAAATTTGTGACAAAATGAATGTGTATTTGGAAGGCGTTTAATAAGATTTATACAAATTTTAAATTTCAATTCTATTTTATATTCAAGATCTGCAAAGGGTTGCTTAAAATTTCTCTAAATAATTTCTTCAAAAATTTGTTCAATTAATTTATGGATATTCACGTCTCACAATAATTTATTTAATTCATTTAAAATTTTCACTTGTGTAAACTGTGTCTTAATAGAATCCCTCCGCTAAACAATCATGCATCTAACTTTTCTTTGTTATCCAACGATGTCTTTTTCCGATCCAAAATATAAAAAAATATGTTGAGTCTTTTGCTTTTGGCTTCATCCTTGCCTTTTTCGAATTTCATCGGATTCCTCTTTCAACGCAGAAAAACAGAATTCGAGTCATCTGGTTAGACATGGCATCGAAACAATTTTCAGTGAGCTGTCAGAAAAATGTCAATTTTAATTTTCAATATAATTGATTTTTCTTCCATTCAATTTGCATTTTATTACGGAATGGCAGGGCGGAAAATGAGAAAAAAATAAAAGAGATAGAATAACATAAAAACGGTGGAAAGGAAGGTTAACTAGTTTGCTTTTCCCCCGTCCTTCAAGTTTTTCGCACCTGGGAAATATGTCATGCAAAAAAGGTATATTTATTTATTTTGCATTTCGCAACATATAAATCACGCGGTTGGCTTCCATTTATCTAGTTCAACGTCTCCGTGTTGTGGTAAATTGATTGAAATAACATTGTTAGGCCAAAAAAAAAAAAAAAAAGGAAGCGTATAGAATTTGAGCAAGGGCAACATTCTTGTACATATTTATTTATTAATGTTCATTTTATCATATTCGAAACGACGGTGTTTGTGGCAAAAACTTTAAATTGAATGAGAACTTTGGGAATATTTTCCTTAATGGATAATATACAACTTTGCCGAAACTATAAAAAATTTTTAATTCAAATAAGAAAGATTCAAATTGTGACTAAGGGGGAAGAATCATGAAATTCAATTAGAATGATGACTTCTCTATGATATTCCATAGAATAGTTTAATGGGGACATAAAAGGAAACGTTCTGTATTCAACTGGTTAGTTTAATAATTAATGGTATATTAATTTATTATACACTTGCAAAGTGTATATTAATTTTGGTCAGAAGTTTGCAACGCATAGAAGGAAGCATCTCCGACTATATAAAGTATATATATTCTTGATCAGCATGATGAGCTGAGTTGATATAGCCTTGTCCGTCTGTCCGTCCGTCCGTCCGTCTGTCCGTCTGTCTGGATCAACGCAATCTCCTCCGAGACCCTTAGAGCTACAGAGCTGAAATTTTGCACCTTGGCTTCTTTTTGCTGCAGGCATTGTATATCTCGGAATCATCCCGATCGGATGACTATATCATATAGCTGCCATAGGAACGATCGGTCAGGAATAAGGTTTAACATCAATAACTCAGTTGTTTTTCTATCTAATGGTGTTTGTGAGTTTTATATAATCCTCAACACATATAACAAATTTTATCAGAATCGGTCGACTATATCATATAGCTCCCATAGGAACGATCAGTCAAAAATATAGTTTTTGATCAATAACTTGGGTGTTTTTGAACCAATCGTCACGAAATTTGTTATTTGACAATTTGACATAAAAAGAAATATATTTTTTAAGTTTTATCAGAATCGATCGACTATATGCTATAGCTGTCATAGGAACAATCGGGGAAAAAAAAATTTGTTTTTTTTTTTATGACACGGACATCAAATTTATATTTGATGGGTTTTATATACTTCCTTATGATTCCGGCAAATTATATGTAAATCAAAAAGATAGTTTGCAAGGGTATACGAACTTCGGCACGGCCGAAGTTAGCCCATCCTTCTAGTTTTTACTTAATATTTATAATCGAAAGCATTCTTAATACATAGAACAACAAAGATTATGTAGGGATAAATAGGTTAGTGGCACATTCCAATTTTGGGACTATCAAAGAATACAAAAGTTGTTGCACTGTTAAATACTAATCGAAATTTTTCATTTGTTTTAAATATTACAGAACATCGTATGTACATACATATATTAGTTTTTATTAAAAATTTTAACTATAATGGAAACAATTTATTAATTTTTATTTCAAATAGAGTTATTAAGAAAAAATATATGTTTAATATATGTATAAATTCAATTTTTGAGCTATGAAAAATGTATTTAAAATCCTATATTAGTAGTCACAGATTATTTTGCTCATTCATACAACTAATGGTTGAAAAATGAAGAGCTCAACGATAGATAGATTAATATTAAGTAAAAAGTTAACCCGATTCTTTGGTTTTATAAAATATACATGTTTATATGTATATACACGACATGACCTGCTTTGACTTGAAGTCGTGGTTAAGGGTGGGTAATGCATAATTTTGGTAGCTGGTTTTTGCTTTTTGTTTTCTATTTGCTGATGGGCAATTAAATATGCAAAGAGTGAGTTTGGTTGGTTGCTGCTTTTTTTCTTTTATTCGAGAATTGGATTTCGTTTGCATAACTTTAGGCATAACCCGCAAAAGAAAAAGTTTGAAGAAAAAAAAAGACGAAAAGTAAAGGGGAAAGGGAAAGGAATGGAGAAGCGAACTTTCTAAATTCTTAATTATATATTTAAAGTATACATTTTTCATATGGTTATCTCTTGCTATTCCAAATTCGTATTTGTTAATTCGATTAATTTAATCTTTGAAGTAAAAGAATTTGTATATTTCAAATAATATTTATACATTTTTTGGTAACGTACGTTTCTTCGTTGTTCTTTCTTTTGCAGATCATTTTTGATGGATTTACTGTCGGTCGCTTTGATGAGGGCATGGTCGATACGGATGTGGATGGTTATGAAACGAGTCTAAGCCCCACCGGGGAGCTGCCAGGATGTCCTGAAGGCTTTATGCAGGTAATAATATGCATGAATTTCATTTACGTTTATTGCGAATTGCAATAGAAATTGATATTGATATTATGTAAGCTCATACGAAAGTTGTATATGGTAACATTTTATAGACACACACACACACACCCACACTCCATTTTGTTGTGTTGTACTGTATAGTAATTTAATGCTTTAACCCGTAAAAGAGAGAGGGGACTTTAGTCGATGTCGTTCAATTCAATCAATGTCCGAGTAATTCTGTAATTTTCCCCCCAGTCTTTCTCTCTTTCACTAGCTTTAGCTAGCTAGCTATCTATCTGTCTCCATCTCTATCCCTCTTTCTCTCTCTCTCTCTCACTGTGTGTGTGTGTGTGTGTGTGTGTGTGTGTGTGTTTAAGTCTCCCTATTGCTAGCTCTTCCTTTTGCCTGCCCTGTTGGCAAACATCACATTAGCCCAGCAAATTGAATTACGTCCAGATTGAAGCTTAAGTCCTGAAGGTTATCGTTGTTGTTATTGCTATAGTTGATGTTGTTGTTGGTGTTATTTTTGTTGTTGATTGGTTGGCTGGCTGGTTGGTCATGTACCCCTTGTTGCCTCTATTTAGTACAGTAAAGGAAAAACTATTTACGAGAGTCACATAAAAAATAATTTAAACAGAAGTCACCTTTCACATTAAGGATAGATCAAAATTTTCGAAAAACTGAATCAAAAGAGTGCAAATAAATTAGACTTTATTTAAATATTTATCATGTAACTTTTAGCAACACTTTATCATACTGAACAGCTCAAGAATATTTTCTACATTATAACTCCCAAGACATGTTATTTTTTTTAACTATTTGTGTGTCTGTCATAGTGCGGATAAGTATTCAACCAGCCCTCGTATTAAATGTACGCATGTACCCATAGATTTTTATCACAGCCTTTTGGCAAACTAAACCTCTGGCTAAATACAAATGTATGCAATCAAAAAATACAATATATGGGAAAAACCAAGAAAGGCCAAGAAACAAGTCGAGACGACAATTGTACACCCTTGTGCAAGAATTCTTTTATTGATGGGTAATAACCTACAGAAGCTTTTCCTTATAAGAACAGTAAGCAAAGGATCAACAAATATGTGTGACAATGTGTCTAATGTTTTAACCATGACTAACCCGATAGAAAATGTTTCATCGGCTCTCTTAACTAACCACCCACCAACCTCCTCTCTCTCCCTCTCTCTCGCTCTTTCTTATGCTTCTAATTTTTATTCGTTTCGGTTTTTGGTTTCATGGTTGGTAAATAACCAGTCGAGGCCCGCCCGTCCGTCCGCCTCTTTCACTTAGTCAATGTGACATAGCGAATAGGGGGGGGGGGTTATGGAAAAACCATAAACCTCTATTAGTTTACCCCATCCACCTAGGATTCCATGTTGCAACAATAAATTTTAAGAACCGTGGGGCGTATACTGGTCCTTGTTGGTTAAAAACAAAAACCAAACAAAACAAAATTAAAGTGTACTGGCTATCCACAACAGATCTCTGATGCCAGCCTGCTGTTCCCTCTGTCGGCTCAATATTGCCCCACCCACTTCATCTCGCCCTCCCTGGTTCTGGTTTGGTTATCCTGTCTGTTGTAGCTGCATTTGGCGCTTGACATGTGTACGGAGGCATTCACTCCAGAATTCATCGTTTGGCTATAGTTTTACTCCATCCCTGCCCCGTTCAGTTTTTTCGTTCCTTGGTTTCCAATTTCCCCTGTCGTCATTTTTTTTTTGTTTTGGGGTTTTAAAATGCAGTTAAAAATTTGCCATTTCGTTTTTTTGCCTTCGTGGTTGTTGTCATTGTAGTTTTATATAAACTCGTAACTAACCGCAGGTTTGTGTTCTTCCTCCCGAAACGTTTTTATTTAAAAAATCATTTTCAATGTGTTTCTTTTTTTTACACATATATATATATATATATGTGTATATATATATATATATATATATATATATATATATATGATATATATGTGTGTATGTTTTTTGAAGGCAAACAATTTTAACTGCTGACGCGGTTTTTTCGCTCCCGTGGTAGAAACTCTTATAAATTATTCGTAACGTCACATAAATTCTTGACCGAAACGCATAGAAAATTTATAACCATCGACTCTTCTGCCTACCTCTGTTCCACTCTATATGCAGGCACACGAATTCACGTAGATCCGTCCGTATGTACCTGCCTCTATACATACAAATGTACCAATGTACAATGTATGTATGTATATTTAGTAAATACGTACATACATACAGAACAGACAGAGAAGAACACCGAGCGGGTGTCAGTTTAATCATTTATTCAATTTTGTTTTGAACATTATTTTATCTCATGCATTTTGTAACAGGGACAAAAGGGCCTCATAGTCCTTTCAGCTCCTCAAGGCATACAAAAAGTGCGTGAGTGCTGCCAGTACCAGTGTACTGTACTGTGTGTGTATGTGTGTGCATGCGTTCGACCTTTATCTGACCTTTTACACAAATATATTTTTTCATAAATTGGCAAACTTTTTGAATACACTGTAGTGTTAAAATCTACATTTATTTATTAACCGAAAATAATTCTTTTCCTCTGAAAGATTATTTATTGCATTTCCCAAGCTATAATCATTTATATAGTTTATCGGGTATCTGAATATGTTATGGTTATGTAAAAACTGCAAAAGCCATAAATAATAAGTTACTAATATAATTCTAAATATCTTCACAATTTGCAAATTGAGGAGATGAATTTACAAAAATTTAGCACAAAATTTTGCACAAAGACGTTTCATATAAGTAGATTTTATATTATATAAAAAGTTCAAAAATTATATATTTTTTATACTCATTAACAACAATTTAAGCTTATTTCCTTGAATACAAGCATAAATGGAGATATACATTTTAGGCACGTTTAAATATTGCTCCTACGACAATATTTCATACACTTTTGGCATCAAGGACTTTCAATCTATTATCTTTTGAGAGGCTTCCCATAATAACGTAGGTTGACAATTCGTAAGCAAATTTGCTTTTAAAAAAAATTCGAAAATTTCCACAAACTATCTTTATATTGCTTTTAAATTTGCCTCTCGTCAACTAAATACAACATAAAAAACAAAGTTCATAAATCAACATATTAAAACGAAATACACAACAACAAGGATACATCCCATGCCCCAATTTTGAGTAAATGACTCAATATTTGACAGTCATAGCAGATGTTTACAAAAGCCATGGAGAGAATGAAATGGAGAAAGATTGAGATAGAGAGAGAGAGAGAGAGAGAGAAGGAGAGCGGGTAAACAGGCAAAAGACTTGAACCCATAAAAGATGCTGACTATGAAAGCTTCCTGTGACGTTCTTTTAGTCAAACTTTAATATCCTGCAGCCAGTAGCTAAACAAAGGGCTAAAGGCTGATCGCTGCGATTGTGATAGAAATACGGGAATTAAGTTTTCAACTGTTTTAAGATAACTGTAACATTAATATATAGTTTCTTTAGAGCAGTTTAGTTAATGTAAAAGCTTCAATTGTTACCCAAAATCAAAGTAATAATCTAGTTATGAAATAAATTCAGATGAAGCAACATGTATGAGATGCCATGAGATCGTACTTTCTAGAACGTCCCTCGTAAACAGAAGTTTATATGTTTTTTTTTTCTCTTTGTACCTGTTACACACTTTTCTATATTCCCAATATAACGATTCATTACCTTTGGGTATACATATTCTATTCTCTTAGCCCAAATTTCCTATTATTATTTCGATTTACATTAAGCAATAACAATATTAACAAGTTTAAAATAATTTACTGTCGAGTTTAGTTAAATTATTGTTTAATGGTTTTTAGCATAGCATCTAAAAACAACAAAATGTTGTTGTTGTGTGTGTTTTACCTTTTATAAATTAATAAGTTGTGTTTCTAGTCATTCAACTGACTTATATGTACATACTTATATCTATATCGAATATAGATTCATTATTAAATTCCATAAACCCACCTGTTCGTCTGTCTGTCACTCTGAGTAAGCTTTTCGCATATATAAAGTCATTCCGTAATCAAATAACTATAAAGTAAAAACGTTCACAAATTAATCCGTCTATTGTTCCTGAATACGAATTTATATATATGTATTTTAACTGCCACTTTACAAGTTTAATACATACATTAATTCTATCTTGTTGAAAAGCTAACTCAAAGAAAATAAGGCAGAGGGAAACAATGAAGATTAGGCAGAGAAAGAAAAACAAAATAACAAAGGCAGCAAATTAAAAAAAAAAAAAGAAGAAATGTAATAATTCGTTATGAAGTCGATGCTAATAATGCTCCAATGCACACAAAAGTTTCCAAAAGGAAGAATCAGAGAGAGGAGGAGTAGACTGGGAGGTTGCCATGAGAAGTAGATGAAGAATGGATGTGACTAGTCAGCCGGAGTTTGTAATGAATTTACACAAAATCGAAATCAGAAAATTACCATTATGCCGAGCCACATGGCATACCGTGCTGTACCTCTCTCTCTTTCTCTCTATCCCACCCCTCTCTCTCTCTTTGGTCCTTTGGATGCTGTGGCTGAACTAAACTGCAACTCTAACCAGTCACAAATATTTAACGACATCGACTGGCCAACAACGGCAACTTTGCAATTACAGCAAAAATTGTTGTTTGAGTTGGACCAGCTGCAGGAGCCGCAGGACATTGGGGCAACATCATAGACTATCGACTATAGTGGGACAACGACCAATGACCAACAACGACCATCGTCATCATTGTTGTCATCATCATCGTTATCATCATCATTATTATCATTCTGCAGTTCAAATAACCCATTACGTAAAAAACTTAATCAATTGGAACCACATGCACTGGCACTGGCAAGGGAATTGGCAAAGTGTAAATGAACCTGACCTAGGCCACAGCCAGCTAGCCAGATATGCCGGCAAGCCGGCTGGCTTTCTGGAGAAGGGAGCAAAATCATAGTCCTCCCTGCTGTATGGAGGACTACTAACTGGTTTCTTGGTTGGCATTAGCTATGCTCAAATGGATGTCAATTGAACCGGGCTGCGGTGGCAAGAAACGGGGAAAGTACATGACATCGAATTTATGGCCGTATTACTTACCCACCTACCATCCCTCCTTAGATCCCCCTACTGCTAAATAGCCCAACAAGTACATTGCCAACAGACTGTATTGTATATGAACCATGACAGATTCTTTGAAAACAAAACTGCGGTCAATGTATAAAATTGTATGCCAAAACATGTAGTTAACCTACCAACTGCTAAAATAGTTACTAGTTAGTGCACACACGGCTTAGATAACGGTATAAAGATATAATCCTAATATAATACCACCTTCCTTTTATACTTTTTAGTAGTTAAAGGAATATACCACTTTTCTGCAAAGGGGTAATGTGCTGAAGAAATTTCGTTGTTCTAAAAGAAGATTGTCTGAGAAAGATCATCTTTCCCATCATTCCCATTTAAGATCTTAAATATAGACTTAAAATGAGCTCTTGGTTACAAACAAAACTGTTTTTTCTTCGAGTGGTCAATGTATTATATATGATCGAAAACGCTTTCCTGACTTTAGATGAACAATTTGTATTAACCTTTTCGCAGGAGCCAATAAAAATAAAAACGTTAAAAGGCAGAAAGGGTTGTTGGCCAAACTTCACTTACCTAACAGTCTCAAATTTCATAATTCATGGCATGGGCCAAGAAAAACGCTTTTAATAACCGCTCTCGCAACTTAACCTACTTTCATCTTGTAGCTTTAGGTTTTAATTTCATTCTCCCTCTCCTCTTCCTTTTACACTCCTGCAATCTTCTCTGTTGGATGCGTGGATAGGCAATGAGGTTAATTTTTCATTAATTAAATTTTCTTGTGTATTTATTCTACTTGGCAGCTCAGCGAATTGGGAAGACCATTCACGGGTGGTTCCTGGTGTGGCAAGGCCACTGGACCGCAATTGTATTTCAGCGAAACATCCACGGTGACAGCATCAGTAAAGGTGAGTGAATGGTAATGGATGATGGGTTAGGGTAAGGGGCAGGGGACTATTGATCTTTATATGTGAAAGTTTCACTTATTTTTCTTTTTTTTTTTTATTGTTGGTTTTGTTGGCATCATCAGGCGCAATGTTTACTTGCCACTTTTTGATTAATTTTTAAATAAACGCACAGTCATAAAAAGCGCCAAAAATGGACAAGACGAAGGCAAACGGCAGAATTCAACGATTTCAATGATGGGTCAACGGCGTGGCGGAGTTGGGGCGTGGGCGCGGAATGCGAGGAGTCCAGTTTCAGTTTTCAGTCTGATGTTGCCACAGCCGTTGACATTGCCACTGCCATTACCGTTGCCGTTGCCATTTCTGTTGCCATTGCCCATACCCATGCCCATGCCCATGCCCATGCCCATGCCAAGCAAGAGTATAAATTATGTAAATTAAAAAACATTCATCGCCCATGCAGCGAAAAGGGGCATAAAATGAGGAGGGGCATGGAATGGAGGGTGGGGGAATGGTCAGAAGAAACTTCCACAGGCTACCGTTGATGAACAGTTGACATGGACTGTCCAGATTGAAGACTGCATAATTAATACGAAATTATAGTGTGCAGATGACAATTTTTGCAATTGCCCGACAAGTAGGCAATGCCAACGAATTGCAATTGTTTTCTATGAAACAAATAAATATTTTACAGTTATCACACACACACGCACTCACACTGATACTCACAGCATACATACATTCATGAACATTATTGATTTTTACCATTCTTTGATATATTTAATCTGAGATTATATTGTACCGATACACATATTTATATACATTTCACTCCTGTAATTTACAGGTATTCCATCCGCCGCGCAATATTCGAGATGAGAAACCCTTTGAGTTCAATATCAGATATAAATTTATTAGCCAGTCTGATGCAGTTGTGAGGTAAGTTCTAAGAGTGCTCTATGAATTGAATTTATTGTATCGAATTGAGTAAATACAGTGCCAAGATAAGCGAGGGTGGATTCAAGAAACTTGCAAAAATACTCAAAAAATTTAAAGAATATAGTAAACTATATTGACGCTAAATTTAATAAAGTAATTATTAAAAAAAATTATAGAAAGAGAAAAAGTGAAAAGTATAGTTTAATTTTAAAAAATCAAAGTTTATTTTTTTCAAATATTTCATTAAAGTATTATTAATTTTTGCATTATGGAACTTAATTAACTATATAAAAAACAATATTATTTGCCACATGCCACATTTTGAACTTACATTTTATCAAGTTTCTTTGTCAAAATATCTGGATAAGTTGACGAATATTTGAAATTAAATTCATGTGACTTGCTCTATATTCAAAGAATAATGTGATAAGCCGATTTGGCAAACTTTTGAGTTTTGTGGCTAAAGTGTGATAACTTTTCTTCTACTAGTACTTGTGTTCAGTTACTGAAATTTTTAAATCTTTTCCAACGAACGACAGTGTTCCGCCATAATATCTGGGCGCCAACAATTTATCATACAACTCTTGACGGCGACGTCGACGACGACGACTACAGCAATGGTTTTTCTTTTTATATTTTTCTATTTTATTTTGCAACGCTTTCTCTCTCCTAGCTCTTTTGTTTGTGAGTGGCTTTCTCTCTCAATTTAAATTAGACTAGAATTTAAATCTGAGCCATCTGATGGCGGAGGTAAAGTAAAGTAATGGGAGGATAGGGGACGAATGACAGAACAAAAAAAGCCACTTGGTTTCTGTTCCAGTTCCTTGGGGGAATGCATAAAACATGAGCTGGCTTCAACTCCAACTTTTGTATGTATGTGTGTGTGTGTGTGTGTGTGTGTGTGTGTGTGTGTGTGTGTGTGTGTGTGCATGCTTGCTTGTATGTGTGTGTGTTTGTGTATGTTCGTTCAATAGAATTTTCAACCATTTGTACCTGGCCATATGTCAAATTTGTCCTCTATATGTGCCGCGAGAGACACAGAAAGAGAAAGAGTAATTGAAATGTATTTTACCCCTGAACAAATTTCATGCAATTTACTGTACAACATTTCAAAAGAACGACAAAACTATGAAACTTATTTCGAATCTTGTGAAGAAATAAACTACAGATGAAAAGAAACAGACTGATAAAGTGATAAATAGATACCTAAAGTGATAGATAGAAAGAGAAAGAGAGAGAGACAAAAATGGAAGGGTATAGGAAAAAAGAAAGCATTAGTAAAATAAACGAAATTTTATGCAAATTGCAATACCTAAATGCCAATAGTTGTAAAATGAACTCATTCACATACATACAGAAAAACATTCTATATATACATATATATATATATACATTGCTTTCTACAGGTATGGACTACCTGATAAACCTCTTGAATTGGGACGTGTCACACCTGGCACCTATTGTACACGGCAATTCGATGAATGCTATCGTAACAAGTGTCGCCTGCAGAGTCCAAATTATCCTGGTATGTATCCAAGGAATGTTACTTGCTATTGGACCATACGGCAAAAAGAAGTTCCTACAAGCAAACATGCCATGATTGCTGTTAGCCAAGAGAATCAACACAAGGCCTTAGTGAAGCGGTGAGTATGATGCTGAAGAAGGGGATTAAGGGAGGGAATCAACTATACATAGCCCATAGTACAGCATCCAGACATAAACAGACAGACCGAACCCATCCGCCCACCAAATGCAACCAAAATTAGAGCAAGGGCTGGGCATTAAATAAGCATTACGAACGACTATTGCATTTGTATGAGAAATTTCCATTTGGCAAATTGCTAAAAACGAAATCTACCAACTCTGGTCCATAGCAAAACTCCGCGTAGCCCCACACGCCCCTCCTTGCACCACTCGATTGTAATCGAACTTTGAACCGATTGCAAATTGTTAAGCACTTGCTGCTACTATACAGATACATTCTGTATATGTATATACAATAGTAAGGCTAGTACATTTTGTACCCATGTAAATATATCCACGAATGTACATACATATATCTAATTAACATACAATACACAAAATGCAAAATTCGCCAACAAAATACTTGACAATTAACTGCATTTCTGTATATACTTATTTAAATATCTGCACATACATATATACATATATACAAGCATTATTTGTAAGAAAAAAGATGAAAACTGTCTTTCATTTCAATTTGAAGTAATTTACCATTTTGATTATGTTTGAAAAGACCAGCAAGCAAAAAAAAAAAAACAAATAATAATTAAATGCATGTTGCAAGACATTTTTAATCCCTACAAGAGTAAATGCCATTCAACTGTTATTTATCGATTTAAATGAAAATTTGCATATTTATAGATATTTATGAAAGAACAACCTAAACTTATTCCTTTTATTACAACTCAGTTGTGAACAAGGCGTGGCAGTAAACATTTACTTTTTGCTTGTTTGCTTAGTAATGAAAATCTAAATTTAAATTAAAAAGTTTATGACAAATTGCAATTCAGTCTAGCTGCCCAAAAAAGTAGGCAACATTTTTCATTCGAATCTAAAAAAGAATTTTTTTCAACCTTTTAACACAAAACAGAAAAATATTTGTTTCACATTTTCACTTGAAGGCAATTCATCAAATATATTGCCATTTAGTTTTGTTACTTTAGTATATTTTATACGGTTTTTTTTGCATTTATTTACATGCACCATACATGACGTATACGTGATATTTATGTAGAATGGTTTGAACAAGAATTTTTTTCTTTACTCTTACTGAGTCATTACCAATCAATATAACTAGAAAAAAGAAATATTTTGTGACTTTAAAAGGAAATCCGTATTTTGCGATACAGAAAAAGAAAAAAAATCACACAGACACTTCGGATTTTATTATTTTACATTTTCCTCAATTAAAGTATTGTTATTTCTCTGATAACTTTCAATAAAATTGTTTTTATTTCCAAATACAAAGAAAATCGATTAGAAAACTTACAAATATTCAGTTTGAGCACTGTCTGATTAAATATCACGTATACGGCATGTTTGATGGATCATAAATTGAGTAAAAGGAAAAATGGCTATTTTTCAGTTAAATAAGTAATATTAAAAACAAATATATACGATTATATGTATACATATAAATATAATATTTTGTAATAAAATTTATTTGTGAGAAGGGTCAGATAGAAATGTCGGCAATTTATTTTTGGAACCGAATATTAAAGATAAAGTAAATTGTTATAGATGCAATGATAAAGCTGTATCGCTTTAAGAGAACTAAATATGAAAAAGAATATTTAATGCTCAGTCTAATAAAAGTGCATACGTACATATCTACATATATATTTTTTGAGACTTCGAATAGCATGGGCAATTTGATTTCTATAATGTGCATTTGTAACTTTATTAATATGCTAACTATTCAATTTTCCTTACACAGTTCCATAGCCAGCTTTAATAAAACATCACGATCGATACGAGCCTGGTCGGATTGTACGGGCGAACGTGATCATTTAATATTTTACGATGGCAGCTCAACAAATGATCCTGTCTTGGCCAAATATTGTGGCGGTGACTGGTTACCTCGGGTTGTATCACGGTAAGTTTGTCATACAAAACATGAATATATATACATATACATATATTATAAAGCCTCTGCTTTCAAATGGCATATAGAGAGGAAGACAGACGCATTTATTTAACGCCATTTCTCTTTTGTGACGAAAGAAAAAAAATTAAATATAAGCCACAGCAAACTCATAACACATTTACAATGCAAAGGATGCGGGACAGATATTTTAATGAGCATGTATATGTGCCTACATACATGCATACATAAGATAGATGTATATGTATGTATGTAAGTGTGTGTGTGTGTGTGTGTGGTGTGTGTTGTATGTTGTGTTGTGTGTATAAACCTATGTGAGAAGACCGCAACCGACCGACTAAGTGCACTGCACTGCATTGCAGTTTTGACCTGGAGGCGTATGTGTTCCAATTCATAGATACAAAGATGCTCACGCATACACACACACACACAGTCACATAGACATTCCTCATACACATACATATACACTAGAAAGAAAGAATAAAGAAAAAAAATACCCATACACGTTGCAGAGACATAGGGAGAGTGTGAGAGAGGCAAGAAGAAAGAGAGAGACATAGTCAATGCTTAAGCAAAAACCGGAAATTGGGTTGCTGTGCAGACAGCAATGAACGCCGCTTCCTATCTCCTTCCCACTCTCACTCTCTCTCCCCCATGTCTCCATCTCTCTGTCTTTCTCTCTATCTCGCTCTCTCTCTCTGTATCTCGCTCTACACTCTTTCAGTGAATTTCTCATTCATTGAAATAGATTTATGTTGCCGTTTGCAACTTTGGCTTTGCTTTACCATCGTCTTTCTACGCCTCCGCCTCAGCTTCCTAGTGCCCCTACTCACCCCCTCCTTCACTCGTTGCATTGCCTTCTGTACTCCTTCTCCTTCTCTTATTTAGCTTTCAACTCCTCTATCGTCATCGTCATCCTCATCCTTGTCTCCCTATTGAAAACATTATGCATGTGATTTATGCAATAATACAATTTTCCTCATTAGTTGCCCCCAAAACTTGCTCATAGAGAAACAGAGAGAGAGAGAGACAGAAAAAGAGAGAAAAAAAATAGACAGAGAGAGAAAGAGATTGACTCGGTAATATTCACTCTTAAAGGGTTTTCTTTCTTGGTGTGGGAAAAACCTTGACAAGGGTAAGAGAAAAGTCACACCCAAAGACACACACACACTCATTATATGTGCATATATTTATATGTATGTGTACATATATAATGTATAAAAGTGAGTGAACTGACTAAAGTGTCTTAGAATCCATTATAGAATACGTTCTCTCTCTACACTTTAAGCATCACTCAAGCATTACTTCATTATACCCTATAGAAAACTAGACTATCAGAAAGCATATATATTTGACAAACAATTCGAAATTTGTTAAATTAAGTTTCTTTTTCATAAACATCAATTCATTTTCATTACTTTCAAGCGAATTAGTTGAATTCAACATTAATTAATTAGAGTTTTCCAACTCAATCCCATAAATATTATAAATGAAGTCAGTATGCTTTTCTTTTAAAACATACGGCTTCCTCTTTCATAACAATTTTCCTTCTTGTTAGTTAAATGTCCACACAGAGAACTTATGTCTCCTTCTAATTCCTCAATAGTTAATTTAGCAAGTTCTTACAAAATCATGACACAAAATAAGTTTGAATCATTTGAAAATTGTATTCATTTAGCAGCGGTAAATACAATAAATTCATTGTAATGGTATTTCGATATTGCCAACATTAAATCTACCTTTGGTGCCATTGAAATCTTTTGTTAGTGAATTTCATTCATATAGAAGATTGCCGTGTCATCGCGCTATATATATATATATATATACATACATATTTAGTATATATACATACATATTTAGTTGTTGTTTCGATTCAATAGACAACAATGACTGTTGCAAGAGACATTGCTCCCTTCCGTCGTTGTGACGACTGGAATAAAAAAAAAACGCAACTGGTGCAACGGTGCGAAAAATACCTTACAAGTGAATTGGCGATTGTGTGGAAAAGTGAAGTAAAGTACGAGTGTTGTCGGAACAGTGAACCGTCTAGAGAATTCTGTATTGATGTGCATCAATTGTAGACAATAAAGGGGACAATTGAAGGCATTTAGTTTTTAGTATTAAGTTAATTTATTATTTATAACTATTTTATTGTCATCTGCCAATTGTCTATTTCAAATGTAATTTTCTGCAATTGTTTAAATTTTTGAAATTGAGTATCTCATAGATTGAAAGCTCTTGATAATGTTGCTGACATTTTTCTGCAGCCCTTCAGAACTGGCATAATGCTTGAAAAAAGTAGAGGAGGGAGGGGATGCTTTTTCCTTTCGCAATTTATCACGACACTTTACCAACTTTTTCTTATTTGCTTCGTTGTTTTGTTGCTGAAACTTATTTTTTGCTGACCTCTTGAGACAACAGCCATAAAACTTGGATTCGTGTCCTTTTTATATCACTCACACTAACTTTAACTTAAAAATGGAAAAAGAAAAAATGTTGTTAGACAAATGAAAATGTTGCCTTTGGCCATGGCTGAGCTTGGCTCTAATCTCTTAATGAGTTGCACTTTTGCATATATTGATGTCCTCCTGATCGGCGATGTGGTAAATGAGGAAAAGAAAGAAAAAGAGGAGTAGAAGTAGCAGAAATCTTATAAGCAAACGCATCAAAAATGCATAAAGGTTAAAATGCAGGGCATTAAGTTGAGTCCCTCCCCTCCCTCCCTTTACTTCACTTTATACCCCTTCTCGACCTACTTTACTCCAGCATAATCAACCAGCACTTACCAGCAGCCAGCAGTCAGGCAGGCAGGCAGGCAACCAGGCAGGATCGTCTTTCCGAGATGACGAATTATAAATGCACACACAGGTTCTACTCTGCCTTGCTTTTTGCCATACCTTAAGACCTTATCTCACCCCCATTCCCTGCATCACACTCCCACACTCCCACACTCCGAAAGCTGTACAATTTGATAGGTTCCATTTTGCTCCTTTTTACCTTGACTTTATGTGAAAATCGGAAATGCATACGGGAAGAGCGAAGAACAGAAGAGAAGGAAAGGACAAAATGACAGAAGATGAACAAGAAGAAGGAAAGGAGTAGAGGAATAAGGGGTAGTAAAATGGGGCAAATGCCACATAAAAATTATTCATTTCCACCGACGTCCCCCCTCCCTAGCAATTTCAAATTGCAACATAATATAGGTGCCAAAAGTAAAGAAAACGGAAAGAGTTGGTCTTTTCTTTTTTTTCGATGTTTTTCCTTTTTTGTATTATTGGGTTTTCCTTTTCTTTCTTTATTCCCCTTTACTTTGTTTCTGTGTGTGACTGTGTTTTTTATTGCATCAGCAGGTGGAAACTATTGAAGTTCGATTCATTTATATAATGACCGAGCTTAGGTAGCAAAAAACAAGAACAAATTTGCATGTCACTTGAAATTCTCTCAAAAGTAGTCAAACAGTAACATGTGTGGTCAACAGGACATTTTGTGGCCAACAGGACTCTTGCTGGCCATGTGAAAGATATTCTATTCTATGTGTACGTTGGTCCTTTTTTTCTTTACCAAATGTGCCACAGGCATAATAAAGTAACCCAATATGCCACGCACCCAGCAAAGATGCTGGAATAAAGGTGGTGCGTGATGGCGTGGGGGAGGTGTAGGGGTAGGAGGAGTGTAGACGATGAAGAATATTTTTCAAGCTATATTAAAAATTAATTTACTTTTCATTTGCAGTTTATTGCACTTGGCACTGCAGCTGGTGCCACCAACCACCAACTGATGTGTCCTTTCCCCCCTCCCCCCCCATATTCATCCCACCTTAGTGAGGACACGTACCGTTTTAATAATAAGAAGTTGTGTGTGTGTGTGTGTGTGTGAGCGTTTCTCTTTTATAACCTACACCCCCCGTTCCCCCTAAACAACACAACTTCGACGTATTAAAAAGCCATTTATGTGGGCCATATTTGATGGCTTTTGACATTGGCTCAGTGGCTTTCGTGTTACGGATCTAAATACAAGTACTTTTCGTTCTTCTTCCTCTTATTTTTTTTTTTGTATTTCATACCCTTTACCGCTCAAGTGACGGAGTCTATTAGACTCTTCAAAATCAATATAAAAAATATAAATAAAAAAAATTAATCATCTAAAAATATGGTGGCATTAATTGCATTATTTGGTAACATTCAAAATTGTTTTCAAATTGTTGCTATAGGGTATCAAAAACTTGCCACTTGCCTACGCAGATTTTATATTATTTTTTCTTTCTTTTTTATGAACAAAACCCATGTTGTCGTTGAGTAATAAAAATTCAATTTGAAATTTAAATTGAAAAGCTTGACGAGACATTTATGCGGCATTGGGTAAGCACCTCATTGGGATTCATGGGCAAAAACAAAAAAAAAGAAAAAGAGAAAAACTATGGCAAACGCTTACAAATTAGAGAGAATAGCATATCCATTAGAGTTAGCTTTAGCTCTGATAATATTGTCACCTGATTAAATGTACAGGAAACAGACAACGGGGACAACTTCAGCTGATCAATCTTCGAAAAGAATACAATTTAGAGATCAGAGAAAATTGAGATCAAGGGATCATAGATTAGATAAATGTCTTTATCTGACTTTCCGTATGTTCTTCAATTAAAACATATACATCAAATAATAGCAATATAATTAAAATGCACTACAAATGGAAATGGTTGGATTAATCTAACAGCAGTTGGCTTCAAATCAATACAAAGTGATGCCACTTGGTTGATCATTGAGATTAACATAAGTTTTCTAGGCTTGTTCAAACTTATTAAATTGATATTATTTTATAATATTTTTGGGTATTACCAATATTGATTCAGTTGTGAAATAATCTCTAAAGTTTGCCTTGCCTAAGCTGGCGCCAGTTGGTCTAGCCTGTCCTGGCCTCGGCTTGGGTCTGGTCTCGTGGTCCTGGAACTGAAATTGGGTGTTGGTGCAGCCAACGACACCCACAACCAAACTAAACCGATTCTTATTGCCATAGTTTTAGGCCGAAAATCAGAAAGAAGACAAACGGGTGGCAAAAGTAAATGAACATTTCGTTAGCTATCCCCTCTCACTCCTTCTCTACCTCCTATCAAGTGGGTTTGGCAAAATGAAAACAAAAAAAAAAAGAAGAGGAAAAAAAACAGAATGTACCCTCAACTTTCTGCATCATCCCCTAGACAATAGCGAAAAAAGTTAATTTGGCAGCAAAAATGCAAACAACCAGACGACAAACGCAACGCGGGACACTTTAAATAGCAAGACCAAAACCATGACTGAATAGTGATTGGTGGCAGGGATGAGGAGGGGGAAAGGATAAAGGGGAATCGGGTAAAGAAGAAGGGAAAACAAAGCAAAGCAAAATACTGCGTCATACTTTTAGGCGTGGTTCTCCTCCAGTCTATCCATCCCTCTCATACCTCTCTAACACCCTCGCTCATAAACATTTTTGGCAAGCCGCCCGCTCTATAGCTGTTGCTGTTGTTTTGTTGTTTTGTGCTGTTTGTTTGTTTGTTTGTTCGTTTGTTTGTTGTTGTTTTTCTTGCTGCTGCTGTTGTTGTTGTTGGCGGCGGCCAAAAAACTTTACGACTTTTCTTCTTGTTTGCCCGAAAATTGTGCAAATTAAATTTATGTGAAACAAGTTTTTTCACGCCTCTAATTGGAGTGGCAGTTGCCTGGTCAGGGACTCAAACAAACATCTCTCGCAAGGGTTGCGGCAAGGGCTCATTTAAAGAATTTCCACAGATTTTCTTTACAACAATTATATACATATATGCCGAACAAGGTGGTGATTTAGGGATAGACATTTTGGAATACTATGTTTTAAATATGTCAAATAATCATAACGCAGACTATGTTTATCGTTTAATTATAGTTATCAAAACAATATTGAATATATCAATTTATTTGCTCAATTTTCTCTTTTCAGTGGCCCCGAAATGCTAGTGGCTTTTCATTCCAGCCCATTTTCAGCACCCTTACAACAGGGCATACCAAATCGTGGCTTTGAATTGGATGTGGATATACTATTCACCGATTCCGATTCATATGACTTTGCTCAGGGTACAAAGAATCTGTGCGAATTCCATATCAATGCCTCCAATCCAGGTAAGTGCAGATGCATAATGTAAATCAGAATCCTACATATATGATTAAGTAAAATATCCCCGAGTGAGTCATGGAAATTTATTATATTGCATTGACTTGCATATATTAATTCCTGGGTATCCCCATGGTGAATGTTCACACTTTAAACTGGGTCGCAGTGGGCATATTTATACAGTAGGGCAGAAAATAAGGCATCTTTGTTTATATTACATATACACATTCATACATACATATATCTAATCGTCATGAACAACTTGCCTTATTTACTAAAGGCTATGTGACAAAAGTTTATTCTATATGGTTTAAAGAATTATGGATTGTATAGTCAGAACTCAAACAAATATCTTCAGATTTTTGAAGTGTTTCTAAAGAAATGGCAATGCTTGTTCTCTTTTCGGAACAACTGTTACGAGTTCGTGTGTTCCCATAGTTCCTTATCTCAAAAATTGTGCCTACTCGTTTCGATATTAGCAAAATATTTAAAGTGATTTAAGATTCTTTCCCATCTTCGTAACTCTTTAAATAAGTTTTTTTTTGTGGCCAAACAGACCAGATATATAAACGATTTGATATATTGTGATAATGAATATATCTTTTTATACGAGTGCAATTAAATAAAGTTATAATGTAATCAATTCTGCATACTTATCGAAAATTATATAATTTTGATGTTTAGAGAAGATATTTAATTAACATGTAAATGTTTAACTAAATTAATTAAAATAACGTGCCCACCATTTGTTTCATTTAAATTTGATTATAATTTAATTAGATTGATTATTATTAAATTGCAAACATTCACTTGATTATCTACATGACACCACATTATGCATTAAAAGCGCTTAAGAGTTAATTCTCAAAACTAAAACAAATGACATTTTACACAGCAAGGAGAATTATCATTTCGAAATTATACTGCATAATAATTAGCAATGATTTAATATTAAAAACTAATCGAAACGGGAACTGGCATATTTATCTAATTTAGGGATGATTGATTGAAAGGAAAAATTTGCAATGCCACCCTGTGGTTTTTTTTTATTATTTTTGAAATTGCCTAATGCTACCTGAGGCTTCTTTTCCGTGCATTCGTCTGACTCTGTCAGCGTCCAAAACATAATTGGAATACCAACAACAACAATTCATAATACTTTTTACACTCTCTCCAAGTTAGTGTGGGGAACCGCCGGGGGGTAACTATAAAGCAAATCTTTCATTAGCCCAGACATAAGGTAATCCAAGTCGACTAAATTACATTTTAATGAAATTCAAGGCCAGACAGTGGCAGCATGGGTAACAAGAGAGCACATTCGTCTAGGTTATTTCAGGCTTGACTTGTTCAGTAACCAGAGAGAGAGAGAGAGAGAGAGAGAGAGAGAGAATGATACAGAGAGATTTGCTCAAATCGAGCAATTAAAAATGATAAAATATATTGCTTAAACCAAGGGGTTTGCTGACAATTGAGTGATCCTTATACTAGATTAATTTAATGATAAAAAGGGAAAAAAGAGTTAACCAAAAAAGAAAATAGAATTCTAGTTCATTCTCTCATTGGATCAACTAACAAAAAACTCTTGAGCACTTGTCGGAATATTATAGTAAAGTATCCAAACTGGCTATGAGTAGTGGGTGGTGGTAAGTGCCTGCTGCACTACTTTCTCTCTGCTTCAGACCTCAACTCTCCTTTCCATCTCTTTCTTCCATCCTTCAGCACACATTGTATAATTGCGGCAAATTATGAGCGCTTTTCATTTTTGGTTTCTCTTTTTTTTTTTTTTTTTTTGTTTACTTTCTGTTCAACCAATCTTCGTCGGTTTCTTGGCTTTTCGTTTGGTCAAGCATCAGCGTCAGCCATCCAGCTGCATTTAATTGAAAATTTATTAAATGAATTTTCAGCAAGTTGGCCCAGCTGATGAGTAGTGGGCCCAAGAGTAGGCAACGGAAGTTTCCTTCTCTTGGTCACAGCCGCTAATGTTCATTAATTTGCACTTAATAACTTTTGTGAGTGGATTTTATTTTCTGGTTTGGCCATTTTCCTTTTCATCATCATCCCTTTTCTTTCATTTGGCCCTGCTCTCCACCCATTCTTCACCCCACCATTCATAGAGCTAAATCCAGAGCTAAAGCCAAAGCCAGAGCTATTTGCAAATTTCAAATTAGTGTTTTGGTTGAGAAGGCAATTTCGGCAGCATCAACTCACTCGATCTACATTTTCTATGCCGTATTATTGTTGGTTTTACTGTTGTTGTTGTTGTTGTTGTTGTGCTCATTAACTTGGGTGCGTACTTATTTATTTTTTTCTTCTTCCTTTTTGCGCTAATGTTGTTGTTTCTGCTTAATTTTTGACCGTTTAACTTTAGCTTCGCCCTGACTTAATGCTTTGGGAAATTGCACAGATGTGCCCAGCCTGATGTTGTCTTGGTTGGGGTGAGAGGAGGGCAGCGGAGGGTAAGGATTTTCGAGAAAATTGAAGAGAGAAAGACAGAGAAAAGTAAAAGATGTGGAGAATGGATAAGTATTAGAGGAAGCTTTCTGCTCATATCTATCATAGTTTTTATCTGTCCAGATGGAAATAAATTCAAAGGAAAACTTTAATTATGTCGAAAGTTGAAATTACTTATTGTTAGTCAAAGCTGTTAGAAGTTTTTGGGTGTTTTTTGTTTTGTTTTCTGAATCAAACATCTGCAAAAATATTTCTCAAAACAATATTCTATAATTTATTCAATTTGCAATCTAAACTCTTTTCGTTAATAATTCCAACAAAAGCTTTAAAGAGCTGATCAAGTATCACAAATATTTGGAAAATATAGCTAAACTATGAAATTGAAGCTTAATATACATAAGTTATTGATGTTTTATATTAACAGTTAGCCGTTAAAAAAGTGCAGATGTTTTTTTTAGTTTCATTACATTGACATACATACTTACATAGTAGTCGCATACATATATCTATATAAATATGTATGTACATATATATGTATGTATATATAGATATATGCACACATTGTGGGCATAACAACTTTTCTTATCTGGTCAGTGTGATTTTTAAACTTTTCGCTTAGTAACTTGAAATGCAAAACTAATCCCTGTTAGTACTATCTAACTAATCGACAGCTTTTAAAGTTTGAATCAGTTGAAACATCAAGTTTGTGTTAGACATCCATTTAAGAGAAATATGTGGCCAATTCAACCGAGACTTTACATGAAAGTTTTGGCCGCGTTTAACCCAACAACAATCAAAGCGAAAAAGTTTATCCACTTTAACAGAGCATTTGACGATGTTTAATTGCAATTCTAAAATGTTTTTTTTTTTTCTTTATTATTTCACCAAAACATAACTCTATGTATTATTATGTCTGACAACTTTCATTTTGTACTACTCAATTTAATGAATTATAAAACTCCCCTCGTATATGGCTGATGAATTAGTTCAAGTATTAGTTTTTAATAGTTTGCTGCATTTATTATGAGTTGGGCAAAATAATCACCCTTTCGCCCGCTGCGCTAACTAAAAACTATGCTAGAGGTGTGCAACACTGCGTATACTTTATGCATTCTATATGCACATTTTTTGCGTTCCTGGGCAATAACTTTTAACGAAGCACCAGTAGCAGTGTGGCAAATGGTGAAATGTGTGGATGGGGCTGGGGGCTGGGGGCTGGGGGGTGTATGAAAAGGTCTAACATTTTCGCAGCCATTTCCAATCGCCTTTTCTCGCTGCTTAAATTAACATATCGTTGTGACCCAGGGGGTGGGGCAGGTTCAAGTGGTAGAAACCAATGTTGTTGATGCATGCAGAGAGTGGTGGTGGGTGGTGGGTGGTGGGTGGATGTGTAGTTCGGGGTGGAGTGGAGGTGGTGTTGCAAACCAACAATACAAATAAAGCGCTATAATTGTTTTGTTATCGACGCACACCTACAAACACAAACACATACATATATACACACACAGACGCACATACTATACGCACATTTACCTGGAGCGCTGCAAATAAATTATTGCGACGGTTTGCAACATGATTTTAATTAAAGTTTTAACGAAAACCAAATATTTATCGTTTCAATTTTGCTTTCATTTGTTCTCGCCACTCCTCTTGTCGGCTTAACCGCCTGCCCAAACCCTCCACCACCACCGCCACCACCATCCCCACCAATTCACTTTACCCTTCGATCAGCGTACACAAAGCAACAAGAAACAACATCATTAAGCAAAACATACGAAAAATTCAAATAGACTGAACAAATTTATTATGAACAACAGCAAAACTCACTCAAAACTTATACCGTTACTAGCACAATGCTGCTGTATAGTATCACTGTTTGTGTGTATGTATGTATGTCTGTATGGGTGTATGCATAAGTTTTGTATAATCATGTGCAGAAAACATGAATTCAATTGTGTGTCTGTGTGTGTGTGTGTGTGTGTGCGTGTGTGTGTGTGTGCGAGTGTATATACGTATGTGTGTGTGTACCAAGGGCAGATACAGAACGAGAGCCGCAAAGAGCAAGAGACAAAGAATGGTGGTTAGAGGATGGTCAGGTCAGAGGATTGGTTTTCATTTCATTGATTACGTCCATACACAAAATCTGTTGCATATTTAATTTCGTTTGATTTTGCCATAACTTTTTCAATTAAGTTTAATTAAATGTATAACTTTCATACCGTTGGAGGATGAAAAAGTAGTGTCGTCGTCATCAACTGGGTGTGGAAATGTGTGTGTGTGTGTGCAAGTGGCAGAAAGGCAGAGGAAAGAAAATAGGTTGGAATAGGATGTGGCCGCTGCCTGTTTTGGTTTGGTTATTATACCCTTGCAAAAGGGTATATTAAATACAATTAAATTCATATATTAGCACAAACTGTACCATGGACCGCCATTTGTTGTGCACGAGTACACGAAATTTAATATTAATTAAAAATTATAATATAATGCTGCAGTTTTTACAATTAAAAAAGGAAATGGAAAGATAGAGAACACAAATAATAATATCTTTCCCCTAAAGAATCCATTCACATAATCATCAGCTGAATATAAACATAATATTAAAGTCAGCTGATAGTTTTCGCATTGTTTTACCGTTCCTCTGTTTGATCTATAATCACTTAGTTTAATATGCCAAATTGAAAAAATAATTACCTTGTGTTTAAGAAAGGGTATTTCAAAATCGTCAAAGCAAATTTGCTTGTTATTCCCTCTCAGAGTTTATCATGAATCTGTCAAAGTTTTCCCTATTTTGGGAAAAGTATTTTCCTGTCGGAGACAAGCAAATTAACGCTTCTCGCGACGACCTTCTCCCAATTAAAGCAACTTCCACGTAATCTCAATCTTGGTAATTAGCCGTTGTTAAGCTTCCTGCCAGATACCTTCTCCAATTACCGCTAATCAGAGCTGCTCCACCGCGACTATCCGGGCATCCCCTCCCACCATGCAGAAACTGCTATTTTTTCATCGTTCGACAAGTTGCCATGGAATGTGACCCTATTTTCTTCATCTCATTTATGACAGATAAATCAAATGCATACATATATGGATGTATAATACATTTTTATGTATAATAAATATTTATGCGAAATAAATATATATACATACATGTATATAAATTGTTTACGCCAACGAAGCAAACGAAATAAATTATCAAAATTTTAAACTTGAAATTGGCACATTCTAAATATTGATATTTAGTTCATTCTTTAAAAATTGGGCTAAATTTATAGAGAATTTCGCACAGAATGTTTGAATAAATAATGTGACTAGTTTAAAAAACAATAACGCATTTATGTTAAAAGATTTCAAAATGTAACTTTGATTTTACTTTGCGGCAGATTAATTTAGAATAAATTTGATCTGTAGGAATGTATATACATTTAGTATTTATATAGTATAAATAGCTGAGTGGCAGTCAACTGAACTGTCTTTTCTATAATAGATACAATTTTCTACATTTGACATTTCACCGGATGTAGCTTCGAATTTTATTGATTTACGGATTATTGTCAGACGGGAGACGGAAATGGTGAAGAAGGGTCGTAACAAAAACTTTTCTAAGTCTTGCACTCGCATTTCCCAAACATCCTTTCGTTAGCTGTTTTGTTGTCACAGGCAAAGTTTTTCCGGCTAACTTATAGAATAAAAACAAAAAAAATTGATTCCGAGTTTTCTTTGCTATTCTTTTACATGTAATCCAACCTCTTTGATTTCATAAAGCCAACAAAAACAATAAAATAAAGAAAAATCAAAGGCTCTGGCCAACTTGAACCGGTCCAAAACTATATGCATAGTTATGCCCTTGCAATTGTTATTCTTCGATAATCTACTATGTCATAACTGTAACATAACTCTATGTACATACATAGGTATCCCAATCCAAAAATCACAATCGTTATATACTCCAGTTTCTCTACAATTTTCGAATGCGAAAAGTTTATACAATATTTTATTGGTCAATTACTTGAAAAGAATGAACAAATTTTATAAAAATGTAGCGAAAAGTGAATTTTTAATTACTTTTTTAACGAAAGATAAATTATGCATTTAGCTCAATTAAAAACCTTATAAACATTCAATTTTCCTTTCACTTTAAGTACATATAAAAACTAGTTTTTAAATAGTTTTCAGATTTAATCCAGATGAATCTACTTTTTATTGCAATTTTTGTCAAAAACTGTCTCATTTTTCCCCAAATTGATGACTTATGACTCAAATCTACCACTAAAGTGACGTCATTAACAATTTTTCCACTCTCATATTCTTGCATTGAATACAAATATTTTTTATAAAATATAATAGTTGAAACAAATTAAAGATTCAAATCTGTTTTCTATCCTTTAAAATGTTTAGGGCCTGTCTCTATTACTTACCTGTCTATGTATGTAGGACATCTCCCGCATACATTTGGGACCGCATCGTATTGATATAAGATTAGTCTTTGGCAGATTTGTGAGATTATGTGGGTGTTTTCCCTCTCTTTCTCTCTCTCTCTCTCTCTTTCCCTGTGTATATTTACTATTTAGGTCTGTCTATTCAGTTACCGTTTTTGTTTGCACTCAGCGGCCAAACGCACGGGAAGAGGAAGTAATAACCACTACAATAATAGTAACGGAATGGAGTGACAGGTTGGGGAGGGAAATTGATTGTAATGTGGCATACACAGGTGCAGAGGCGCAACAGTGGTGGAGAGCGGCCAGGTGATGACCTTTTGTTTCCGTTGCACATCACCATTGTGAAGTTTAATACAACTGGTGGACGTGGTGGTAAATGGCTTTGCGATATCGGAAGAACAAAGTGTTTAATGTCTTATCAGCGCTTACGTCAATTTCCAAACGTAGGAAACAAGAGACCCGAGAGAGATTATTTATAGTTTCTTTGTAATTGTACAACGAACGAAAGTGTGTGAACAAAAAAATGTGAACTATTTCTCATTCTGTGTTTCCTTTTTGTCATACAGAATGAAATCCACCACTTTAAAGGGGGTCAAGTGGTGGGTGTCATGACTGTACGTACTCTATTAATTGAGTTAATTAACGGTCAAAAAGTCATAACATTTATAGTTTCATATTTGTGAATAAAATTTTAAAATAAAAGCCAAAATAATGTAAATAAACCTGAAAATCAATTTACTTCTAACTCTACCTTTAACTCCAATTCGTGTTTATTTAGAAATAAATAGTAAAATATATATTGAAATTGTTTTCTATTAAATATATTAATTTCATTTATTCAAATTTTTCAATTGCTGATTTAAGTGCTTTGGGGCAGTGAAGGGGCATACACACATACGTACATATGTATGTATGTATATATCCGATGCCTATCACTTGATTGCATAAGCTATATAGATTGCTTACGCATCATATTACAATAATCCACAGCACTTGTAATGAGTGTAGCAGATGTCTATGTAATGCTGTGCACTGGTCTATCATTCTATTGAGTGCTTGGATGAGTCATTTACATATTAATATAAATATGATTTAGGGGGGTAATACATACATAACACTGTACTACAAAAATATCTGGGTGAATTAGGAAAGAGGATACTACTTGTTACCAAAAGTACAGTCTCTCATTAATTTGTAATGTGTGGTCATCTTATTTTACAATATTCCATTGTTTAATATTTAAATGAACCGAATCCATTGTTTCTATTGAATATTATCACAGTGATAATATTGCGCGTCATCAAGTATCATGTAAGTTGGTATTCAACTTTTCACTCTTGAATTAGTTGTCCAATGCCTGCCTGCCAGATTCCCCACAATTTAACATGTCAATAAATGCAATGAAATGGAAGCAAAGGTCTCCAAATCATGGATATTGTATTCATATGAACCCGAAGTACAATGAAAAAAAAGCAGAAAAAAAACATCAATCTACATTTTGTGGGTCTTCCAAATCCTACAAAATTTCCACTCTCCGTCGTTTAATAATACCCTTGCAGAATGGGTCAAACGAAATGTTTGAATATTAGAGGTCCAGTCAAGTGCTACTTGTATTGGGTAGAAATACGCATCGAAATGTGTGGAATGTAATCACAGTCTGCGAATTAGTTAACCAAAATCGGGACCAAAATAGGTGGAACTACCTGCCACCAGCCACCATTCTCATTTATGGTGAATAGAAAGGGAGTGTTGGGGAAGGGGAGATTAAGAGAGAGTTGGCTGTAATAAATTTTGGTTCGATGACGGCGGAAATAATTCAAAACGAGTGAGAAGAACAGCGAAATGGAATGAATGGAAGTGAGCGGGATAGAAATGAGAACGAACGAACGAACCTGTAATAGCAACAATAATAATATGGTTATCAGCTGGCCATAAAGTGTGACTATCGAGAGAGTAACAAAAAGCAGAGAAAGGACGAGTGTGAGTGGGATCTAATGCACACCATGTGCAAAAAGTGTGTGAGTGCGTGAGTGTGGGTCCCCAAAAGGGAAATGGCGGTTGGTTAGTGAAATGATGAGTGAACCTGGAAAGGGCAGGTATATATATATATGTACATATGTATGTACATACATGCATATATACAAACGTACATTCATATGTACCGCAAGGCCTGGCAATAAAATTGTTATTTTTGCAATTTATTACGAGTATTAGAGTACAGATGGAACGGCTTTTTGTATCGGGAAACGGAAAACGGGCAACGGGAACCGAATGCCCGAGAACCACAAAATGTAGTCCGGCAATTGTGTGTGCGCAACTCAATTCGGACATTAAATTATGGGGTGTTATTTTTATTGATTGCTTAGCAAGTTTTGGGGGCGGTTGAGAGCTGATTAGTGTCCTTCCACTCTGCGTCCCTCCGCATTCACCTTATCCACTAGCCACCAACCACCCACCCACTCTTCTTCTCCTACACCGCCACCGTTCCCCCTCACTGTTTGTATACTGTTGTTTTCGATTTGCCAAGCCGTGCAAATTAAATTGAAATTGGCCTACAGTGAGAGAGACAGAGAAACAGAAAGACAGAGTGAAGGAGAGAAAGAGACAGAGAGAGAGAGGAGTACATGTCCCTTCTCTGTCGTTCAACCTATTTGGCTGTTTGTTTATTCTCATTTCATGCTACATTAAATTTAACGCATTTAAACAATTAGCAATTTTCATACACACACACACACACACACACACAGACAAAGATACATAGTGTCTATTTTGCCTAGATCCACTTCAAAGGCGGGGAGAGGAGAAAAGGTTGACAGCAAATAAATCCGAAAATTTCAACAATTGTAATCATTTGCTTCATATTGAAAGAAATCAAAAATTGAATGGATTATGAAATGGATGCATAATGTATGTATATGGTGTAATGGGATTTACCACCGTTATAACCAAAAAACAATTGATTTCTTTTTTCTTTGGCTTTTGAGATTTGATTACACTGGTTTTTCTGCACAGAATCTAAACCTATCATTAAAATATTGAAACAGTTCAAACTAGATTTAGTACTATGAAAGTTTATTTCCATTATAATTATGCCTAATCTATATGATTAAATTTGATTTATTTTATAGAATCTAGTATGATGACTTAGTGATTTCGGTATGCACACTGATTTTATTGATCGAAAATATTTGTTTGGTATTCTGAATTGAGTCGATGAATTTCAGATGCATATGTACATATGTACATATATGTATGTAAACATATGTCTGTCTGTATGTCTGTGTATTTTAGATGGCATTTGCATTTACAATTTGTCGTCCAATATTGAAATCTGGATTGTTGATATTTATTTTAGTTAGAGAAATGCTTTTATTTAAATAAATGTTGTGGCATTTTCGATGCTAATTCAATTTATGCATATTTATGACCCCCACAATTATGTCCACATTCGCATTCATCGGCGGGCGGTTGGGGGAGGGTACCCTCGGACCCTATTTAGCAAACGATCCATAGATTACCCACTTTAACTGTGAGTAAATTGAAAGCGAATCAAAAATCAAAAAACAAAAATAAACCATTTTGTGCCCTTTTTCCAATTTATTTGCGGTATTAGTCTTCATCCCACTCCCCTCACCACCCCTCTCCCATAGATTGACCAGAAACGTGTGTCTGCATTAGTCATTCGGCCCACAAAATGTAAGTGGTTAAAGTTTTGAATTTGCTTGCACTAGGCCGCAAAATGTAGACAATGTTTTTGGTTTTCCCCCATTTCTACTATTTAAGTTGGCCGTTAAGTGAGAGCACTCTTCGAGGTATTTGCTTCATCTTTTACTCTATGTCTACTCATATATGTCATTTATGTGGCACAACCAGCGCAATGTGACAATAAAAAGCTCATAAAAATGTATTAGCCGGCATATATATAGAGACATAAAGGGAGAGAAAACGAACGAGAACGACAAGTAAAAGTAGAAGGAGATGCACATAGGAGGAGAAAAAAGAGAGATGGAAGAAAAACGAACCCATACTTCCCCACACACACACACACACACACAAACACACACACAAACACACACACACACACACACACACACACACATAGACACAGACACATAGAAACACACAATGGTTTAACTTCAGATTCCTGCGGCAAGAGGCAGTGGCTGTGGCAGAGACAGGAACAGAGACAAAGACAGGGGCAGAGGCAGAAATATGGGGTTCTTCGAGATTCTCCACCTAAACTCAACTAAAATCAACCCGCTCAGTCAGACGGCAACTTTTGTCCGGTGGCGCAGCTGGAACTTTTAGTTGTCGTCTACTCCACCACTCGATGTGCCACATCAAAACTCACAGCAACTTGGCAACTCGAAAAACTGTCGCAACAGTTGGAAAAGCGCCCGTATAAGTAACTCTGTCACCGACTTACAGATTCCCTATACTAATGTTTGATAATTCACTATAAATTCGCCACAAATATGACATTCTCAATTAAATTGAAATTGAAAAGTCATCCGTCACTCATTTGAGTAGGAAGTGCTATTTGCTGTCCTTAGATACTAAATGGTGCCTCTAACTTCATTTAACCCATGTAGATTTCGAGTTTTAAGTACTTGAAGTAAAGTTGAAAATAATGCCCATCCCTCACACCCAATTTCCCTTCTGCCACTCAATATTGTACAAACTCAGGTGTCAGCATCGATACCGTTAACGATTGTTGCCTTTGTAACGATCAGCACCACTTCAGAGTGACTTCTCTTGGGCCTTCATCATGTTCGCTTGCCAATGATTTTTGAAATGCTGAATGTTTCTTTTTCTTGTTGTTGGTATGGTTGTTGTTACTCACTTTCCATTGGTTTTTCTCGCTCTCTCTCTCACTCTGTTTTGACTTTGTAATTTGTCACTTGAAGTAAAAGTTTCGAAACATGTTGGTTGCCTTACATTTGCTTCCCTTCAGGCCATTTAATTAAAGCTGAGCGAGCGGTGGGTGGTGCTACAATATTTTCAGAACCTAATAATATTTATTTATGGACTTCTAGACTTGAATGTCGTCTTTGAATCAGAGGAAGTTCCATCTAATTGAAAGATATTCTGATATACTGAGCCATGGGAACAAAAAAGATATCACTTTGGAAGTCCAATGATCATCAAAATAAAAGATGGTGTAAAAATTTCACGGGGATTACTTTTAAAAAGACGTTTAATGCAGCTCTCATTCTATACTTGCCTGAAATTAAAGTTCTTAAAGTCACTGTATCAGAAGTATTCTTACTTTTCATTGCACTCTATAAGCCTGTCTTTCGTCAAGGCACATGTAGAAATATTCTGTAAAACCTACGTTTCCTCGCAAGAAGTATCTGAATCTTCCGGCCACTAGTTAGAGTGAACAAATTTAAATCTATAATCTTCCATAATAAAGTTCTATCCCGCTAGAAAATTGGATTTCAGTTAAAAATTGGTAAAAAAAAAAAATATCATGCACAAATATTATAATGAGATAGTAAGTGAACAATCGGAGATGGATACGTACTATCGTTTTATTGAAAGAACAAATGTGTAGGGAGGATATGGGTGTAAAAATCTCAATACATCTGTCATATTAACCTAAATCGCATGTAAGCCGCTTGTTACACAACATTCTCAAAGTATATTAAAAACAAAAAAAAAACACAACAAAAAAGATAAAATGTAAACGTATAGTTGAGTTGAGCTGAGGTAGAGGGGGGCATACGAGGGCGAGAAGAGACGAGACGGGAAAGTAAAATAGTAACTTTATATGATGTAACTGTTAACTGTATTTAATCGCTGTCTCGTTCACACTATATCTTTGTCTGTCTCTGTCTCTCTGATTTATTTTTTATGCTTATTTCATTTTTTCCTCTTTTTTTTGTATTTATATTACAGATGATGTGCTATTCTCTCGCCGCGGCCGTATGGGACGCATTGTAAGTCCGCGTCACACGCTTCCGCCAAATACAACATGCACGTACCACTTTCACGGATATCCTGGTGACCTGATTTGGTTATCGTTCACCAGCTACAATCTGCAGATACTGCAGCAGGCGATACACGACAACAATACATTGGGAAGGGTGAGTACGAGTGTAAGGCCTACCCGCCGACCCACTCTTTCTCTGTAGTAACAATCGTTTATAGTTTGCACAAAATTTATGTATGTATGTATTTAGGTGGAGGTGAAGTAGATGCAGAGGCAGCAACAGAAACAGAAGCAAAAACAGATGCAGAAGCAGAAGTAGAAGTAATAGTAGTGGAAGTAGTATGAACAGAAGGAGGAGAAGGAGTTTTGCAATTGTATTTTAAATGCTCTGCGTCTATGCCATCGGGCATAGCTTTTATTTTTACGTTTTGTTTCAACTCTGAATGCCAATTAAAAATGTCGCAAAAAGCCATAGAATACAATAACATTTACACAATTAAGTGAAACTGCCGGCTCACTACGAGAGCCTAAGGAATGGAATGTGTGACAAAGGGCAATTTTGACGCTAAGAAACTGCGTCAGAATGCGACACTGACAATAATAATGCTTGAAATATGTCCAACAAAGAAGGTAAAATGTAGGTGGATGGATGGATGAGATGAGATGCCTGCATCTTTATATCCTTCTCCGTCTGTCTGTCTGTCTATCTATCCTAGAGTCACAGTTCTAGTCTCATTCTCTCTCTCAACATCATCATCATCATCACCTTCGTCGTCGTCGTCGTCGTCATGGTGCACATTCTTAATGTGCGTTGCCTTCACCAACGCCTGCCCAACGGCCTGTAAATTATGTGTCAAGGTAGAGTAGTAAGTCAGTGGCAGGGGATCGAGCTAGCAGATGTTTAGGTCAGTGAGCATTTGGTTTGGGTTGGGTCACTTTGAAAGCACACTAAATGAAATTCTGGTCACTGGAGAATTTTAACTTTTTATCTAAACAATACTATAATGTAAGGATGGCTTTCAGTTGCCTTTTAAAGTGTCCCAGGTGAACTAAATGGCAACACTTAATTCTGTGCACTCTCTATTTTTTTTGTATACACATAATATCAATGAAAAGCATTTTATATTGAACAATGCAACTTTTATAGAGAAACAGGTAACTTTATTTAAAAGACCCCTTTGACTATACAACAGAGTTTCTTACACGATTGAGAATATTGCATTTTAGCTAGTAGGAATATCCTTCTCAAGAACCAATGTACTAAAGAGTTTCTGTCAATTTAAAACAAGGAGTTTTCTATTTAGTTATCTTTCATGTAATTGTTTATCAATAATAATATTTTTGCGTTTTTCTCTATATTTTAACTGACTTCTGTAAAGAATTTATCCCATTGTACGATCTTCTGGGATATCTGGGAAAGCTTTTCATTATTTCACATGGCAGTTATTTGTCAATGGTTCTATACTCTAAATTATATGGGTAGAAAGCAACTAACAATTGAAATATACGGAAATGCTAAAGAACAATGGTTATCGTCTTCCTGTTGACTAATCATTCTTAAGGGAACGATCATTTTATCGTTTTGCACGTTTTGCACTTACTTTTCTGTTGGTCGACTGGTCAGCAGGTGTGCAATTTTCTTTTTTGCTCAATTTCGCGAGTAACAGCCATGTTGTTGTATGTCGGGTGTTGCATGGCACACTCGAATGTCCTGCACATTGTACGTCAACGTCACGACCATCTTGGCATTCTTTAGGTTTCAATTCGCCAGTAAAAATCCACAACTTGGTCTTCTTTTTTTCTGAAACTCTAGTGCACTGTGATGGATTCAAGTGTCATTTACAGTTACGTGGCAACGCAAAAGCAAAGCAATAACTCTTTTTTCAGGCAAATGCCGGTAAAAGTGACACCCATATTGTGGATTCAATTATTGGGGCAATCTATATGTGTTTTCTAGCACTAGATCTTTCCTTCCTCCAATCCATATTTATTTAATATGCGTGTAATGGTACAGTGAAAGTTGTTTCTTTTTTTTTTGAGGTTTCAGGATCTACGTTTGCGATTTCGCTCATAAATGTCATCGCACTACCAGTAATTTCAACATTCATTTGGATACTCCACTTCCCCCATTTGTGGTCCATGTCCCCAGCTACATGCAACATTCAGCAGCCAGGGTTTGTTTAGGAGTTTTATATTTGCTTCTTAATTTAAAAAGTTTGTTAAAAAAGAATTTCCATTCACTTGTTTGTGATGCTTGTTTTTGCTACCAAAAAAAAAAAAAAAGAAATTGTATTGCCCACGTTTCAATTCCACTCATTCCGCCGCCGTTCCTTACTTCCTCCCGTCTCCATAACCCAAATGTACCTGCCGCCAATGCGAGTCGTTGTTGTTATACCCTGTACGTCCATATGATGAGAAAGCATATTAAGTTCAATGAAATATAACTACAAACAGGATAATCATCATAATCTATATCTGTATGAATAACTGAATCTGTCCGTATATATAATCCGCCTGCCATCTTTGATTAGAGGGTGTCTAGAGGTCGGTGCCATTCACATTTTAGAGGGGAATATATATTTTTTGTTTTTTCGCTGTTTTTGTTGTTGTTGTCGCTTCTGCTGCTGTTACAAAATTCATGAACTGTTTTTGCTCTGCTTTCCGCTCCTTCTCTACTCCTCCTTCTCAGCCCCTCAACATACCTCGCACACGGCAGTCGCTCCCGCTACTACTTGTTGTACTGTTTTATTTTACACATATTTTTATTCTGTCACTTTTTATTGTGCTCCCCTGTTTGTACAGAAAGCGTGAGAGAGATGCCCGGAGTACCCGATGTGGGTACAGTGGCGGGGGCGGGAGTAGGTGCTACAGTTAAGTTGTTTTTTCTCGCTTCTTCTTTTTATGCATTGCTGGTAGCTTTTCATTTTTCGCAATTTAAAAAGTGTAGGTGAGGCAACTGCAATTGACACGGAGACAGAATGCCCGAGTAGGTCGTCAGCAGGGGAGGGGGGGTCTGAGGTGGTAGGATTGGGAGTAACGGTTAACGGGTAGCGGATAGCAGGCATTCAGTGTTGGGTGTTGGTTGGCTAAAAGAGGAAATAGCAATTGTGTGTACGTGTGTGTGGCAAAAGGGTTGATGCCTGTCCTAAAGGAGTTTTTCAACTCTGCTCTTCATTGACTTTGTCTTTGCAATCTTCTTCCCAAAATTAATTGGCACAACAATTTCTCCAAGTGGATGTGTGAAGACTCTGAGACTTTAGCTTGTTTTAAAATAAATTAGATGACTCTCTCTCTCTCTTTCTCTCTCGCATTCTATTCATTTATGAAGTGTGTGTGTGTGTGTGTGTGTGTGTGTGAGAGTATGGGTAAATTTAGTAGATGGTGGTAATTATGTCTAGACAGGGAATGACCTTGGTGTGGAAAAGAAATTTCAAAATTTATCTGCCACAGTATCAGGTGAGAAAATTTCATTTTACCTGATGTGGTAAAATGTGGAAAGTTGAGGACTTTTCTGATGAAATGAAAAACAAACAAACAAAAAGAAAAATTCTAAAGGAAGTTGAGTATAAGAAAAGTATCATGTAGCTAATATACCCTAGCAGATTCAAATGTTTAAATTTAATTAAAACGATTAGTACTAGAAAAGAAGTCAACTCTAATACAGGATAGCTCTTATCCTCTTATATTATATTAAGTGGGATGAATACCTTCGTATCAATTTGCTTATTCCTACCTTTGGTTAAAAATGTTTATGGATCGATTTAGTTAATGATATTGATAAAGAATTTATATACTTGATGAAACCACAACGATTTCTTTATATGTATAATATTAACATACCCTTTTAACCTAATGGACACTGGGTACAATAAAAAGAATGAAAGCAACGAACTCAGATTATTACCCTAGGGGGCAAAGGGAAAAAAAGATACTTGAATGAGCTTAGAGTGTGAACACTTGAAAAGGACCTTTAACGTTCTGCCTGTCAGGTACTTGAAAAGAAACGTGGTTGAGCTCCGATGTTTCACGAACCCAAGCTAAAAGATTTTGATATTGATATGTTATGAGTTTTTAAAAGCTCAAAAGAAATAGCAAACAATTTGGAATCTGTAGCATAGATTTTTTGGGCATAAACCCTTTCTCAAAGAGTTTTGACAAATGACGAAAACAAAAATATAGAAGAAATATAGAATGCGAATAAATATATACTTCACACACTAAAGGAAATATATTATTCAAATTGGAAAGCTTTGCTTTATATCCCTATACATATTAGCTTAATGATTTGCCAGATTTGCTAAACAACTATAGAAATAGCCAAGTTAAGGCAATCTTTAATCATTCTATTGCTATGTGACTAAATATATACATTTACATACATACATACACGTTAATGTATGTACGAATTGTGTTTGTATGTACATGTGACTTGGTGCCTTTGGGTCACATCTGTTTGCAGCTGTCTTTTTCCATTATTAACAGAGCTAACAATAATCAGAGAGCCTAGGGAAAGCAAAAAGAGAAAAAAAAAGGAAAAAAAAAAAAAAGAAAAGGATAAACAGGAGGCGTCTAGTGAAAATATTTAATGCCTGCAAACAACAAAACAACCCGAAGAAAAAGCAAAGGAACATGTAGACAATGTGACAAGAACAACGTGAAAAGACAAATAACTCACACTTGGAACTATTTGAATATGACATACGAGAAAGGGGGAGAGAGAGTATACAACAGCGTGAGAGAAGATGGGGGGGGGTGGTACATGTTATTTATATGGTGGGAGCATGTAAACTAACAAAGTTGATGGAACAAGCAAAGCAAGGCAAAATATATATACATACATACATACATACATACATACATACATACATACATACATACATACATAGGCACACAAAACATACGTACATACGCGTAAAATGAGCATACAAATTGAAAGAACATCAATAAGAGAATTAAACAAAGTTTCATTATTCCACTCTTTTTTTTTGTATTTCTCTTCTTATTACAGAGTGATCTCCCACCATGGATAACCCGTCTGCGTATCTGGGATAGTTATGGAACATATGTGCCAATAAAGTCCACAAGTTCCACAACGGGACAACCCCCACCACCACCGCCTGTGGCCTCCTCGGCCGATGGTGGTAAGCCAACGCTTCTCAATCAAAGTAATTATGGCAGCTATTACTATAGTGCCAGTAATCCGAAACTAAATCGGAATTTGCGAGTTAATATTGACAATGCCTGGAATCCAGTAGACACATATATCTATGGACCCACTCAATCAAGTGTGTTTAATCAAGAGAATAAATACAGTGGTTATCAAGGGGGAGGGGGTGGCGGTGGCGGAAGTGGAGGTGGCGGTAGCGGCAAACAATTAAATAGCGTCAAAGATAGCCTCAATTTTATATCATCAGGCAAGTCGTCAAAGGACACAAATGGTGCCTCGGCAGCTGCCGTTGTCAGCTCGGATAGGAACAATGCTGTCGCATTGATAAGCTCCAAGGGCAAACGGCGTCTAATGCTCGAAATTTATGATTATGAAACGCCAAAGCTCTGCGATCATACGGCCATTGGAAGCGGTGTACATGGCGGAAGCGCTCTAATCGGTGGTAATAAACAAAGACCATGTAGTCCATTGGAAAGCTATGTGAGCACGGGAAGAGATTTGGTAAGTGAAACATTAGTAAGCAAGCTAAGCTTACAGTATGCATTCCAAATCCTTGGAATAGGCATAGAGTAGGAATAAGACGTTTTTATTCCATGTAAAAATTTTCAATAATATCGATTATACAATTATTAATCAGTTTGGCACATCAATATATTATATTTCTCCTTTATATGTGAATATATTTGCTTGAATTCTTGTAACCTTAAAACATATTGTAGTTGGTGGATGGATACCCTACATATTTGGCTAAAGTCACAAAAAAATCCTTGTCTTTCTGTTTTGAATTTTCTACCTATGCTCCCAACTTGGCAGCCCTAAAGGCTCCAACAACAGCCAGAATCCAGTGAATTTCGTATTTACTCTAGACTTGACAAAATTAATCAAATTAAACACTCGACTGCTTCGCCAGACGTGCACAAATAACGATGGAACTGGAGCTGCAGATGGAGCTGGTGCTGGTGCTGGAGCTTTGCCCCAAAGGCGAGCGCCAAATTCAAATTTGTAAAAGCAAACAAAGTTGCTGGGCAAAAAGGACGTTAGGCGGGGCAGACAACCGCAATAAGCTAGCTTAACCATTTCGACGTCGTTGACAAATATGAACTGCAAATATTTTGATGCCAAATTAAAGTCTAAGCCTCCTCTATTATTTCCCATTCTCTCTCTCTCTCTCTCTCTCTCTCACACTCTTTTTCTATCTCTCTCTTGCTGCATACAGAAACTGGAGTTTCACACACATACGGGCACCGCCCTGTTTCCCGCTCAGTTTGCTTTAAACTACGAATTCGTGGATACGGAACAAGGTGGCGAATCCTGGCCAGGACGTCGTGGCGAAGATCCTGTCCCACCGCTCTGTTCGCGAGTCTTTCGCAAACGCAAAGGCAACATACAGGTGCCGCGGAATGTCTTTCTGTATGGAAGAGGCGGAGCAAAGAATATCACCTGCCTGTATCGCTTTGAGGCCGGCACCTCGGAACGGGTTAAGCTCGTCCTGCACAATGTATCATTCGGCGAGGGCACAACCTGTACCACCGATTCTGATTTACACACAGGACGACCGCGTTGCAATCAACTGGATCCTGAGGGACGCATAACCGAGTTGCGCCTATACGATGTACCCTTTAGGGATGTTAAAATCCAACTTGGATGCTTTTGTGACAATTCCAGCACATTGTATAGCAATGCACCGCTGACCTTCCAATCGCATTCACGGGTCATGGAACTAACGTTTACTGTAAGCCGATTAAATATTTCCGAGGATTTTGCCGATGTCTTCTTCTCTGCGTCATATGAGTTCAAACGTCAGGCGGATTGTCGCAAGCAATTAAAACTGAAAGGAGCCGGCGGTGAAGATGATCTCAAGTATCCTTTAAAAACCCAAGATGCTAGCTGCGAGGGACTGGCATGGTATATTGAAGCACAGTCATCGGAACGTTCGCTATTTGTGCAAACATGGGGTGCCTATCTACCAGTGGACCCCACCTCGGAAGATGCCATGCGTTGTCATACCAAAAACCGTTTTATAATCTACTCTGGCAGGCCACTGAAACCCATGCGAGTCATATGTCCCGCCCAGAGTGGTCCGAGGCCAACATCTTTGCATATTTTCTCTGAAGACTGGACCAATGGACAACCTCTATTTATGAACAAGTAAGTTTAAAATAGGAAAACTTTTGACTAATAAAATATATGGCTGATGATGATGATATACTTTTCTCTGTAAGATGACCCAATTTGTCAGAAATAATTGTCTTGAAATTCCATCAGATTCAGTCAAACGAAAGAAAAAAAACAAATTAAAAGACTTCCCTTTTTTTCCTCGATTGTGAGTTTTATAAAAACAGGCAATATAAACTAAAATTCTGCTTTAAAATGCAATAACAGGAAATGACTACGGTAAAATGACTGCACAAAACATACAGGAAATTGAGCGCGAAGAACTTATGTTGTCCGAAAAAAAACAGTATATACATACACATATATATACCATATATATATACATACATAAATACATACATAAATACACGTGTGTAAGCCAAAGCGCAGTGCCAACTTTGAGATACCCTGCACAAGTGGAAAAGCAATCGAAAAAGCAGATTATGGATATAATCTTTAAGAATATAGAATGTAGAAACCTACAAATGTAACTCAACCGGAGAAAGTTCAATTTTCTTCAACCATGGATACTAGAGGTATATACATATGAAATCTGGACGCCTTTTGAGATTTCAATTTCTACATAGAGAAATATTAAGATCAACGTGAATATATAGTAGATAATAATATATAAAGACCAAAGGGAAATATCCTCTTTCTATTTCTTATTGAATTTTCTGTTTTTGGACATCTCTAATATACCCTATAATCCCATGGGTAGTGTACGAAAACTCAAAGTACTGGCCAACAGAAATGTAAACATGGCCATCAGACATTTAAATGCCACAAAATAAAAAATAAAATGGATATATGAAAACTTACCCGCTAATTCTCTTTTATTACGTATTATCTTTGCTGTTTTTGTTCCAATTAAGTTTTTTTTTTAATTCTCCTTGGGTAATTCTCCATTGAAACCTTTGAAAAAAAAAGTTAATAAAAATTAATAAGTATTTCATTTTTAATTAGCGTTACATTAAGTACAAAGTGGCCAAAATATACATACACATACATATATATTCTCTAACACAATGGAATTATTATAAATATATTTTCCAACAAATATTACGATTGATTTACATATTAAATCAGTTAACTTTTGCCTACGGGATTTGTATTCAATTTTTTCCTTGGACACGACAATGCACTAATGCAATTCAAAAAAAGATGTGGATAAATAAGTACACTAAAGCTCTAGCCCATTCCAAACTGTGAGACAGTTTAATATCTTGGCTTAAACCCTATTACGCAAATCCCATTGCTGTCTGGCAGCCATGTGCACTCCAAGATGAGAAATGTAAACAAACAAGCAAGCAACAAAGTGCAGTTGCTGTTGGACCTTTGGGAGATGCACTACCCTATGACGATCTGCAGATGAGGCAGCCCAAAATGTGGGATTTAAGCCTTTCTGGATAAACCTCTGTCTTGCCTGTTTTTCTCATTTTTTGTTGCATGTTGGCTAATCAACAACTACGTATTAGTTAGATATCTAAAGTCTATCAACTCATGGATTTTTTTTCGTTCTTTTTCTATTTGTAATTGTAGACCTATCAGCTTAGTACTGGAGCCCATACTCAAGGAGCCTGGCGACATTGCCTTCACATGGCTGGAGATACATCGCACCCAGAATGCTCTGTTGCAGCAGTTGGACCTGCATGTGAACACAAGCGTAACCACAAGCATGGGCATTGGCGCAGGAACTGGCTCGGGCACAGTGGGAACAGCAGGAGGAGGAGCGGGAACAAAGACAACATCGGGTGGAGGTGGAAGTGGTGTGGTTGGAACAGGGAGTGCAGGAGTGGCTGGTGCCAGTGGACAGGCGCAGTCACCATCGTCCAATGCAATGGCCAACGAAACGCTGAACGAATTTGGTTTTTATCCCAAGGAATCTGATTGCGAATACAAATGTCCTGAAATTGATGCATGCATTGCGGCCAGCCTTTGGTGTGATGGTAAGTTGGCCAGGCTCCAATGCCTGATGACTGATTAAGGTCTACTGACGTTTTTATCAGACCGGCAGGCTGGCAGTTAGGCAGTCAGGCAGTCAGGCAGCCAAGCAATCATTCGTCTCTCAGGCCGTTACAACTGTTTTGCATTATTTTTTGTACGTGATGATGGCGCGCGTTTCTCTTCTTGATTCGTTCCCAGTGCCTTGTCCCTGCCCTTTACCATGGACTTGTTTCGCCTCTTTTGCGCCTAGCAGTAGGCAACAGATTATTTATTGCGGTTGCTCGCTTGTCTGTTAATTTCAATGCAAACTGGGCACGTTTTTATAATCAGGCAAAGTTTCTCTGACATCTGCAGAAAGCTGTAGCTGTTACTATAGCTGTAGCTGTTGCTTTTGCTGGTTAGTTGCTTGCCCAATGGACAAACCCACATCTGAAAAACCCCAGAATGTCTTGCACAAAAAAGTTTGTCCCAGTCGCCGGCATTCTCCTCCAGTTTTCTGTTCCAAAACAGCCGCAGCAGATGCTGCCAAACTTATTTGAGCTGCACTTGATTGCTAAAGCAAAAGAGTGCAAGGGGCAAAGAAAGAGAAAACTAGAATAAAAAGCAGGAGAATGGGGGACAAAACAGAAAAAAAAAGAGAAAACTTAGTACACTTGCAACGGACGACATTGAGTCTAAATTGGCTAGAAAGCGACTCTTGAAATACTCTCACTTCCACCAATCAGCGCCAAAAAAAAAGTCTTGACTATATTCCAAGAATATTTAAGAATACTTAAATTAATTAGTTAAACAATTTAAATTAATCCAATTGGAAACAAACTCAGTTCTGATGATCTGTTTCTCTAAGTAAGTAGGTATAAGTAAAAGAATTAATTCTTTACTAAATAATTGATCATTTTAGTTCGTCCAAATGTATGCTTTAAATAATTTACAAGATAGTAGAAAAATGAACTACCAACTCGATCTAGTCAGAGAATTTAAACAAAAAGAGAAAAGATAATATAAGACTCTTACGTCAGGGAATATATAGTGCGATCGGTTAGGCATATAAGGCAAGACCATGCAAAGTTCGGATTAACCCTGTAACTCATGTCGTTTATATGGGCTTTTGTGAGTGCGGTAAAAGAGTCGAGTTACCAATCCCTTGTTAGCCTTAAAAATGTCATGTTCGCCTCCCTCCTTGTTGCTGTACGAACGAAAAAAGGAAAAAACTGAAGGAAAAATGTTAAACTGGACTTTGGCTCTTAGCTGAAATTATTTATGTGCAACCAGGCGCGTCTGCATCTGGGCGCTGTAGATGGTTAACCGCAAGAGTCAGGGCATTAAACAAGCTTTAGGGGCCACTGAAGTGTCACACTGTGGCGGCACTCTGCCTGGAAGAGCTTTCAATTTGATGCAGCAACAGCGTCTGGGAGGCACATATATATTACAATTTTTCAATCAATGTTTTGATCTTCTCCCTCCATAACGCTCACTCTCTCTTCCTCTCTCTCTCTATATACATATATTGAATGCATTTTTTCTTTTTCTCTCTCTCTCTCTCTCTCTTGTTCACTCTTTATAGGTCATCACAATTGCCCCAGCGGCTTTGATGAATCGGAAGAGGAATGCGGCACTGCCCGAAAGTTACTTGAATTACCTGGAGGCGTCTTTGCTGCCCTCGGATGTATTGCCGCCGCTTTGACAGCCTGCCTCATATTCTGCATGTTTGGTTTAATGCGTAAAAGGAAAAAGTCGGTGGTGCAAAAGGGCGGTGGTGGCGGTATGGGTGGTGTTGGTGTTGGCTTTATAAACGGTGCCAGCAATGGCAATGTTTCAGCCGCCAGCATTGGCACTCTAAAGAAGGGTGATTTTAAGAAGGAGGCGTTATTCATTGATCCAGCCTCCTGACACGGACTACAGCCGGTCGAATATATACATGTGGATCGGGAGACCACTGTGTGATATGTTGAAGCCGGCTGTGGGTTAGATCAAGAGCAGGGATTGCAACTAAACTGGAGATTCTGAATGGACTTGATGAACTAATTGATAAGTGGAGTGGAATTTTTTGTAAACGCTTATGCTGGGGCTAAGACAGATGGCAGATATGAGAGATATGATATGAGATATGATTAGATGTGAAAAAGCCAGCAAGGTAAGGATAGAAAAAAAGTAGTTATATAAATATATATACATATATGTATGTGTAAACAATTGGGTTTTAAACAAAGCAAAACAAAAAAACAAGAGAAGCAAAAAAATTCAAAATACTCTCCTCTAAAGGAGGCATCCAAAATTTGGATTACTTACGAACTGGCCTAGACTCTGTATATATATATTTTCGAGAAAATTATTTGCATTCAATTCAAGTTTCTTTTTCGATAAGTTATCTTCAAAATGAAGCGGCAAAACTATTGTAAATTAGGTACCTTTAAAAATACATACATACATACAAAAATACATACATACGAACATACATACATAGATTGATCAATAATAATATAAAGAATAATAAATAAAAACTGGTATATAGCACACATAATTCGCACCCGATTTCAGTTACATATACGTTAGGCAATTGATTGCAACAACTATAAGATCATAAATTACAATTTAATTGTATAAAAAAAAAACCAAAAAAAGAGAAGATGAAAAATGAGCACAGAATGGATAAAGAAGGTTCGGCATTATCTTATAAGGTTATTCAAATATAACAATCAAAAAACCAAAAAAAAAAGTAAACCAAAAAGAAAAATAAAATAGGACAGAGTTGGGAAACATTTTCAAGGTACGGAATGGTACGGAATAAAACAAACGGAACGGAACAGTAGTAAAACACGGCAAGTTAAAAATCTCGACAGTGTTGTGATCTATATTGACAAGCACATACTGAATTTAAATGTTGAACACTAAGAGATGAGGTCTAAGCATTTAAAAAACTGAAAAATAAAGAATATTCTAGTCTTAAGTCTCTACTCTAGTTTAGTTTAAGCACTTTGCACACAACACATACATTCGCAACAACAACAAAAGAAAAAAAAACAACATCACATAGTGGTTTATTATACAAAACACAAAAATTGTTATTAATTCATATATAGTTGCATATATACAACTTAACAGGAACTAAGTAGATTTTCAACACAACACACAAAAATCTTTGCATTTTCCCCATTAGCCATTTAAAATAAACAAAAACTGCCATAAAATGTCTTCGGTTGTTATTTATTTGTAAATATAATTATTGCAAAGTATTTAATGGATTTTCATTTTTGTAACACAATTAGAATTTATTAAGTAGCAAAAACGGAAAACAAAAAGAAGAAAAACGATTATCAATCAATCAGCAAATTCACAAATGTTATTTCAAAGTAATTGTAAAAAATAAAAACCAAAAAAAAAGGAAAATCAAATAGTATGCCTCGATCTATAAGCCATAGCCCATTAACTAACCCTAATCCCCAAAAAATATATAAACAATCAAATGTTTTTAGCATTACGAGAAAAATGAAACAAAATTCGAAACGCCAAGGCAAATATATTTCATTTTTTTTTTGATAGGCTCTAATAAGTAGAAGAATAAAACAATTTCAAAGTGTCTATGGCACACAAATTAAATCTTAACCGATATCTCAAGATTCTGTTAACTAACAAAACCTTTAACATTATAACAGAGCAGCAACTGAGATCATTCTCAGTGGATAGTTAACAGAGCCTTGAATATATCGAGAAAAAAAAGAAAACATTTAGATGGGGACAGATGGGAAATGTAAAATATATATGTATATGTACTTATGTATGTATGTACATACATACGTACATACATAAATACGTTAAGAAGAGAGAACAACAACTAGAGAATTCAATGAAACAGTTTTTTTGTTGCATTTTTGATAGCAAATAATCTCATAGCCAAAATAAGATTAGGTGCACCTTTATGAAATTTAATTTTTTTTCCCTAAAGCATCTTCGGCACGACGAAGCTAATGTACCCTTACAACATTGGATGCATCATCCAAATCGCTTTCATGCTCGATAAATCAAATAATAGAAAACAAAAATGTGCCAATTGTACCAATTGTTCCTGTAGGCATTATTTTTAGAAAGTCGTCTGATCTAGGATCTGATTTAAGAAAACAAAGGGGGAAATTGTGGTGGTCTGATCTAAAAGATACTTATACAAATTGACCCAGTATCTCTATACAGGTTAAATAAAAAATGATTTCTTCACTCTCCCTGCAAGGTTATTAAAAAAAATGTATAATTTCCCCCCACTAGGAACATAAAGAAAAATTAACTTTATATAGAAAACAATATTTTTCATAGGGGTATATTCATATATGTATACATATAAATAATATGATATATGTTCAATGAGATAGAAATAATAATAATAATATCAATAATATACCAAAGAAAATTAATTAAGCTCATCTCAATCTTCGACAAGAAAAAGTCACTGGATACGACTAGGTATCTGACGAGGATCATAAAAAGCTAACTTAAGAACAGCGGGTATAAGATAGTCAAATCTCATTAAAACGGATGCAAAAAATTTACAAACGATCCTAATACTTTACATATATAATAGTTGTCCGATCTGAGTAAAAAATGTTTGGGTAATGGGTGCCAAAAAAAAATGGTTAAACTATATCTAAACAAAAAGTTTGATATTCAAATTTTTTGCGAAATAGAAATGGAAGTTCTAGATTCCGACATATGACAGACATTACAGATAATTAGATAGATTGACTAACATTAAAACTAATATTTACTTTACACTTTCCTCAATGCTGACCTATGTATAAAAAATCAGCGAAAGAGTAGAAGTCGAATACAGAAATATTTTAAATACGTTTTTCCCACGAGTTATATTGAACTCACACACTTGAACATTCGAACAATATAAAAAAGAAGAAAAGTTCGGAAATGGAAAATGGTCAATGGAAAATTTGTACCCCAACTGTGTGCTAGTGTCATGAAAAACGAAACCCAAAAAATGAAATTGAATTATGACAGATCATAAAACACTACATGTAATTTATTTAAAATTTTTTTTTTTTTTTTTGGAAATTGTGTGAGAGTTAATAAATAATCATAAAATACGGACAGCTGTGTAAATAGCGAAACTGCGTACAGTTTACGCATATTAAAAAAAAAGTATAACAAAAACAAACAAAAAACGAGGAGAGAAAACAAAATAAAAAAACGAGAAGGAAAGAAAAAATAATAAAAAAAAAAACTCAAAATTCTGTTCTTTGCGCTCGTAAATTTTTAGTTTCATTTATAGTAAAGTAAGTTTCACTTGTATGATAAAAAAAAAACCCGAAGAACAAAAACACACACAAAACGAAAAATGGGGAAAACAAAAATGAAATAATGAAAGAAAAAAATGAAAGAAAGAAACAAGCAGCAGCAGCATACACAGAAATATTTATACAGAGGTATTATTATATATACATAAGTACATATATGGAAAAAAACCAAACTTTAAATAATGACGCACTGAATCAAATAGATGAAACGAGTATGTATTGAAATACAAGACAATTAAAGCAACAACAAAAACAACAAAATACAAAAAAAACAAAAGCAAAAAGAACTTTAAGCAAAAATTTAAAAATTAAACGAACAAAAAAAATGTGTCCATATGTGTTTTTTTAATATAGAATTTGGTGCCAATAGGTACTTTGACTAATAGAACACCTTAAAGTGGAATAAACCCAGCATTGAACAATTGACTATGACGATTTCTTGTGTTCCCAATTGAAGAAACGAAAATAAAAGAAAACAAAGTTCCAGTTCCAGCCAATTTCGACAAATCGTTGCCTGGCCTCGGTCTCTGCTTTGGACTGCTTCCTACTGAAAACCCCCTCAAAGAAATGGAATGAGTCCATGTGCCGTCCAAAAGGAGTCAATATTGGGGACAGCTTTTAAAAAGTTTCGCCAGCTAATCATCAATTCACACAGATCGAGTATGCACATGATTAGGAGCCTCCTATCGATTGATTGGCTTTAATGCAAATTATCTCGAAAAAGCGAAAAACGTCCAAAAGGATTGTATATATATTTTGTAGTTTATCTGTCGGGAAGTACCTGTCGCACGAATAGAATGCGGATTCTCAACTGCTGTCCACTAGTTTTACTGTTTGGCGCCCATTCACCTTTGCGGCTACTCAGCAAAGCGTTTGTGGTCCTCTTCTATGTTTTGTTTGCCCAACGTCAATGAGCTACGTTTTTTCTTCCTTTTTCTTTTCCTTTTTTTTTGGGTGGGGGGGTCGCTCCAACCATTGAGCCAAATATGATTTGGACCTTCTCTTTTCATCCTTGCGAAAAGTACTTGATACCCGGCCGAAAATTGAAAGAGTACGAAGCCGAAGCGCCCAGCTGGCTTATTTTTCCAATGAGAGAGACCGAAACTGCATCGAACTGCAGCAGTTTTTAGTGATTTAAGTTGTTATTGCAGTTGATTAACAACTGACACCCAAGCTGCTTAACTAGTTTTTCAAAGCATGACCTGTTCCTGGATTATGAACCTACATTTAAGCATCTAAAACCTAAATGAAGTCTTGGATTTTTAGGTCACAGTAGCTATATTAGATGTGAAGTTTCATTTGCAATGATTAATAAAAAAAAGAGGTTTTTTTCTTGGCCAAAACTTTTGTTCTTTCAGATGTCAAAATAAAAATTAACACTGTCTAAATATAATTCAATTTGCTTAACGTCATTTTATTAACTATTTCTTTTAAGAAGTTTAAAAGAACCCACTGAAATTTCTACTCATAAATCTGCACAAATCCCAAACACTTGGGAAGCCCTTCGATTTCTAAGTTGCAGTAACCATTATCCAGCCGTCATTTTGTGGAGACTTTACTTAAAGTTGGCACACACGCATATGCACACACACACACAAACAAAGAAGGGTATATGTTTTTGCACCTAAAGCCAATTCCTATTGTTTACCATGGAATTCCCGGTTCACTAAAGAATAACAACAACAAACTTGCAACTATAACAACAACAAACTTGCAACTATAACAACAACAATGCTTACAACAACATTAACGCCATAAAGGAAACAAAATATATTGACATTGTACAACATTCTAAAGCTAGGCAATAAATCATGTTTAGGCCGACTTTTAGATACCCTAAAAGAAAATTAACTCTGATAAAAATATAAATATAAGTTTGATCGTGAAAAAATATTGCAAATATGTATATCTCATCTCTTGATGTCCTAACCATATTATTGATATTTTAACATTAGAATTGATTTTTGAATTTAAGTTTTTTTTATTAACATTCAGCCACAGTCTCTTTTGTTATAGGATATCTTATGGGATTTATATATGTAAGTATATATCAAAATTTTTTGATTTGACTTCTGAGTCCTATTAAATTAATTTTCAATTAAATCAGATAAAGGCAATCTTGATCTATGATTGCAAATGCCTATCTCTGCTCTGTAGGAAGATAAAGGTGTAAAAAGAAATGAAATCAATACCAAAATTGATAATCATCATTAATCGGGCAATTTGAAGTATGCAATATGCAAATGCTGCATATTTTTCTATTTCTTATGCAAACCGCTAATAATATTTTCCATTTATGTACACTGAGAGAAATAATTACTGCAATAACTTTTCTATATAAATAATTAGCACTTTATTTTTTATTTTATTTAAAACATTAGTTGAAATAGTTAAAAATCGTGAAACATTTTTCTACTGGGTTTAATTTAAATAATCTTTTGTATAATTTTAATCAATCATTTTCAACTGATAAGATTAATAAGACAAATATGTATATGTATGTACATTTGCAGAGTTGGACTAAAGAACAGTCAAGATCAACATAAATATTACTATTGTTTCAATTAGTCTTAAATCCTTAAATCATTCATCTCTCTCATATCTCCATGCATACTATATATGGAAATTTCTTTCAGTGTACTTTTTAAATATGATGGGGTACTGGAAATTATCATTATCACCGTGTTTTACGTACTCAAACAATCGACACATGTGACATGCCGCCAACTTTTCTCTTCACATTTTTTTTTTTTTTTTGTTAACGTTGACATTTTTGCAGTTTTTTATCAAGAAATTTACACGAATTTTCAGCTTGTTGCAAAAGCGAAAAAAAATATCTATATACATATATTAACATATATAAAAAATCAGCATTTTTTTGTGGACCTAGGTATAAACTGTGGTGTGGAGGCATTATTGTTTTAGAGCCGTCAGACGCCATATAGTGTGTGTCACAATGAGGGCGGAAACTATATACATATGCACAACTAAATGGATGAGGCCAATGGTTGGTATGCGTATACTTTTATCGCTCATTGTACATAAATCCAAATGTACATATGTGAGGGTCAATGTGCTTTTTGGCAATTTCAATACGATATGCCATAGAAATCAGAAATGGTGTTTTTTCCCCCTGTGTTTTAAGAAAACCAGCTTTGAGAAGAACTTTCAACCTTAATCAAACATTGGAGAAACCAAATGAAAAGAAACGAAAAAAAAACCAACACCAATATATATATATCTTTTTCTATAATTTATGCACGGCCGGCTTACTGTCTAATTGATGGAATCGTATGGAATGGAAATGATAATGATGAGAAGCCGGTAAGGTCAAGTTTTGGTCAAAGTTAAACCTGTTCTTCAAGATCTTGATGGATGGAAATTGGAAATGGCTTCTTTTTTAATTTTTTTTTTTTTTTTGGTTCTCTTCTGTTTCTATTTTTTATTTTTTGCTTATGTAAGCAAGGAAGCTGCCAACGTGGTCCAAGAATGACACGACCTAGAAGAGTTTTACCAACTGTTTCAATAAGGCCAAAAGAAAAAAATGTTTGAAATATATTTAGTCAGCTGTCTTACATTCAATGAAACAAAGTTATTTTTTGTTCTTAAATGTTTCAAAGACACAATATGTTCAAACATTGGCGACCTAAATAAATATGAAAAAAAAAGAAAAAAAAAAAAGTGGATTAATGTTACCAAAAAGCAAATGGTATATACCAACTACAGTCGTGTCCAAAACTAAAGTGTGGCCACCACTAAACAACTGAACAATCCAAACACACACACAAAGAGAGAGAGAAAGAGAGGGAGAGAGAGCCAAATAGAGAAAGAGAGAATTAATGTCTGTTGGAGAGAGTAAGAAAAAGAAAAGGTAGAAAGCAAATAACAGCGGTAACTGAAAACGTAACAACAAGCAACTGAGTTGGCTTGAAGCAGCCGATTGACTTGTTCTTCGTCTTGGACGCTGCGCTTCGTGCGCAGCCGCCGTTGACTTGGTTAACTTCAAGTCGGCCAAAAAGGGGGCCAAATGATGCCAGGAACATTCAGTTAAGACGCGAACGTTGTAAGCTCCAGACGTCGTCTCAGCCTTAACAACCTTAGACAATTTTTTTTACCTCTTGTACTTAAAGAAAAAAAGGAAAACGACACCAAAAAACAAATAATACAATAAAACAATACAAAAAATAAAAGTGCAAAGAACACACAAATTTTTAATTTGTATATTTTTTTTTCAAATTTTTTTAATATTGTTGAGATATATCGAGTATCTAATTAATAAAGTAATAAGAGAACTAATAATACGGCTAGATCTAATACATTCGGTTAATTGTATGTTTTAGTAAACAAAAACAGAAAGTGTTTATTTTTTATGTCTTTAAATCCCGATCGTTCATACAAAATGAAACTACGCGACGTGGAAAATGCATTCAAATATCGACGTATTCCGTATCCCAAGCGGTAAGTGCCCAACAAACAAATTACCACAATGGTTTTAAATTTCATCAGATATCACAACAATAAAAGTGTCTTGATCTGCTCCAGAGGAAATGCAACTGCCAGAAAGCTAAACTAAGATTTCATTATTATTATTATTATTAATTAACTGTTATGCTATCATGATGAAATTTGTATACCCTTTCGTAAGAAACGTTTATATTAAATTTGTTTATATTGAATATGATATATTCATTTTAACATTGTTGCTAAAAACAACAATGTTTTAATCCCTGTTTAGTTTGTTGAAAACTGACTAAAGAAGGAGCAACATTTTGCTTCAGCATGTGATAAAATCCAAGGTTGATCAAAAAGAATTATACAATTTTATATTATATTTGCTACTAAGTAGTACTCTTAAAATTTTCATAGAAAACTTTTCTTTAACGCCTTTATCATGGAGTCTTCCAACAATATAATAATAATAATAACAATAATGTTAGTGCGAAAACTTTGAAGATCTTAAAGATCATAAATCATATCTTTGTATATTATTTTGTATATTATATTGGTACCATAAGTCTCTTTTTTCCGTTGTAAAGTTTTATGATTAGCATTATTGGCGCCCTATAATTAAATTTTTTTTTATGTTAGTTAGTTTTCGTCCCCAAATTGCAAGGGCCTTTCTTGTACAATGTGTGGCGCCTTGAATATATATAGCTCTCACGGACTTTTCTGAAAATTATTGGTTTGAGGCGGCAAAGAAAATGATGGTGAAGAAACAAATAGAAAAAAAAAATAAAAAGAAAAAAAACGGCCTCAACTTTACTTATTTCAAGTAGCTAAACGGGCAATGCTTCTATACTTCTCTTCTATTTTTGTTTTTCTTACTCCCCCCCAACCCAAGGCCCCTTGTTCCCTTGTCAATTGTCTTGTTTTTTCTACAGTTTTTACTGTTTGTTCTGGCCTTTTGGAACTTGGAGTTGGTCGGTTGGTGCTGAATGACTAAACGACTGACTGAGTGACCGCTGCTCATTAGTTTGATGGTGGTCTGCGGGTTGCCTCAAAACAATTTTTAGCCATTAAAAGGTGTTTAGGCCAAAAGATCTGAGTTGAACTGGAGCTCCAGAGCCGGCGAGCCAAGTCGAGTCTAGCCGAGCCTAAAAACCATCACCATTACCACCAAGTCGGTAAAGATCCGTCCGTTATTGGGCAATGCTCGCATTTTGAACGAAACAAAACTAAAGTGTGGCAACAAGAATTCATTTGCCAGATGTAAACTAATGATAGACTGAATAAACACATGTCATGGACTAATTGGCTTGCCTGGGTTCATTTTTCCAAAATAGGCGTTGATACTGCGGTTTTTTTTTTTTCAATCTTTGTCTCTTTCCCTTTCCTTCTCTCTCCGTCTGTCGCTCTGCTCCACATAGGCAGAGGCGTGGGAAACAATTCTCTTTGACAAATTATTATTATCTTTAATTTGTGCAAAAACTTCTCTCTTTACTCTCACAATTTTTACAATATTTTTCATAGCAGAACAATTCCAGCAGTATTTCCACTCTCAATCTCTGTAAATCACTGTAATTGCAATTTAATTGCCATATACATGCATATATGTATATACATACATATATGTATATATGTATTTTTTTAATTATGCCAACATAATTATAAAAAGCAAATCGACTTTAAAATACCCTCTAATAATTTATATTTATATATTCTTGAATCCAGCTTGTCATGAATGCTTTATGTTATCCATTTTTATATACTGCTTATAAAAATAATAAAACAAAAAAGTGATATATAATAATAATAATAATAGAATTCAATTTTCACATATGTATATTGATGCGTTGGTTTGACCATTGTTATTATTTACACATCTCTTTTATTTAAATTATCAAATTGTTATTAATTAAGCAATTAATTAAAGTCAGTCAGCGATAATGCAATATAAATTGATAATATGTGAATACTTGCAAAATGAAGAACTGACTAATAATGTCCAATCTCAACCTGAATAAACTATGTATGTATATAAATACATTTGTATGTATACATATGTTTGCATATATGTGTAAGTAACTCCAACTCTTCCTACATTATTCTCATTCTAATGGAGAAACTTTGAATCGTGATTACGATTCTCTAGATTTAAAAATTAGATAAGAAATAATTGCTCTGGACTCTCTCACCTTAATTAGCACAAAATTAAATTTGTTTGGAATTGGAATTTTACTTCTTCGTTTGTTTTTTAATTATTTTTTTCAACGAAACGCGCAAAAGCGTGACTGAAATTATATAGTGGCAGAAGACTTGAACAGATTATGCAGTAGTTAGATAGAAAGAGTGTAAGTGAATGCTAGCTCTCTGTTGCTCTTCATTTCGCTTTTCCCTTTGAGTCAAGGTGAAAGATCTCTTTCATGTATGACTAATACATTTTAAATTTGCTTTGTCGATTGTGGCGGCGATGATGATGATGATGGATATGATGATGATAGAGGGAGGAGTTGAGTTAGAAACGAGTAGGATGTTGAAACTTTTTATCAGCTTTCTTTGACGGCAAAAGAAAAAAAAAAAATGTAAATAGATTGTAAAATAGTCCTAGTCGCTAATTTGACTGACGGTCGCCCCGGCAACATGTAGAGCAAACTCTTTGCCCACTCAATATTACCATAAAAATATATATTTATTTTTTTTTGGTTATGGAGAAGCAATCAATATTTGCTAATATGCACCATCATGGTTACCCTCCTTCTTCGCCACCCCTTAGACACGCCTGACGTGCTCCCGCCCCCCTCCTATTTTTTAATCAAGTGAAAGCCATCTTTTTTTAGTTACTATTTTGATATTTTTGGCAAAAAAGTTTTGCAAATTTTTCACATGATTGTGTTAAACAGTGTTTCTTGTTGTTGTTTTTCCTTTTTTTTGGTAAAACATTTTACCATTAAACGAGAGCACACTCACACACAAACACACATATTCAAATACGGATTACATGATCTTTTACATAATCTTCATGGAGCAGCAGGTCATAAGTTAACTAAAATAAAAAAAACAATGCTGTTGATTAATTTTTAATAGTTAATACACAATGGATGACACAGAAATGATGTATCTTCTTGGCTCTCTATAGAGTGATCTCTCTATTACACACATACACATATGTACATACGCACTCGCACACACACACACCTTTGATTGAAATGTGCTAAACGGTTGCGGTCATAAACATTGTAAACAATTGCAGGCTTTCACTCTTTGCAAAAAGAAAATATAAAAAAATATATCAATACTGATTATTGACTACCGCATACCCTATAATATTTTTCAGAAAATATAAAATTATTTTACAAGAAAACCCTCTGATTTGACCAATTTTTAAAACTAATACTTTCTACTTTTTTCAAAAGATCAGACTCCCAATATTTTTTATGGTAGATCTATTATTAATATTACTCATATAACAATAAAAAAACCTAATTATAATTCAAAAATTTGCCCTAATAATCAAAATTTGTCTGATTTCCTTTTGTTTTCTATTGCAACTCCGTAGGAATTGAGTCCATCCAGTAATCTTAGTCGGACAAAACTTATGAAAGGAAACGCATAACAATACAGACCTAAATAAAGCTTCGAAAAATATCAATTATCTGAATTAGATAGCTTTTAAATGTCTCAATATCGATGTGAGCTATAGAAACGTTGTATATTACATTTTAAATAATTTTCAAGTGAATTATGTGTGATGACATGCACTTTATATTGGGCTAGGTCAAGTGAAGGGCAGATAAAAGTGGAAAAGATGAAGCTACCTATAGTGGCTTTGATAAGTCCCCATTGTTGAGGCACTGTTTGATTTGTATAACTAATACATAGGGATATGCATCCTAGATATGAGATAGTGGATGTTTCTGTTTCTGTAATCTTAAAATAAACTTAAAGCTTCTACTGTTTATTAAAGAAAATGTGTTATCAATTCTCTACTGGTGAAATAAGATCGAGATTCTTTTTGAGTAGACAGTTAGTTTCTCAAAAGTATTGCAATTTTACCGACTTTGGTCTGTGTGTCGTTCCTTGCCTCCGGTAAGTCAATTTTTAGTTATTGTCTCTGAGTGCGGCACACTTTCCAGCAATTTGTTTCAATTTGATAAGCCCTCGAGGACTGTGTGCTTTAGCACACATCGAAATGTCTAGCTCCAATTCGAATGATCGGCTCATGATCGAAAAGCAAATGTTTCAACACACAAAACAAAGTGAGAGGAGAGCCTGTTTAAAGTGCCAAAGAACAATAATCTGGAAAGCAAAAGTTTCCATTTTGCTGCAGCTGAACTGAACTTCAATTAACACTTTAAAATCAATGTTTATATTTTTTTGTTGTTGTTGTTTGGTGTTTACTGCGATTATTTTTTTTTCTTTCAACGATAAAAGTGGCCTAATCCAGTTGGCCGGGGTCCGCTCTTTGCAATTACAATGAAGAAAAAAAAATGCAAAAAGTATATTTAATTATAATTGGGGCTTAAACACAAAAAATTGAAAAAAAAACGGGCTTGGGCTTGCCTTGTGCGCCTGGGCCTATCCTATACACTCTTGTCTTTCCCGTTTGTGGCCAACTTTGGGGCGGCCCACATGACTTGGTCTTGGTTAGTTCATATGGTCGGTCATTACGTCACGCAGCAACAACAAAAGCAACAAAACAAAACAACAAAAACCAGAATGGGAAAACTTGTAACAACAACAAACAAAAACCGCATATTTGTCGTGAGCATTTTGTTACAATTTCAATTTGGTTGCCCGACTCCAAAAAAAAAATATAAAAAAAAAACAAAAAAAAATGAAGAAAAAAACAACGAAAAAAATTGTATATTTCTTAGTTCATGCTCATTGTTGGGGGTCGCCGTCTTTGTCGCCCGGCTTTAACTCCATCTCGCTCTACATCTCCTTCTCTATCTTCATCTCCGGCTCCGGCTGGGTCCCCGTGTCCATTGAATCTCGAATCGAATTGTTGTCGAGGCGTAGCTCTGGCATTGGCTTCGCTGCAGTTTGCAGTTGTTCTCTTGCATTTTTGTGTACCCTGTCTACATTGAATGTTAGGGTATACTCAAGTTAACCAAATTGTATAATGGTCAGAGTTTTGTCCATTCGTCCAAAGTCGAATTGTTTTTTGCAGACCTTTGGTTTAACTAACTTTGTACTGTAGCGTTCACCGGTAATAATGAACTTCGAACTTTGAATGGCAACCTTTGCATGTGACCCTCTTTGGGTCACCTTTAAGTCACGAATCTCATCTGGTTTTTCTCTTCTACACAAATCGTATAAAACAATTATCGTATAATTTAGGCAATCAATTTTCAACCGATTCGAAAGATAGAAAATAGTTTTTTTTTTTTGAATAAATATATTCGCACAGGTGATCTCACAGTCGAGTCTCATTTACAAGAATATTTTCCATTTCGGTTTGATCTGGTTTTTTGTTTCTGTTTCGGTAGCATTTGAAAGTATTTTAGTTTAGATTTTTTTTTTTTTGGTCTTGGCAAATCTTTACAAACTGAAAACTGGTTTATGGCCATTTCTATGCCGTTCTTAAAGCAGTTTAATATATCGAATGGAGATTTTTTCAAACTAGTAAATGAAAGTTTATATTCAACTTGAGCGAGATGTGATGACTATGGTCCCCCTTGATACGGACGTGTAGTGTTGCAACAACTAATATTTAATGTGGAATCTACCTGTCACTTGAATTTTTGTTCACATCAGCGGTTAAAGCACCCTGTACAATCTGTGGTGAATGGTTAAGCAAGCCTATGAAATGTATGTGTATCTATGTATATACATATATATGTACATTCTTGTTGATCACTTTTAACAACTAAGTTGATTTAGATACGACTGATTGATTGATTGGTTATTTAAACATTAAGATCATGGCAAAACTAAGGCATTATATAAATTTAATATGATTTTAGTTTATTATTTATTTAACACTTATAAGTAAAAGTATGAAAACAAAATTTTAATTTTTAAATAAACTTATTAAATTTGAATGTTTTCTTTTTTAGATATATATAATATATCTTAACAACTACTTGCTACAAATTGCAGCCCGTTTACTTTTTTTATTGAAAGCCAATAAAAGCCATAAAAATTGATTTGAATGATGCAACAACAGACTGATGGAAGTTAATTACCGTTATATTTCAATATTTGCAACGATGAGCCACAAAATTTGCTTTAATTTCTAAGAAGTAGCTTTTCATATTTTTAACATACATTTTTCTATTAAATGAACAATGCCAGCCAGGTGTTTTGGTACCTTGTACTCTTCAAAGAAAATTGGGTATATTGCGACCTATTTAATGCATTTAACAGAAAAAATAACTGTAGACAAATGTGTAGATTAATGTAGTTGAATATATAAATCAAATAAATTCATATACTATATGCTGCATATAAGTAATTATATTTTAGTAGCATGGTTAGTATAATTAATTAAAATGTTTTCAATTATCTTTCTGTTCGATTTGACTAGCAAAAGAATGTTCTATACAATCATTCCATTCGTCATTATCTAATTCTTCTCTATCTATTTTTTTTAAACATTTGACCACTGGGTATTTAAAATTCGTCTACTTAATTTACTAACTGAATGTGTTAACGGGAAGGTTACAAGCTGTGCGCTGTGAGCTGTGCGTCTTTAAAGATTAAGGAGAATGTGCAGAGGGCGGAGTAATAGGATTTGTATTCGCGCTGACCCTAGCTAAAAACTAGCCTGCTGCCTTTCACTTAATTTAAAGAAGAAAAACAAAAAAAAGTCAAAAGCATAAAGTGAGTTTTAGTGCCGTTTGAACATCATTTGTTAAACTTGATGAAGTTAAGTAACGAACCAGCAAATCAACTGAATCTTCGTTTGTGGTCAGAGGAAGGCAAATGCACTCAGTTATATTTAAATTAAAAAAAATATGAAAGTTTATAAGTGTGTGGTTAATGATAAAAAAGAAGCTCATTAGGATCTTATAAAATAGTTCGCTTTTAACAAATTGATGACTACTTAAAAAGTATATTTAATATGTGATCATAATCAATAATATTTATATTTGATTTTTTTGATATTGGCTTGATCGCAAGACTATATTAAAAATATATGTCATATTCAATCGAAATTGCTTTAGCGAAATTTAATCAAAAACTTTTTGTTGCAAAGGTATGAGATGACCAGGGTACATTGGTTTTAAGTTTTAAAACTTTTATATAGCCCTTGGCCAATTAACATAAATGCACAAGATGAAAAAAGAAAAAAATACCTTGTGTGCGAGGGGAAATTGAATTTCTCAATTAATTTCCATCAGGAAAATCGACAAATTTGAACGCAGCTGGGGATGGGTGATGGAAATGGTTATGGGAATGAGAATGGGTATGGAAGACAAAATGAAATTGCGCATAAAATTGCATTTTTAGCAGAGTTTAGAGTTCTGACCGGTTTAGCCAGCACAGAGTCCCAGTCCAGTCCCCCAGGATGCACATTTGCTTTGATATTTTTATGGGGCGAACATTTGTTGCTAAGCAAGTTGTTCTTTCTTTTTTTTTATCCGCCTCCCTCCGCGTCCAACCAGTTGCCGGTTAAACGAGTTAAGAAACGAGATGGAGACTTCGACCTACTTTGGTGGCTTGGGGTCTCTGTGCCTGGGCGGTGGCATCTCCAGCTCCCAGTGTCTGTCTGTTCGTCTGTCTGTCAGTCTGTTGCCATCACCGTTCGCTTGGAATTTGGCGTCACTTTCTTTCGTAAGCTGGAAATAGCAGGTTGACATCAATTGGCAAAAAAAAAAAGAAACAAAAACAAACCAAAACAAAACAAAAACAATAAACGACAGATTTCAGTATCTGGAGTAAACGTAACTGAAAGTGAAAAGAAGCCATCCGCAAAGGAATTACTGATCTTTCACTTTTACCGAATATAATGAATACATACATTAAAATTAATTCCAAAAAATGGTACTTAAATTGCAATCAAATATATTTCGAAAAATATATTTATTTCGCTATCAAAGTAGATTTCAAATGTACACTATACGTATACGTAATATTTTAGTTAAACAGATGGATCGAACCTAAATATGTTTGCACTGCAGATAATAATATTAAGAATAATTCAGTCAAGATAATAGTGTTAATTTCTATTAGTATTTAAATATGTGTACCTACTTCTTAATATAGTTAATTTTTAATATAGAACCAACGGTGCATCTCTATATTTTATTTATTCTCATTAAAATTGAATATCAAGGTCATCTTTAAAATGTATTTCGAGTATTTAGATATATATTATTATATATTATATATTAGATATAATTAAGTATTAATTGAAGAAAGCCAATGCGCCTAACATGTTATTTAATTTTACTCTTAGCAATAATTTTTCATACAACGTGTTATCAATAGGAAAGAAAAAATCATTTAAATTACCACTTACCAACATCAATTTCTCTCTTTTATTATAAGAAATTTTCTGTTTAAATGTAAAACCTGTAATGAAATAAAATCAATGTTAAATTTAGTATCCCATATCATCGTAATATATTTATATCATTACATTCTTCATTAAATTGTTGTTCATGTTGTAAGTGATTTGCTCGCAATATAATGAACAAAAGAGTGCTAAGTAAACATTAAACATCTAAACGTATTGTCAAAGTCAACACAATAAAACAGACCGACGCTCTCCAGCTCATTCATCATTGTCAAGGCCAAAGAAGTCATCGATGAGACAGAAGCGTATGAGAGAATTTGACATCTAAGCAAACTGCAATTATGTTTGAAAAATATCTAATGAGCACCACCAGATTACAGCAGTAGTGCCACTTTTTACTTAAATGCGCTTCTCTTTATAAATTGTTTTACTTTTTAAATAATTTTCTGCGTCTGGTAATTAAACATAGCGAATTGAAAGAAAAATTTGTTTGAAATTCGGAAACATTATTGCATGGTCTTTGCGCACGAGTAGCACAAAAACAACTATGAATGATAAAAGAGTAAGCACAGGCAATGTGGTGAAAGAGAACGCGCGTGGGTGCGGGTGAGCAGAGCAAAGACATCACTCTCTTATTTGAGTTGGTGTGGCCCCGTGATGCTGCTTGCAGTGAATGTTAATAACATTTTCTGCCAACAGCAACAACAACTGCAGAAACTACTACAACAACGACTACAAGAAATTTACGCACTCGAGAACTGAAACTAACAAATCCTCAACTAAGGTACGCGAAATAATTAAATGGTTCAGGGACAATTACTTGACTTTTAGTTTAAAAGCAATAAATTCCTTTAATTTTTTTTCTTTTCTTTTTACTTGCAATTAGAGTTCAAATATTTATTTCGTTTACTTTAGTTAGATTATTTTTTTTTATTTAAGTAAAGTTTATTGTTTAAGTAACGCACTTTAATGTGTTTGGTTTACTTTCACTGCAAAAGTTTTAAATATTTACTCTTGTATTTATTTCGCAAAGCTTGCTTTGCTGATGTTGTTATTGTAGTTGTCGTCGTTTTCTTTAACGAGCTCATCCTTGTTGCAGCTAGTCTACACACATGCCACGCCCTCTACCCAAATTTCACCCAAAAGTGACTTGGTCTCTGCTTACTTTTACTACTTGACGCTGCCATTTGCGGTATTGCAATTAATTTTTGCTCTGTGTGGGCGTGACCGACGAACTACAGCAAGTTGACACACTAATTTCTGATTCTGATCTCCGTAACAACAGTAACACCAACTACAACTGCAACAGTTACAGTCATAGTAACAACAGCAAAAACCTTTTTTACTCTCTGTCAAACGCTCTCATTTAACGCCTGCATGGTCTTGCTCAACTTATCCAATGGCAAGTGCTATGATAGTGTGGGGGTGGGAAGAAGGGGGAAAAGCTAACTGTATGTTGCTGCGGTGGGATAAGCAAGAAGTGGAATAATGCCTGGCTTAGCTGTTGCGTGGTTGATAAGACCAGACATTGTTGTTCTTATTAACAATTTACATATAACAGACACGTTTATATAACATACATATATATACATACATACATACACACACACATTTGAACAATGGCACCAATCTAAAGACACAAATCAATAATATTCAATTTCAATTTGTAAAGGAAATGGGTATAATAACCTCGCGATAAACCTTTCAACATTATTCTTCATGTTGTGGTTTTATCAGTAATTCATTTAATATTGATCGCTTCTTCTTTATGTATATGTGAGTGTGCCGTGTGTATGTATGCATGTAGGTTATTGCGACAGTTTGAAAGAATATTATAGAGAATTTCAACTTTATATAGTGCATGAACTCATAAGAAATTCTTGGCATACTTAAAACAGTATATAAAGTACTTACTTGTCACTTTTTTTCACTTTTTATTAGCTTTTGCACAGATAGAGAAACTAGAAAATCGAACTGAACTAAAGACCACGAGGTCCAATTACATAATGAAAGACTATTAGCATAATGACACTCTTTAGTTCCATTTCTTTGGAATGCATTAAAATCCTCTCTACAGTGAACAGTTATAATGCGATATCATTTAATAATCAATGTCAGAGCGAAATTGACTCTCTTTTAATTTGTTCTGCTCTCATTATTATATCAAACCTCTGCGTATACGTATGCATACGGTATATACATATGTGTGTATGCGTGTGTATGTGAACGTTCATATAACACTTAGAACTGATCCGCTCTGGCATTTAAGCACATTTACTCCTTGTCAACTGATTTATGGCAGCGATATTAAATTTGTTAATTGCCATGAATCCACGTTCCCATCTCTCTCCATGTATGTCTGTGTGTCTGTTTATATGTCAGTCAGTTGAGTTCCATTAAATTCTAGAGTCTAACCTGAAAACACATAATTAGAGCACGAGAATCGTGGAAATGTTTGTCCTCATGGCGCCTGTATGAGAGAATACACACTACTACAATTACATACATACATACATACATACATGCTTACGTTTATTATGGAAGGAAATTTTATAACTTGATTTTCGTTTTGTCTTATTTGCCATGTTTTTTATGTACATACATATGTATGTATGTACTTATGTACCGTACAGTTAGAGAACGTATGTACGTATGTACATACATATGTGCGCATTCATAGATTTGACAACTTAATTACAATGAAGTTGAATAAAAATAAATAGATTAAGGAAGAGATTGTATATTTTAGCTGATATTCTGATTGCCTTTGCCCTGAGTTAACGTTAAGCTAAAGACTTTAAATTAGAGCCAAAAAATAAACTATTAAATTTGTATATGAATATAAATTGCCAGTAAATGTATTAATCTATAGAAATTATCTATCGATTTTTAAAATACCCTATAATAGAAAAGTTTGACCCAAATTTGTTGACTTTCTAAAAGATATCAAAACTCTGAAACAAAGTTAAATATGTATAAACTTGTTAAAGTATAAAACACAGAATTGTATTGACTTTTCCATTTCAACAATAGAAAAGTTCTTTGTATAAACTTTTTTGTTTTAGCCAACTTATTGACAATAACTCTCAACAGAAGGGTAACTGTTTTATTTGTAGTTACATTTTAAATGATTATGAATATTGGTCAAACAAAAAAGCAAAAGCAATATTTTGCCTTTGGTCTTTTTTTCTATATTTTTGTTTTTCATATTGTTTTGTGTTGATTTTTTTTTTTTTGTGGATTCAAATTCAAATAGAGTTGTTCTCGAATAGTTTTGGTATCTTTTTGAGCCGACTGTCAGCTTGTGAGTTACTTTCATTCACTTTGTTGAACAAAAAAGTAGATTGTCTTCTTTCCACTGATAATGATGACGATGTTACAAGCTGCTAACGACGTTTCGTTCGTTTGTTCGCTCCAAGATTGACACTTTTATTCAACAAGCATGACTCCATCTCCAACTCCGATTCCGACTCCGGTTAAAACTCTAGCAACTGACTCTGACTCTGACTCTGAATCCAACACTGTTGGCATCTGTATCTTTTTCTCTATTGAGAGACAAAACGAAAGCAGCAAAAACAATTTGTCGCAAATCTACACTTGTAAGTAAAGGGGCAAGTGTATGAAAGGGGTGGAGCATTGGTGTGTGTGTGTGTGTGTATTGGGATGCGGTGAATTCGCAACGGAGCGTTGCAGTTACACGTTGCACGTTCTTCGAAATGCAACAGCACAATTTGCAATTGAAAGTTTTGCTCCAACGAACTAGATGAAAATAAAAAACCAAAAAAAAAAAAAAAGAAAAAAAAACACCAAAGAAAGAAAGAAGAAAAATAACAGCAACAACAATAACTACAACTAAAACTATTGATCGATTTTCAAAAGTCGAAAACGAAAACGAAGATGAAGACAAAGACTTTCCCATCTTGAATTCGGTTTCGGACTTCATTTATCTTATTTCTTGGCTTAGATCACGTTCTTTTAAGCTACGTGAAGAAATGGCATATAAATATTTCATTCTAAATAAAAGGCAAAAAGAGACAGCGAGAGAGAGAGAGAGAGAAAGAGATGACAGGCTATTGGCCTGGTCTAACTAGCTTCAATCAGCCATTTTCCATATAATTACTAAAAATATTCAGTTTATAAGCTGATTTCAATTTTCTAACGTTTGCAAGTGGATTCAAATGTGTGCTTAACGCTACTTTGGTCAATAACATCAGGCTGCATACGATATATAGACACGATATATGCGATATATATACATATATATTGTTACTGTTATTGTTGTTGTTGCTGTTTTGGCAAAATTCATAGGCGTGAAATGGTTAAAATGCTCAAAGATGGTGGCTGGAACAGTAAACTGGGACTAAAGTTGGCTGTTAAAGCCAATGTTTGGTTTTTTTTTTATTTTTACCCGGTTTTGGTTTTTTTTTTTTTACCCGCTTTTGGGCATTCAATGTTTGCGTATATATCCATTTTGGTTTTTCCGTTACGCTTGAACGCCAAAGTCATTAACTTATTTTTTTTTTTCCTTTCCATGTACTTACGTATTATTGCATTTGAGCGTGCTATTGGCCTATCGAATAAATAATAATAATAACTGTAATAATAGCCATAATTATATAGACAACTACATTAACGTCTGCTTTTCTTTATCATTTTTTTTCTCTGTTCGTGGAAAAAAATGTAATTTTTTGGCTAAATTTAGAGCTAATGAGTATATCAATTTACTGCAAATATAGTTTTAAAATTTTATATATTTTTCAAATATATTGAAATAAAGATATTTATTAACCGGAATTATCTAGTTGGACCTACCAACCGGTTTAAAAGTAAAAAAGGCAATAAATGTAATTTTTTGGCTAAATTTAGAGCTAATGAGTATATCAATTTACTGCAAATATAGTTTTAAAATTTTATATATTTTTCAAATATATTGAAATAAAGATATTTATTAACCGGAATTATCTAGCTGGACCTACCAACCGGTTTAAAAGTAAAAAGGGCAATAAATGTAATTTTTTGGCTAAATTTAGAGCTAATGAGTATTTACTGTAAATATAGTTTTAAAATTTTATATATTTTTCAAATATATTGAAATAAAGATATTTATTAACCGGAATTATCTAGCTGGACCTACCAACCGGTTTAAAAGTAAAAAGGGCAATAAATGTAATTTTTTGGCTAAATTTAGAGTTAATGAGTATATCAATTTACTGCAAATATAGTTTTAAAATTTTATATATTTTTCAAATATATTGAAATAAAGATATTTATTAACCGGAATTATCTAGCTGGACCTACCAACCGGTTTAAAAGTAAAAAGGGCAATAAATGTAATTTTTTGGCTAAATTTAGAGCTAATGAGTATTTACTGTAAATATAGTTTTAAAATTTTATATATTTTTCAAATATATTGAAATAAAGATATTTATTAACCGGAATTATCTAGCTGGACCTACCAACCGGTTTAAAAGTAAAAAAGGCAATAAATGTAATTTTTTGGCCAAATTTAGAGCTAATGAGTATTTACTGTAAATACAGTTTTAAAATTTTATATATTTTTCAAATATATTGAAATAAAGATATTTATTAACCGGAATTATCTAGCTGGACCAACCGGTTTCAATTTATGTCGACTATAAGATGCCCTTCACAAGTGAAAGGCGCAGATTAGAGTTAATTTTTACGGAATATTACCCAAGATTTAATTGGCAGGGAAATTTGAAAGGACGCTGCATGGTGATCCCAACGTAATTATGTATATGTTTAATTTTACATAAAATATTTTATTTAAATTAAAATGTCTGTAATTCTGTATGACTATTGTTGCTGGCCTTAGGTAAATTTTTGTTTAATTTTTACTATTTGAATTGTTTGACCAATATTTCAACCATTTTAGCATCATCTAGTAAAACCTGATTCACCTAATATTAAATCTAATTTGAACCTTTTTACTAAGTAATTTTTGTAATACCGATACAGAAATAATGTGTTTCCCATGGGGAGCACAATGCAATGTGATCAACCCCACCCAATAATTCACCATGTCACCGTCTTCCTCTCCATGCCAATCATCTGAATCAGCTGCAATCGGCAGGTCTGCCCCTTTACAATCCGATTTGGTCTTGTCTCACTAGCCAACGGCTTGGTGTTCCAATTAAACTATTAACTCGAAACCAAGGGTAACTATCAACTGTCTGCATCAGCTGACGAACTGCCAGCGGCTATTAAACAAAAATCTCAACATCAGCATCAACATCGGCATCGGCATCGGCTCTAGCCTCCAGCCTCTCTGGACGATGAAACTGGGGCAATTGTAATTAAAACGTTCTACGTGCCTCTCTCGGTTTTCGGCTTAATTTTTTTTCTTTTTCTTTCACCCCCCCCCCTCTCCCCCTTAATGTTTCTGTTGTTGGTGTTGTTGGCTGACCGAATTTCCGAGGCATTTTACAAACTGAAAGTGCGTGTTAGATAGATAGATTGGTTGTGGGAATGGTAAGAGATGTAAGTTTGGGGGGGGGAAATGTGATGGCGGGTGATGTAAACGTAAGCTGCTCTGCCACATCGTTTGCCAGAGAGGAAAATTGAAATGAAAATTTCAATTCAATACTGAATGCGTTCCAAGAGCTGCTTTGATTGAACCAATTGAATAATTTGACAGCATGACGATAAAAAAAAAAATAATAATAATAATGAATAAAACTAAAAAAAAAAAAAATGGTAAAGTAAAGTTAAGTAAAATAATGGTGATGAAAATATGATAAATAAACAAATCTAAATTGGGAATAATGACAAATAATAAAGTAATATTTTGATTAGAAAGTTGTATAACCTAGTGGGGTGGGTGAAAGGATTAGTGGGGGGGGGGGAGCGTGATAGATATGTATGTATGTATGTATATAGCGGTGAGGAACCGCGATCCAACCCATGTGAATTTTTTATGCAATTATTTCTTTTGCTCTTTCTTGTTTTTGTTTTCTGTGTGTTATTTTTTTGTTTGTTTTGCCTTTTGCACGTAGTGCAACAATATTGTATAAGTAGCCACAATAACAATATGAATTACAAATACAACAATTTTATGCTGGCATGAATTTAATAAACCTCGCCATATGATTTAATTGAAGTCTCCGATGGTGGGCGGGCGTCAAGCAACGGGTGACGGTTGTCGGTTGACGGGACACTGAGATTGTAGCTGTGTTTATTTTAATTTAACAAATGATATAGCAATTTGATAGCCCAGCAAAATATAAAATTGTACATCAATTTTATACAAAAACAAAAAAAAACACTCCCAGCCAAGATATAGATATAATAATCTCATCAGACTAAAGTGCTTTAAGCCATTCGTTCATATATCTAGATCAGAGTAAACAAATGCCACACAATACAATTAAGAAACCGCTGAAAAAGTGATTTTATGGCAAATATTTATATTATTAGAGAGTGTGCCATATATATATATATATATATATATATATATATAGATGAGAATATAAACAGATCGTTTTACATTAAAAAAGATCTCTCTAATTTAATAGAGAAAATCAAATTTTTTCTTTAGCTACATTTTTGAAGAATCTACAATAATTCAAAGTGTTGGGTAATTTGAAAATGATATATTCATATACAACAAAAATCGATGGAGCATAACGCATAAGAAAGAAATGCACCAACTATATATTTAGTAATAATATATAAATACGTAATACTGAATGGTCAGTGTATAGAAAATTTCAACACGAAGGCCTTCAAAGTTGGCACCAAAATTTATTGTTGTATTTTATTTAGTAGTGTTTGTTGCTTTGTCCCACCCTGTTGTTTGCTGTAATAACAGCGAGTCTCTTGGTAAGCATTTAAAAACGCATCAACAAACCATTTTTTTAATTTCATTTCCCCTTTTTTTTCTTTCTCTTTTGTAAAGTAATTGTAATAAATTTTAAGCAAACAAGAAACATCAAAATTTCAGTTACACAAGAAACAATTGCCAAATTAAGAGACCCTCAAAATAAATGTAATTTTTACACGCATTTAACTATTGTTGGATGAAATAAAAAATATACATTTTGTAGGTCAGTGTTAGGAAAGATTGTGTTCTTGAATTTGTCATGGAATATAACACTTTAACATTTCGCACATTGCAACTCAGTTTTTCAATAGCAAAATACATGGCATGTAACTCACTCTTATTACCACATCAACAGCCTGGCGTCATCCGGTAGGTAAAGCTAACGTTCCATTCATTGCCGCTATGTTTTATCCGGTGTGATTGAAATTTGATTGAGAACATGCACAGTATATATGTATGTATATACATACATATGTACATAAATATGTATGAATATACATATGCCAAACTATAAGCACGTTAGCTTGATTCTAAAAGGATTGTAAAGCTGCCTGCTACAGGGTATAACATCGAAAAAAAATACCCAGTAGAAAAACATAAGCATTTGCATATTGATAGATGGTTACGATCTTTATATTTCCTTTTGCCTTTTTTACTGTCTGTTTGTCTATATGTATCTAAACATACATTCCATCGTGTATGTATGTATATGTAGATTATGGAGACTCTTGAATTCCTCCAGCCATACAAAGAGCAGGTGTTTAAGCACTTGACTTTTTGCACTCATTCTCTCTCTCTCTCTTTCTCTGTCGCTCTTCGCCTCTCTCCCTGAACAAATTACTGAATTACTGAATTTGACCAGCAAAAATAACTGTTATGGCAATTTTTAACCGTACTCACTTATTTCTTGAGTTCTTCTAACTTTGCTGACCGTCGCGTGAGCATAGACAGCCTCACTCCCAATCCAAATCCACAGCATGCCACTTCACTCCACTTCACCGCACCTTCTTTCTTCTATTACTGAATAAACTGAACTCGTGCCTGCCTTTCACTTCCACATAAAAAGAGAGGGTAAGAGAGTCAGTGCACAACCGTTGCATGCAAATTGCTTGCCATTTCCGCTCATACTCATTTATGTATGTATTTACATATGTGTGTGTGTGTGTATATATATATATAGTAAATGTTTATACGTAAGCGTAACTCTATTATAAACTCCAGCACAGATTCCGACTCCAAATGACTACAAACTGCAACATAATTTAATTAAACGATGGCAAATTTTCCAGCTAATCAAACTACAAACGGCCAAAGTAATGACTGAAGATTGAAAGACTCTATTTTTTTCCCCTCCCCCTCCTTTAGTTATTTATTTTCTATGCTTATATATATTTGTAGCTTTTTTTTTGCTTTACGCAATCTTTTTAAGAAACCATTTTGAAAAAGCCGCACTTCAGGTTTTAAAAAGGTGTTTGAACCCTCACTGACTTTTGGCCCTCGGGGTAAATGGCTAAAAAAAAAAACGGGTTGAAAGAACGAACACGAAGGTATAACAATTATGAAATCATTGAAAATCAAAGAATATTTTATACATATATATATATATTTATCTATGTATATTCCTATCTTTGTATAGTCATTAACATTTTGCCAAATATGACATAACACCATGGGCATCCATGGGTACTGGGCACTAGTTTTTTCGGCAGTTCTTTTTATAACTAGTTTGCCCCGCGGGTTACCAAATGATTCGGCTGATTTAATATGCAAAAGAAAAGAAAAAACAACAAAAAAAAAAAATCTCATTTCTTTGTGAAGAGTTCAAAAAACTTTGCCTCATGACCATTATTATAATATATTTTTGATTAAACATTTTTTTCTTTTTTTACGTTATGCAAATCAAACACAAAATCCCGACAAGATGCTCGAACAAAAAATGAGAATATATTGGTCAAGATCTATTCATCGTATTTGGTATTGATCCTGTTTTGGCCATGTGCATATAAACGTATTTATTTAAGCTAAGTAAGCTTAAAGCCAAGTATGAGATGATGTTGCATTAGTGTAGCCAAATTCAAATCCCTGGGCCATAATTTTATTTCATCTACGATCGCACATGCTTGATGAACTGTAACCATAATCTTGATGAACTATAACCACTAGAATTGGTCCATGCCACACGTATGTATATATATATGTATATATACGTATGTATTTATATATCTATATATATATATATTTGGCTGTTGAAAGCTAAAATCATCCCTTAACTTCAGCGATCCCTCGAGAAAAGGCCAACTCCTATCGCAAGCAACACAAAAAAAAAGAAGCAACAAATAAACAAGTGGAAAACTCGACTTTACAATACCTCGTATACTGAAAATGAAATATACATATATAATATTATATAACATTGAGAAATAATTAAATTATTTGAATTTGAAATTGAAAAAAAAATTTTAAATTAAAGATTTTAAATGTATAAATTTTTGAGGTAATTCTTTAAGAAAATGTTCAACTTCAATTTCAAATTAAATCTAATCAAAGAAAACGAAATTTCTATAACAATGTGTCACTGGATGCTTAACAAAATGATTGTTTTCTTTATTTTTATAGGGTATAAAAATATTGTTCCACCAGCTATGTGGTTTTTTTTTACTATTTCTTTATTATTATTTTTCTTTTTTGCGACTTTAGTATAATATACGTATGTATACCCTTTTATACCCTATGGAGGGTATACAGAGTATAAAAGCGCTAACGAACCAAATGTGGTCTTTCATGTTGGTGATGGCGATGATGGTGATGGTGCTGATGATGATGATGACGATGGTGATGGTGATGGTGCGGGGTTTCAATCCCTAATGGCCTGCACATGTGCTACGTGGCAACAAACGAACTGCAATCGGACCCAACCAAAAAAAAAAAAAAAAAATAAAAATACTCAGCCACCCAATCCATCCGCCTGGTGATACATGTTACCAACTAACAAATGTCCAAAAAGAAATCGACGCCGTCACGTAAACTTATTTTAATAATCACATAACTTTCGGCATTTACACCGCCAGTCGAAACGCAATGGAAAAGAAAACACCACAAAAAATAGCAAAAGAACAAATTCTCAAAGTTAGGAAATCGATATCAATAACGACATTGAGATACCCTATAAAGAACAATTTATTACCTATATATACATACATATGTATAATTCTTCATTTATGTAAAGATCTTAAATTCTATGAAATCTGTTTGAAATATTAACTAAATTTATTTCAAAATTCTAAAAAAAAATTAAACAAAAAAATTATTTTATAGGAATTCAACAAGTAAATTGTATATAGATATAAATTGTATATAGATATAAAGAACTGCTACTAATTTTACTAAAGTCAATAATTTGTACGACTTTTAAGTAATTTTAATACACTATATAGTGTATCTTAAAGTCGGCATTCCTAACTTGTTGGCAGGACTTTTTATTCTTAGCCCAAAAGTTGTATTGTGGTAGAAGTTTTTTTTTTTTTTTTTGGTGTGTGGCCAGGCTAGCGCTTAAATGGGATTTGTGGGGCACTTTAGTGTCAACTTAAACAATAAGTTGACCAAAAAAAAAAACAAAAGAAAAAAAAACTAGAATGCAACTTTTGGCGTGACTCACGAGAAAGAAAGAAAATTAAGCTTAACTACTCAACTCATCTCTAGCCCAGATCTTAAAACGTGTCCACACAGCAGGTGGGCCTGAAAGTAGAAAAAGCAAATACTTAGAAAAGTTAAACCTTCTTATGGTCAATCCTGGTCTCTGAGTGACATAGACCAAGTTTTTTTTTTTTTGTTGTTGTCTTTCTGTTTGTTTTTGCTTAGTAACTGAAAGTCAAATCTCAGCTTGAACCCAAGCCAGAGCCTTAGCCTTTCGCTTTTAGCATTGTATTTTTCAGGTTTGGGCATTAAATTACACTTTATTTGCAACTTTACTTTCTCAAAGCAGTCACCCGAAATGAATACCAAAAAAAAAACAAAAAAACCAAAAAAAATCCAATTCACTCAAAATGATAGGAAAAAATAAACATACATAGATTTTAAAAAGGATCATTTACATGGACAAGTATACACTTCTATATATAGAATCATTTTCAATTCTCTATAATCTTTTCCTTAAAGGGAAATCATGTCTGATATTTTCAAAAAATATTTACAAAACGAAAATATTTGTTATAAAATATTGTGATTAATTCATAAGTAGAATTTATTAAATAGATATTGATATCAAATGCAATTTTATGGACCAAACTCTTTGGTTTCAAATCAAGGTAGAGGTAGGAAGTCCCTAGAGGGTTCCGGATCCTTAGTGACCTTAACTACAAGGGGGAAACAAATTAAAAAAGATCTTTTTATATAGAGCTATGTATAAAATATAGTTATCTGATTTGTGTATTTTTTTACCCGCATTTGTGCATTGAATATGTGGGAAAAAAAGCCCATCTCGATTGTTTTAAGAGTTTTATTCTTGGCTAAATTAATAAATATGTCATTATAAATTAGTTATTAAGTTTCCCTAAGTTTGGAAAATTACAGACCATATATAAATATAAAAAAACTAAAAATTTATGATGCTTTTTCTGTATAATAAATTTCTAAATGATAATACAAACAAAATTCTACATTTAAGCTACATATCAATACAAGTTGCAAATGTGTCTAAACTAGGTAAATCAGACTACTATACCATATAGCTTTCTGTAAATCGATTATAAAATAAGTTTCAAAATCAATTTAAAACTATTTTCAATCTTATTCAATCAATTTTAGCAAAAATCTTAAAAATTACAAGAAATTTTAATCACAATTAATTGAGCTAGTTTTCGCATTTTGAAAGTGTATAGAAAGCTCGGCTTGACAAAAATGTCAAAATCCGGAATCTTTGTTATTACTATTTTGATAGCGCTTTTCTTTTTGCTCTTTCATTTTTTAAGTCTCTATCTCTGGTATCGCCGGTAGATTTATGCCAAAACAAAAACAAACAAAAAATATACAAAATTTTCTGCTCTTTCGTTTTCCCACATATTTTCTTGTTGTCCGGTGAGCGAAAAGATACAGCAAAACAAAATTCCATAACTGATTTTATGATACTCTTTTTTCCCATAGTCATTTAATAAGAGAACAATTAAATAAAAAAAAAATTAAATATCCAAGGCATTACAACTCTGTAAACATGATCAATATGAATACTATAAAACGGTTAAACCTTCATCTAATATTCAAAGGAAAACTATATGATAGTGGCATAAATTATTTGTATATTCATAATTCTTTCATAGTTTTTCTCCATAGACTATTTTAATATACCCTTACAGCCAAATGAAAAAGGAGAAGAAAATTGCACAAGAAAACCGTTTGCAGCGGAATTTTTGCCTCGTTTTCTTTTCCATTTTTGTCTTTTGTTATCAAAACAAAATACGCTTAAAAGAAATACAAAAAAAAAAAAAAATAAACAAAAAAAGAGTAGAAAAAAATATACTAAAAGTAAGTATATCAAAAATGACCAGACCCTAAATGCAGGCCACAAACACAAAAGATATTCCGGTCTGTTGGAACCGGTCAAGTCCGCCATAAAAATAAATCAAAATGTAAGCCAGGTCAGAATGTTGAGTTTTTAGATACCCTATAACAAACAGAGGAGTATCGTTAGTAATAGAGTAACTCAATAATTGTATAAATATGCAACACTCCGGTTTTAATAGATATTCTTTAAAACAATATCAAAACTAAAACCTTATCAAAACCAAAAAAAAAAAAAAAAATACAGAATTCCAAAAAAAAAAAAGTTTATGTCTTTTTTGAGATTTATTTCTTAAAAACGATAAAAGAAAATCTTCCCTTAGACTTTACATTAACTGTTGTCGATCCTATGATACTAGTATTACTTTTTCCAAAATCGAAATGTCTTAAAAAAGAATTTAAGAATTTTTAAATAATTTCAAAGCAAAATTACTTTAAATGGGATCTTTTGATTCTATAATTTTGATTTGATAAAATAATAAATAATACTTTTTTTTATCAAAACTAAAGAGGACTCCTCAAAGGATTGCATAGGATTTCGAAATTAAAAAATTATTAAAGAATAAAAAATTAAAATATTGATAAATATTTATTTAAAATTTGCATTTCTAATGGAATATAAATTAAAACAAAGTTTGCACAATTGAAGTAAGATAACCTATTTAAAAATAAATAAATACTGATTTATTTTCTTGTAATGAGTCACCCTGCTATTTAAAAACAAACCTTGTTTACTGCAAAAGAATTATACAATAATGGAATATAATCGAGCGTGGTTTTTATATACATACCTACATAGATACAGAGGAAAAAGCGTTTTTGGTATTGGAATGGCTAGCTGGATGACAAAAGCCATCATCTTTTATTTTTTGTTAATTTTCTTTTATAATTTTATTTTCTATTTCTTTTTTTTTCCCCTTGTGTCATTGTTGTTCTTTAGTTTTCGTTTTTTTAGTTGCTTTTGCCGTCCCCCAGGTACTTGCAACTTAATTAAATGTTGACATAGTGCACAAAGCTACCTTTTTGAGACTGTGTTATTTCACTTCATTTTTTTTTTTATTATTATTTTTTTCGTTTTCTTTTTTTGATTCTTTGTTTATTTTTGCTATTTCTGTTTCTGTATTCTGTTTTGTTTGGCTTGTTCTGTGTATGACAGGAACTTAAAGTGTAAATGAAGTAATAGCTGTTAAAAACCAATTTAGCGTAAATTATAAAAGCTTAATAGACGGGACCTTTGACTAACAATATTTCTCACAAACCCCCCTTCTTTCTCTCTCTCACTTCTGTTCTGTTCTCCATTCTCTTTGCAGTTCGGTGGAGTTGATTGCTTTGCTGGCCATATCGTGCACCTTCTTTCTGTTCATGCATACAAATAAATTAAACAGCCGCCTCAAGGAAATGGAAGTGAAGCTGCAGCCATCCGAGTTCTCAGCATTGGGTCTAACTGGAGGCAACAATCACATCAGTGGCCATGATGCGGGCAGTAAGTTACTAAACAACAACAACAAAACCAAAAAAAATACATGCAAAAATAGATGCATATCTAAACAAAAAAAAAAAATAAAGAGAAAAACAGAGAGAGAATAAAAAAAAAAATATAACCAGAAGTTAACCGATTCTTGTCTCGCTCGATTGCATATCACGTTGCGTATTATGCGATGATACAGGAAGTTAACGGGGCAAAAAATACTAGAACACAATTTGCAAAAAAAAAAACAAAAACAAAAACGAAGATTAGAAATAGTCAACTGAATTAATACCCTATATCCTAAAAATGGCCTCCATATAAAGCAGAAAGTAGATACTTAATAAAAAAACGAAGTAAATGTCATCTCAAAGTTTGATTCAAATACAAAAAATAGAAAATTCGGCTTAAATATATTAGATTTATGTACATACATATATACATAAATCTTTAATTTAGCTATATATCCATATTGCCAAATCGATCCATATTGCCAAATATAAAAATATTATTAGATTAATTGTGTATCTTGGTTATGAAATAGATTTTGAATCGATTATTAAATTAGAATGTATAAAATATATTGTTAGATGAGATATTTTACCTATATGAAATTATTTTTGAATTGATTGATAGATAAATAGATCTTGTAGATTAATTTAAAAAAACACAAAATTAAACTAATTTCAAAATTGTTTTTTACAAGTCTATTTTCTTTATTATCAAAAACGGTGAATTTATACAAAATTTAGTATTCAAATTTATTTATTTATATTTCGTTTGGATGCAATCTAAAATGCACACGCGAACTTTAAGTTTTCGATATCTTTTTATATATGTATATATATTTTTTTTCAATTCAAAAGTTAAGCTTCTTAGCTTTTAGTTTTTTGCATTTAAATACCTTTCTAAGTCTCTTTACATCCTTCAATAACTTTGATTGTCTTTAAATAAATAAGATATGTCACAAAATATCTTTTAAATTTACAAAATTCTTAAGGAAATACTTTTAGTTACTTTCCATAAATAAGATATGCCACAAAATATATAAAGTATGTGAAGATTTATAGGCAGAAATATTTTGTTTTTTTTAGTTTTAATCAATTTTTTAAGGAAAATTTTTAAGCATTTTTAGGCAATTAAGCAAATTAGCTTTTTGATCTATGGTTTTCGATTAATGAATACTCCTTTATTGTTGAAAATAAAAAATAAACAGAAATAGTTTGTTAATTAGAAAGAAATTAAGAAATTAAATTTTCGAAATTCGCAAAAGCGAATATACCTCCTTTCTGCAAGAGTATGGTCAAGCAAAGCAAAAAAATAAGAAACGAATCGAAAAAAAAAGTAAAAAGCAACGCCCAATTGATTTTTAATTACCGTAGTGACCCGAACATACCCTCAACCTTCATTGCGCTTCCTGTTCTCTTTTTGGCCGGGGCTTATATTTTTGTTATGCCTTTTCACCATAAATTAGTTGTCCGTTTTGGAGCTAAATTAGTGCGCCATTGCTTTATGCATGAATAAATTATGGCATATTTTATTTAGGGGGAACGCCGCAGACATTACACTAATAAACTGATAAATTAAAATCAACATAATATATGTACATATATATACTACACATGCTATGTATGTGCACATATATACATACATACATGTTTGTACTATATATTATTCTATAGATAGTTTTTAATTACAATATGTATGGACATGTTTGCAAATGCTTTAGTGGCATTAATAAATTATTATTTAGCTCTCTGCTAACTGTTTGGCTAACCTGACTGAGGTAATGGTACACCCATTTTTGTTTCACTGTATTAGCCATTTGACACGCTTAAGTTAATATTAATAATTGAACAAAAATAACTTACATAAATCGAACTCATTCAAAAAATAATAAATTTAATTTGTTAATAATCCAAATTATTATTATTTAATCTTAGTAAATTCTTTGTTGAACGATTCTATCTAAGTAAAAATAACTTTTTGTCAAATTTGTTTTATATTCAGGTCATTTCTGTAGCCTTGCAATAAAAAATTAACACATAACTTTAGTTCACATCAGAGAGTCATCTATATCAGTCATACTAAATCTTCCATAAAAGCAATTGTAATCATACATAAAACAAGAAACAAAAAAAAAAAAAAAACAAGTTATTCGATAGAGTGCATAAGAGTTCATGAGAGTGAATTGCTGCTGACTGCGTTTTCAATTGTTGTTATAGTATTATACGGGTTTTTTTTTCTTTTTTTGTTTCTATTTTTATTTTTTTGCTCATAAAAACACTTAATTACAGTATGCCAATCATGCGTTCATTTCCCTTATAAGCTGAAAATTGATAAAGTGGCCACTCTGTAACATTGAGTATTCTCTTAGTTAAATTACAAACTATTGCTTGATTTGAAAAATTCGTAAATATAATTAGTATAGAGGAAAACATAGGACATTCTAACTATAAGAGACAAAAATAAAAATAAATAATCTCCAAGCTTATTGACACTATTATTAGGTAAAGAGGAAAAACTTTAAATCAAATCAAAATTTCAACTATACAAAACTGTAATTTCTATGCCGGAAGTTTTCCCCTCCATATAATTGAACTTGTAATTTGGTAAAATTGGCTTCAGCTGCTACTGTGAAATCTACTTCATGCCTTTAATCCAATAATTTCAGTTAGCTGACATTTTACATTATAGTGAAATGAATATTCGAATACAAGCCAATGAAGTTTGTGTGAATGAAAGTAAAATTAATGCTATAATTAATGTTACTTTAAATTTATGCAAGCTTTTGTCATGGATAATCAATCAGTTTTACAGTTTCGATTATGTATATCCGAATTAAAATGTTTTTTATCCAAGAGAAAATAAAGAATTGTGGTATATAGTACTACGAATTCAACAGGTGCTTGAAGTGAAGGTCTACTTAGTGATTACTCTGACCTTGCAGAGAGTTATAAGTATGTGTTTGAGATCGGAAATTGATAACCTTTGTGTTTGGGTTAATTAAGTTAAATACCCTTTCTAAGCAAAAGGAAATACATAATACTTTATCTAGACTTCTTTTTGCTGAAATTACTATTTTTTGGTATACATAAATGACATTCAATTTGTTTGGGTTAATTAAATTAAACACCCATTCTATATAAGCAAAAAGAAATAATTATTAATCCTTTTCCCTGGAACTTCTACTTTTAGATATATGTACATATATAAGAATGACATTTACTTGATTCGTAGAGTTCAGTTTTCAAAACCTTAATACCAAAAATATTACTAGCTCTTTTGGATAAGGGTTTCTAATTTTATTAATGTTTCATTTCATTTTTAAAATATTTACTATTCCTTAACAAATTCTTAAATTTTGTTACTAAAAAATGTTTAAAACAAGTCTCATTCCAATTAAAAAATCGTATACCTAAACCCCAACTTGTTTTTTCTTTTTTTTTTTTGTTCTTGGTAGTTAAAAAGTTATTAAAGTTGCAAACTAAATTTGCTTTTCTTGTACTTTAATAGAGACATATAATCTACAGTGAAGTATACATTTAAAATTTAATATTGTTTTATATAGTACAATCTTATATAGATGAAAATGTACACATTTTAAAAGGTCACGTCCGTTCAATGCAAATTTTGGTCAAAAAAAAAAGAAGTAAATACAAATTCTTTCAAAATGTACAAATATTAGCAATGTCAACTTTATAACCGGCAAAAAGTGCATAGACAACCAGTTGATTGCGTCAAGTAAAGACACCTACTACCTACCTTTCATTTATAAGACATGGTATTTGTATTGGTCGAAATGATATGCAGGGGCGTAGTGATTTTAAAATCATTAAATATTTTTCTATAAAATATCTAAAAATAAATCGAAAATTAGTTGTAATTTTAATAGTCATTTCGACAATTTCTTTTTATGTGCTTTAAAAGCAAGGAAAAAGTTGTAAATACTTTATATAAAAATTAATCTACCTTTTTCTTTTTTTTTTTTTTTTTTGTTTTTGTTGAAAATGTATAAAAGTGGCAATGAAGCTAAAATATTTCACTTGGTTTACTTTTGAACGCCACCTTTGCACTTTTTTATAAACGATTATTCTATTCTCGTGCACACATTACTTCACCTGGTTTACCTTCGGTGATAAAACGCTTATGCGGCCAATAACCGGAGCTAAAAGCTGATTGAAGGTTGGTCTTAGAACACGATCTATATATTCTACATATACTTATACATACATACATATGTATATCTATATGTATGTATATTGTGGCATGGCTAGTGTTGCATTCTCTATTATAATGTAACTGTAAACAAATGTTCTTTGGGGCCAAGACCACACGGAATTTAGAGCAAGTAAACTTCTTAAAGGTTTTGAGGTTTACCGCAAAATGTGTATTTCATTTTTGGCTCAGTGAGTCCAAAAACCAGTTGACTACGACTTTCATCTACATCGTTTTCTTCAGATTTAGCAGAGAAACTGCCCAAATTGACCAAAAAAAAAAGAAAAAAAATCAAAAAAAAAAAAAGAGGAAAAAATAAATAAGCACCAAAAACCAAAAAACTATTTTGGTTTTTTTTGTTATTTTTCTTTTTGTTTCGAATTTGGACTGGGACGTATTTCGTGGCACTGACTTCCTTGTTCACAGTGAGGCCAAATAGGAGTACTCAAATCTTTTGGCCACAACAAACCGAAAGTGGTCCATTCGACCTACACTGCAGTTGAAACTGGCCAAGACGCATATTAAGCGCAACTTGAAGAAAATCAAGACATTTTTCCGCATTTGGACCTGTTTAGATGCTCAATTGCAGTCATTTGGCTCTGCATTTTTTTTTTTTACAATTTATCCGTATATACGGATATGAGGGGTGGTTTGTTATAACTAGATAAATGCCATCAGGCACTAAATAATTTTAATTGCACTCACTTTGTAGTTTGAATTGATTTTTGGTTTATTAACGCACAATTCCAACAATTCCTTTATAGCCGTCTGTCCATCCATAATGATCCCTATCGAATATTCAATCTGAAAAGGAAAGTGAAAGGAATCATCAACACGATGAGCTTGCATATATTTATTCCACTTGTCTATATGTACATATAAACATATTTATTACTTCCACGTTAACCAAAAGTATTATTGCATAAACATCTTAGAAAAGTAAAAGTCTGACTGGAAGCACTATTTTATATCGCCTTTGTTATTTTTTCTTCTCTTTTTGGGTCATCACAACTTGACCCAATTAATAAGTGAGGTTATGGTTATGGTCTGGTTTCATATTTCAAATATTTTAATGACAATAGATGCATTTGCTAAACGAGACACAGTGGGCCAAAATCCCTTATTAAATTGGAATACATATCAGAATTTGAAACTGATTATTTATTATATTTTAAAAAAGGCTTCAAGCAATCAAATTTCTTGTAAAATACTAAAAAAAAAATTATGTTAACTTGTACTTAGAACACCATGAAAAAACAATTTTTAAATTCTTTTATACTTCTTTCAAAAATTTGTACAAAAAAAATTTTTCCGGTTCACTGTGCAGACTAAAAAAAAAAAAAAAAACTTGTATGTGGAAATGTATGGCATACGATATATGTATGTATTACAATTATTTTTCCAATTTTAAAATCTTTAATGGTCTTATTGTTATACATAATAGAATTTCTTAACTAATATTTAAATTTCAATACTTACAGAACACGATGATATCAATACACTGCACGGCACATATCAATATTTAAAAAGCACTGGACAGGTAAGCGAAAATTTCATTAAATTTTATTTATTGTATTGCATTTGGCCCATTTATCGACATTATCCATTATACTTAAATGCATTATTTGGTGGCAATTATCGATGGATATTCATACGGCTCCTTGGTGTTTGATACATATGTATGTATGTATGTGCCTGCTGTTCTCTCTTCACTCTGCCTGCTGCTTTCCATAAATATATATATATTTTTTTTAAATTGTGTTTAGAATGCAGCTCATTACAATTCGCCGTAGCACTCTCACTCTCACTTTCTCTCTCTCTGTCGCTGTCTCTGTATCGCCCGCTCGCCCACTCGCTCAATCGCTCTCTCTCTCTTTCTCTTTTTTTTTTAAAGGAGAATTCACACATATTCATACAACATGAACAATATAAACAACACAAACAAATTCTAGCTGTAGTTCTATCTCCAACTATAACTGTATTTAGCTAGCTCTCTCTTTGCCTCTCATTTTAGTCTAGTCTAGTCTTTCACTGTCCCCCCTTTTAGCTCTATTCTATCACTATCTCTCCCACCTGTCACCCTCTCTTTTTCTCTCTGTCTCTTTGTCTATCATTCTCCGTCTGTCCTGAAGACTACTAACACAGAAATAAAACTTCTTTGACCATTTATTTTCCTCTTGAAATTTAGTCAGAGCGCAGGAGTTTTTTTTTTTTGTTTTTATTTTTGTCTCTCTTTTTGGAATTTTAGTTGGTTAGTGTCAGTTGCGACATAGAAAAGATAGAAATTCGATTAATATAAAGATTTAAAAAGCAAACTTGAAAAGGTAAGTCTCAACTCTGTGGGAGTTGAGGATTATGTATGCTTTTTGCGAAATATGCTTTGCGAAATATGATTTGTGAAATAAGATGGGATAATGGGAAACTTTGCCCCAGGTGCCTTCGAAATAAATAAAAAAAAAAAGAAAAACACACCAAAAAAAAAAATAAATAAATAGGTAAAACGCGTTATGTCCCAATTAATAAACTCCTCAACTTGTATTACTTTATTCCGTTTGTCTGTGTGTGTGTGTGTGTACGTGTGGGTATGTGTATGTATGTGTGTGTGTTTGTATCTGTATGTATGTATGTATGTCGCCGTCCCAATCCATACTGCATCCTACTTTTGCAATCCGCCAGCTTCAACACTTGACCAGCAGCCAACTAAACAACACACCGCGCGCTCAACTGGAAACGATATTCTTTAATCGTGTGACCAAAACCGGCAGCGAAAAGATGATGCAGCTACTCAAAATCCTAGCCAAACGCAATAATTTTGTGGCACGCCGCGATGCTGAGGCACTTTACGAAGTTGTTATAATGGATCCAGTTTATGCCAAAAATTTTCTACATACCGATGTATTGAATAGTACACGACCCAATTCATATACCAAACATGTGGCATTTCTTAATTTTGATCATCTTGAAGAACCATGGCCAATTTATATAAATATGATTAGAGATCCAATTGAACGTTTAGTAAGTTGGTTTTATTATGCACGTGCCGCATGGTATATTGCTGATCGTTTTAATACATTTGGAGCTGCTTATCAAGTGCCCGATGTGAAATGGGTTCGTAAGGATTTTAATCGTTGTATTAATGAACGTGATCCGGAATGTATATACGAACAAATGGAATTGGGAAATCTGGGTGATCATAGAAGGCAATCGTTATACTTTTGCGGTCAAGATACTAAAGTGTGCATGTGAGTAATTGTTGTTGTTGTTCTCATAGTCGAAAATATTGTTTAAATGATGTGAATCAATGGTAGAAAAGGGATGTTATCCTCCACTATTCTAATATATCATTCCATTTCAATTATACCAATCTGAAGATTTTTCAATTTAGTATCAAAATATTAAAAATCGTATTAAAATAATTGTTTTTACACCATTTCTCGATCAATTATCAAAACTTACATCGATTCGTTTCATTCTTTGTTCCGTCTGTTGTAGTAACACGATCTTTAACACTTACAAAGTGATATATCCACAAAGTTTCTTAACTGTTGAAGAACTTTACAAAATTTTTTCTTTTCTTCTTAAAAATCGTTTAAAACAATTTTAAGATTTAAATGTTTTATACTAAGAAATAATTTCGTGTTACATTGATCTACAGTGGCTCTAGGCTTGCGCTACCGAATGCGAAGCGTATTAAGAACTTCATTTCATTGTTAATCATAATTTGGTTTAAAAAAACAAATTCGCTTAACGACAAAAAACAATGCCCAATCCCGCAGGCCCTTCAATTCCCATGAGGCAATGCAGCGTGCCAAACAAAATGTGGAGGAACATTATGCTGTTGTTGGGACATGGGAAGATACAAATGTAACTCTTACTGTACTGGAAGGCTATATACCACGATTCTTTAAAGGAGCCTTTGACGAGTATTATGCCATGCGACGCAGACTCGGAAATTATAATCGGAATTCATTTCGGCCAACTTTAAATGATAAAACACGTGCGTTACTTAGTCAAAATTTAACCAGGGAAATTGAATTTTATCAGTTTTGTAGGCATCGTTTATATAAGCAGTATATAGCATTAAAAATGGATTCAGATCCAAAATTGAGAGAATTTAATTAGATATTAATATGATTTCAAGAATAAAAGTAACTAAATATATATATATATATATATATATATATGTATAGAAATAGCTATTCTAACTTTCGTACTATTGTTGCTTGCTCTTCGGTAATTTTCTGGACAATCTTAACTAACAAAGACTTATTATGCCTGATGCGAGGTTAATTTGGTCTATAAATCTATTCAGCGACGTGTTTACAATGTTCATGGACCACGAAGTGATGAGGAACAGGAACGGGAACAGCATCAATATGGACATAACCATCATAATCATCATAATCATCATCATCATTACGATCATGATCATGGACAACATTTGCATAAGGCAACATTTGATAAACAGTTGGCCTTACCTGGAAAAAAATCAATTGAAGATGAAATCCATTACAATGACAATGATGATGAAAGAAAACCGGAAGATGATGAGGATGAATCGGATGATGAAGAGGAGAATGTTAAATCTCCATCAATAGATGGTTTCAATTTAGAAGCAGATGCTTTAAATAATACAAAGAATGCTGAAGTTGATTTCGTCTTCTTTAATCGTGTACCAAAAGTAGGTAGTCAATCATTAATGGAACTGATGAATCGTCTGGGCAAAATAAATGGTTTTATCCATGCTCGTAATAAGGGCAGTGCTCATGAGACCATATTAATGAACAAGGAAGTTCAAAAAAATCTAGTTGCCGATCTTTTAACACGATCCAAACCACATATATATAGTCAACATGTAGCGTATATAAATTTTACACGCTTCCATTTACCAAAACCTATTTATATAAATTTGGTGCGCGATCCCATTGAACGTATTATCAGTTGGCATTATTATATACGTGCACCCTGGTATTATCATGATATGAAAGCAAAACTGGGCGATAAGGCATTACCAATGCCATCGGAGGATTTTCTAAATTTAGATCTGGATACATGTGTACGCAATCTTGATCCTCATTGCACTTTTACACAAATGCAAAAGAAAAATGGAGTGGGCGATCATCGTCGTCAAACGTTATTCTTTTGCGGTATGAATCAAAAGTTGTGCATGTAAGTACTTAAGTGCAAAAAAAAAAAAAAAATAGAAACAAGGAAAAAAACAAAATTGCAAAAAAAAAAATACGTACGATAATTCATTTGTTAGGCCCTTTAACTCTGAGGCGGCCATGCAGAAAGCCAAAAGAACTGTGGAAGCTGATTATGCTGTTGTTGGCACCTGGGAGGATACAAATATTACTTTAGCTGTACTGGAGGCCTATATACCACGATATTTTCGTAATGCCAAAGTGGCATACTATTGTAAGAGTATAACAAAATTTTTCTTTGTTTTCAATTCAAATACCAAAAAATTTCAAAAATTTCGTTTTTCATTTGGCATTGCAGTGGGCAAGGAACGTTTATCGCGTGTCAATCAGAATAATGTTACACGCATCGTTAGCGATGAGACACGTCTTATTTTACGTAAAAATTTTACAAATGAGATTGAGTTCTATGAGTTTTGTAAACAGCGTTTATATCTACAATATGCGGCACTAAGTCATGGCAAAAAATTTGAAGAGGATGATTATCTACTAGTGCCAGAGCAGCGTAATGAATATAATGATAATGATGATGATTATTAATGTTAGCAAACAATAAAAAAAAAATAATAATAAAATTTAGTATTCAATTAAAATGATATCAATTTAATTGAATGCCTTTTGTGTGTGTGTGTGTGTGCATAAATATATATATATATACATATATATATATATATATTTTCTTTGTATATAACCTGAGCTTTTTTATGTCTCACTGTCTTCGTGTCTTCTGTGTCTTCTTGTTGTTTTTGTTGTTGTTGTTGTTGACATGACCAACCCTACTACAATACTCTTCCAGTTGTGGCGTCTAAATCCAAAATTTCTGAACAACACGAAATATATAACACGTGAGATGTTATTTTTTAATCGTGTACCAAAAACTGGAAGCGAAACATTAAATGAACTATTACGTCAACTGAGCGAACTGAATGGCTTTCGTTATGATCGAGCTCCATTTAAATCACCGATTGGATCACGTTGGTCATTGGAGACACAGAAGAAACAGGCCGAAGAATTCATCGAAATGGCAGATGGTGAACCATTTGCCTATGTTAAGCATGCAAATTATTTTGATTTTCGGCAATTCCATTTGCCGCAGCCCATCTATATAAATATGGTAATCGATTAACCCTTATCGATCTAAGCAATACGATTGATCAGTACTTTCTCTATCTCTTTCTCTCTTTTTATCGGTTTTGAATACGTGATTAGGTACGTGATCCTGTCGAAAAGATAATCAGTTGGTATTACTATAAACGTACACCTTGGCATGCATTATTAATGTACAATGCTTATGGAACATTTCAAAATCGCTCATTTTATACAAAAAGTTTTGAGAAATGCATTTTTAGTTATGATCCGGAATGTCGCTATGAATATGGTAGTGGTTTCCGTGGGGATCCGGGAGATCATAGGCGTCAAAGTTTATTCTTTTGCGGACATGCTCCCATTTGCGAGTAGGTAGAGCAGCTAATAGTTTAAAAATTATTCAATTAATATTGAATTTTGTTCACTTAGACCCTTTAATACACCTGGTGCTATTCAGCGTGCCAAACATAATGTGGAACGTGACTTTGCAGTGGTTGGCTCTTGGGAGGATGTGAATGTAACCCTAACCGTCCTTGAGCACTATATTCCGCGTTTCTTTCGTGGTGTAAAAGATCTTTATTATGGTAAAAAAAAAAAACACAAAAAACCCATAAAAAAATAAATAATAGATAAAAACTGACTCTTTCCATTATACAGAGCCGAATGGTTTGGCGTATATACCGCGAAATACGAACCACTGGAAACCGCATATTAGTGAGCGTATTAAAAATATGATGAGACCAAATTTTACCCAGGAATATGATTTCTATTATTTTTGCAAACAGCGTTTGTATCGTCAGTATTTTGCAATAAATCGTCACTTGGAATTGTGACTTTCTTCATTATTTCTCAATTCAATTTTCAATTAACAAAAATTTTAATTCTACATCAAATTTTAATTTGCACATTCGTTTGGGTTTGGTCTCAACAAAACAAATGCATTAATAAAATAAACAAAAAAACAAACTGAAATAGTAAAGAATTAATGTTTTATGTACTATGTAGATTGTTAGATATCAAAACGATATATCAAAACTTTATCACTTTTGATTGAAAAGTTCAAAAATTTACTTTCAAGCTATCTAGCCTGGAGGCCAAACATTTAAATAATACGAATAGAGCTGAATGTAATTTTCTATTCTATAACCGTCTGGAAAAAACCGGTAGTCAATCGATGACACGCCTTCTAAATCAATTGGGAGTACATAATAATTTTGCAACATTTCGAAATATAATAGTACCGGGTAAAAGTGCAACTGAAACATTTGAAGAGGAAGCTGAATTTATACAACAATTAATGGAATTGGAACAACCATCGGTTTATGTTGAGCATACAAATTATATGAATTTTACGGAACACGATATGCCCAGACCGATCTATATAAATTTAATACGACATCCCATACAAAAAGTGATCAGTGCATATTATTATCAACGACATCCGACCATCTATGCGAATAGCATATTAAGAAATCCAAATAAAAGGCTTGAGGATAAAACCTATTTTGATACATCATTCAATGATTGTGTTAAACAAAGGATAGCACCATATTGTGTCTTTGATTCCCATAATCCATTTAATGGAGATTGGCGAAGATTCTCATTGCATTTGTGCGGCAACCACGACAATTGCATGTAGGTAGAACCATCCAAGTAAAATTCAATTATCTTTATAATATAAAACATTTTTAACAAAAAAAAAAAAAAAAAACAAACAAGGAATTTCAACTCGGAAACAACAACACAAATTGCCAAAGATCATGTGGAACGTGAATATGCTGTAGTTGGTAGCTGGGAGGATACAAATATAACATTGACAGTACTGGAGGCCTATATACCACGTTTCTTTAAAGATGCCAAGAAAATCTATTATAGTAGGTTCCCGAAAAACCCATAATCTCTAATGGAAAAATATGTCGAATTATTTATTTATTTTTTATTTTTTGTTATAGAGCAAAAGCAAAAGTATACTGTAAATACGACACCACATGACAATCATCTGGATGAAAATGTTGAGGAATATTTGAAAAGAAGTTTCTCTTTTGAAATTGAGCTATATAATTTTATAAAACAACGTCTATATAAACAATATATAGCAGTACGTAAAGATGAATTGCAAAAAGAATTTGAAGAGCAAACAATTAGTAATAATTCCCATTAAAAAAGAAAAATAGAAGTTTATAATATAGATGATGAAATATATGAAAATTTACGTTTTACACATTCCAATCAATCCTTTTTTTTCCCCCTTTTTTACTTTCTCTAATTCTGTACTAATCCATTTGATCGGTTGTGCCCCTTCTCATCTGCATAGCTTTATTTGTATAGAAGGAATATTTCTTTCGTTCTATTGTTTGTTTTTTTTTTTTTTTTTTTGTTTTGTTTTTGATAGATCTTTCAACTGAATGCACGGGATTTAAATAATACGGCTAAAGCTGATATTGATGTACTTTTCTTTAATCGTGTACCCAAAACGGGTAGCATGCAAATGATTGAATTGATGAGACAACTAGGCAAAGTTCATGATTATGAGGTTGAAGTTGATCCACAAGTTGGTGGCATTTTGCCAATACTTGAACCAGCTGAAGAATCCGATTGGATTGATAATATAGCAAATTTAGAGGATGGTAGTGTATTTGCCAGTCATGTTAATTATTTAAATTTTAGCAAACAAGGTCAACCTAAACCAATTTATGTGAATATGGTTCGTGATCCTGTGGAACGTGTAATTAGTTGGTATTATTTTATACGTGCTCCATGGGTATTTGTACCGGGACGTCGTCGTACTAATCGAGAAATGCCAAATCCAAAATGGGTTAATACGGAATTTGATCAGTGTGTGCTAAGTGGTGAGAAAGTATGCACTTATATAGAAGGTTCGCTACTTGAACGTGTTGGCGATCATCGTAGGCAAACATTATTCTTTTGCGGTCACAATGAATTTAAATGCATGTGAGTGGAATAGCGACCATTCCCCTATTTTCCATTATTTAAATACCACAAATTCTTTTCGATGGTTTAGACCCTTCAATACAAGATTGGCCCTACAGATGGCCAAAATGAATGTGGAACGGGAATATGCTGTAGTTGGCACCTGGGAGCATACAAATGAAACTCTTGCCGTACTGGAGGCCTATATACCCCGCTATTTTGCGGATGCCTCTAAAATGTATTACTGTAAGTGTATCAGGGGGATTAATAATTATTTTGTATGTAATCGATATCATTATTGATCGATCCTTCATTACAGCGGGCCTTAATAAAGATATTAGGAATACAAATCCCATGAAACCTCACATATCGGATGATATTATCGATATGGTACGACGTAATTTTACAAGGGAAATCGAATTCTATCAATTCTGTCGCCAACGTTTACATAAACAGTATTTAGCCTTGAAATTGAATGATTTAATGCGTGTGGATAAGAGTCTAGTGAGATTAAATGAGGCCAACAGTATGGCCATAAGGAATTAATTAATTTAGTTATATTAATTTTCAAATAAAATGCTAAAGACTAAAAATGAGAGAATAAATAAATCAAATAACCAGATTTCTTTGCTTCACTTGCTGAACTAAACATTTTATTTAGGGCACAAATATTTATTGGGATGCTTGATTCTTTTTGTTTTTTTTTCTTATTTTAAAAATTTTGTAATGTGTCTTCAATTGAATTCCAACCACTTCTTCCTCCCCTCTCTCTCTCTCTCTCTCTACCCCTCTCTCGTACGCTCTTCTATCAATATATATAGCTAAAAAGTCTGAGTACAAAACGTTTAAATAATACACGAAATGCCGATACTGAGATACTTTTCTTTAATCGTGCCGCAAAAGTTGGCAGTGAGGCAATGCTTGAACTATTTATGGCATTGGAAAAATATAATGAAGATATTATCCTTGAACGTACAGGACTTCATCAGAATACATTGCGTCAAATGAATAAATCCCAACAACGTGATGCTGCTAATTTTATATCAGAATTAGAAGAGGGTACAATGTATATAGAGCATATCAATTGGTTAGATTTTGATGAATTTGATTTACCAAAACCAATTTATATTAATATGGTGAGAGATCCAGTTGAACGTGTTATCAGTTGGTTCTATTATGCTCGAAGTTCATATAAAAATGCCATTGAATATAGAAAATTTCCCAATCGTAAATTAAAACCAGCATCATGGTATAAAAAGAATTTTAATGATTGTGTAAGAAATGGTGATCCTGAATGTCAATATGTACCCAATACGGTTAAAGATGAGTACAGTAATTTTAAAAGGCAATCACTCTTTTATTGCGGACATCATGACGATTGCATGTAAGTAGGCAAATATACATATATACAAATATATATATTTATATATGATATATAATAATGGAAATAATGGATGCATATTTATTTGGCAAAGTCCCTTCAATTCACCAACTGCCATACAAATGGCCAAGGAGCATGTGGAACGTGATTATGCTGTTGTTGGTAGCTGGGAGGATACAAATATCACATTGACCGTACTTGAGCACTATATACCAAGATTTTTCCATGGCGCCAAATTGATGTATGAAAGTAGGTTTCATAGGATACATAGAGACACACAAAATATTTACTTCTTTATCTCTATTTTTTTTTTTTTCCTCTCTCATTCCATTATTCGTCATGTTTTGTTTTTTTTTTTTTTTAGTGAATAATAAGAAGATCACAAATCGGAATAAAAACAAACGTAAACCATTTATTGAACCGGAAGTTAAGGATTTAATACGTCGTAATTTCACCCATGAATATGAGTTTTATAATTTTTGTAAGCAACGCTTATATAAACAGTATTTAGCCCTTAATTTAAATGAATTGGAAAAATATGGTTTATTAAATTAAAATTTTATAGTTAAACAAAATCAGTGACAGACATTTAGTTGGTGATTAGCTCGAACAAAACAAACAAACAATATATAAATAAAATTTCAAATACAGTTTCGTCCTCCATCTTGTGTCTAATTGTGTTCTTTTTGTGTTAGTATTTGCTTGGTTTCCATATTTTGTTTTTTTTTTTTTTTTCTTAACCTAAATCTAACAATTTCCCAGTTAGATGACCTTACACCACAACGTTTTAACAATACAGCTAAGGCCGAAATGGATCGCATGTTTTTTACACGTTGCGCCAAAGTGGGAAGTGAATCGTTACTAGAATTTATGGATCATTTAAAGGATATTAATAATTTTATAATTGATCATAAGGGACTTCAGCAGGAATCAAAACGACAGTTAAAACCATCTGGTCAGGCCCAAACAGCGGCATACATCTATAATCAGGGCGATGGTTCTGTATATATAGAACATTTACCATGGATCAATTTTAATGAATATAATTTACCAAAACCCATTTATATCAATTTGGTACGCGATCCAGTGGAACGTATGATCAGTTGGTATTACTATGTACGTAATTCATATCGTAATGCCATATTCTATAGAAAAAATCCATTAGCCCCAATTAAATCGGTGGCATGGTTCAAGAAATCCTATGACGATTGTGTACTTAGTGGAAGTGATAGCGAATGCCAATATATACCGATGACTGTAAATGATGCTGTTGGTAATTTTAAACGTCAATCGTTATTCTTTTGCGGTCACGATCCGGATTGTTTGTGAGTGTCAATTGAATTCCTCCTGCCTCCTCCTTCAATTATTTCTAAAAAAAAAAAAAAAAAACAAAAAAAAAAAACAACAATATATATCTATCAACAGGCCATTTAACTCTCCTTTGGCTGTACAGATGGCTAAACGTAGGGTGGATGAGGAATATGCCGTTGTTGGCACTTGGGAGGATACAAATATCACATTAACCGTATTAGAGCATTATATACCACGTTATTTTGCTCGTGCTACAATAATATATCCAAGTAAGATTTAGAATTCATTCTGATTGTTGTTGTTGTTTTAGTTGTTGTTGCATCATCATTATTACAGTATATCAGGAGAGTCTTAAAAATCGGAATCGGAATAATCGGAAACCCCATGTATCTGCCGATGTGAAAGCTATGGTCAGACGTAATTTTACACATGAATATGATTTTTATTATTTTTGTAAACAGCGTCTATATACACAGTATATAGCATTGAAACATCAAGGACTTATTTAACTAAATTAAACATTTTTTTTCTTTAATTAGTTTATAGTAGTTTCAAGTAGTAGTCCATTAATAAATTGTAACTAACTGTAAATGGTCGAATTAGTTGAAAAAGAAAAAAAATGAAATGGAAAATTCGATTTATTCGATTAGTAGTAAAGTGATTTGAATATTCACACACAGTTGGCCACATTGTCCAGTCATCGATTGAATAATACTCGGAATGCTCAATTGGATGTTATATATTTTAATCGTGCCGCTAAAGTGGGTAGCGAAGCAATGATGGAATTATTTCAAACCATGGTAAACGAAACGGTAACTAATGTGACCGTACTAACAAAAGGTCCTTTCGCTACCAGAGCTCGCACGCTTACACATAAACAGCAAATGATTAAAAGTATATGGATAACAGATCTTAAACCAGGAACAATATTTATTGAGCATTGTAATTGGTTAAATTTTGAAAAATTTAATTTACCCAAACCGATTTATATAAATCTTGTACGTGATCCTGTCGATCGTATGATCAGTTGGTATTATTATGTGAGAAGCGGTTATCGGAATGCAATTGTACTACAATTGTTCCCCAATCAACCCATCAAATCGGCAAAATGGTTTAAAAAGAATTACAATGATTGTGTACGTAATCATGATCCTGAATGTCAATATATACCGGAAACTATTAAGGATATGGAAGGCAACTATAAAAGGCAATCCTTATTCTTTTGTGGACACGACAACGAATGTTTACCCTTCAATACACCGCGAGCAGTGCAGTTGGCCAAAAGGAATGTGGAAAGGGATTATGCAGTTGTTGGCAGTTGGGAGGATACAAATATAACTTTAACCGTTCTACAGGCATATATACCACGATTCTTTAAGGATGTCAAACAGGTTTTTGAATGTAGGTTCTGCTATCATTTATATAGAGATCAACACTTGAACACTTTGTTAGGTGGAATTTCTCAGAGCTTTTGTTTGTTTGTTTTTCTTTTTTTTTTTTTTTGGAGATAGGACACTTTTTTTGTTGAACACATCTAGACCACAATCCACATCCACAATCCACATATATTGTCTGTACACACATCCTAAGTGTTTCATTTGTTCCAATGTGGTTCAAATAGCAATTCTTCTACCTACACCTACTTCCTATTCTTAGCTCCGTCGTGTTACCCAAATTCATCTGAATATCACACGTTTTGCCACCCTAGAGGTGGCCATATTTAATCGTCCAACCCGTGTCGAGAGCGAGCAATTAATCCCATTATTGCAAGAACTCTCTAAATTAAATGATATCAACATAGTGCTTAATGGTCCCATACGATCAATGAATCGTACACGTACAAAAGTCCAAGAAATAATAGAAATTGAATGGATATCGGATCTGGAAAAGGGTACACTATATATGGTTCATGCACCATGGCTTGATTTTGTAACACTTGGATATAAAAAACCAGTATATATATCAATGGTTAGAGATCCCATTGATCGAATGGTACATGATTATTATGAACGACGTTCATCGGCTAAACGTGCCATATATCAAAGGATTTATCCAGGACGACCACAAAAAACCGATGCTTGGTTTCGTCAAAGTTTTAATGAGTGTGTACGTAGCTATAATCCAGAATGTCAGTTTTTACCCGGTTCTGTGAAAGATTACATAGAGGATTTTAAACGTCAATCATTATTCTTTTGCGGAAATGATCAAAATTGTTTGTGAGTAGGTGAATAGATAAAAAAAATGAAAAAAAAAAAAAAAACATTCTATCAATTCTATCAAATTGATCAATCCAAAACTGTAGACCCTTTAATTCTCCGTATGCTATACAAATTGCCAAACGTCGTGTGGAAGAGGAATATGCCGTGGTTGGCACTTGGGAAGAGAAGAACATTACTTTGACTGTCCTAGAGAAATATGTGCCAAAGTACTTCAATCATGCACGTTTCTTATACAAATGTAGGTAGCGGATGGGTTTAATCAAAGTGTTCAAGTGTTTCCTATTAAATTTTCTAAAAAAAAATTTTATCACAAATTATGATGATCTCTCTTGCAGTAAACAAAAATAGTATAAGGAACCGAAATCGGAATAATCGTAAACCTAGAGTGGATCCCGATGTTAGAGAGATGGTGAGACGTAACTTTACCTATGAGTATGAGTTCTATCACTTTTGCAAACAGCGTTTATATAAACAATATCTGGCCCTTCAATTTGAGGATAATCTTAAATGATATTTTATAATATCTTTTCAAGTTTTTTTGTGCCAAATAAATTGAATTTCTCCAAAGTATTTTTTCTTTTTGCCCATTATGTTTTACTTATAAGAATGTACAGTTGCTGCCCTCAAACCACCCCCACCCCAACACTTCGCAAAATTGTATCAAACACCAAGGAACAGGTAAACAATTCTTTTGACAATTGGCCAAAAGGACAAATAAACAATGAGACAAAAAAAAATCAATCACTTTTGTCTTTTTGCAGTGTTTCTTTAATACTAATAAATTTATTCATATTCAATTTATTCACCAACTTTAGATGTCATCATTGAATGTTCGTGATCTCAACAATACCCGAAAAGCACAAATGGATTTAGTATTCTTTAATCGAGTACCCAAAGTTGGTAGTCAAACATTTATGGAACTCCTGCGACGTCTTTCAGAGCGAAATAATTTTCAATTTCATCGGGATGCAGTCCAGAAAGTAGAAACTATACGTTTAGCTGAAGATCAACAACAAGAGATGGCTGAAGTTATTAGCGAACTGCCGGAACCATCAGTTTTTATTAAACATGTGTGCTTTACAAATTTCACAAAATTTAATTTGCCTACACCCATCTATCTGAATGTAGTACGCGATCCAGTGGAACGTGTAATCAGTTGGTTTTATTATGTAAGAGCGCCATGGTATTTTGTTGAACGTAAGGCTGCCTTTCCCGATCTACCATTACCACATCCAGGATGGTTAAAAAAGGACTTTGAGACATGTGTATTAAGTGGGGATCAGGAATGCACTTATACTCAAGGTGTTACCGTAGAGGGTATTGGTGATCATCGTCGTCAAAGTTTGTTCTTCTGTGGACACGATTACGAGTGCACGTGAGTTGAAATGAAGTCTATCTACAGTAATTCAAATTAATTTAAATTATATACTCTTTTTCATTTTTAGGCCCTTTAATACAGTGGGAGCACTGGAACGTGCCAAATTTGCTGTAGAACAACAATACGCTGTTGTGGGTGTCCTTGAGGATCTCAATACGACACTTTCGGTGCTGGAAAAGTATGTGCCGCGCTTCTTTGAGGGTGTACGCAACATCTATGCAAGTGAGTAATTAAGGTTAATTAATAGTTATAAAATTGAAGACCCTGACAAAAAATTGTAGTTTTAGTATCGAATATGACATTTATAAAATTATTCAAAATTTATGCTAATTCATTGTATTTTATTTTCAGCTAGTGCCGAATATCTGACAAAGATCAACAAAAACAACTTTAAACCTCCTGTTAGCGAACATGTTAAGGATATTGTGCGTCGAAATTTTACCAATGAGATTGAGTTCTATCAATTCTGTCGCCAGCGATTGCATAAACAATATTTGGCTGCACATTTGCCTCAACGTATTATGACCGGCTCTTTAAATTAATAGTGAAACGTTTCACAAATTCCTTTACTCACACTTTACTCATTCCACACTGATCCAATATATTGTATGTATATGTATGATACCCCCAACCCCCCTCCTCCCCCTCCCCCCTCTATAAGCTAAGAGAGGGGCAAAAAAAAAGTATATACTGGAATACCTTCATTTTTTTTGTTTTTTTAATTTGCCCGATCGACCCGTTAGTCATTTGGATAAAATGTTTTCTGTTGTGTATATTTTGAAAAAAAATTTTGGTTATCAAAAATATTTTTTAGATAATATTGTGGTAAAAAACAATATATTTATATTTAATCTAGTTCTTATTGAAAGTGACAAAAAAGAATATAAAAAAATGCATTCGAATTGTGATGTCTTTAAGTGAATTGTTGAAATTTTTGTTTTAGTATTTTATAGTTATTTAATGTACTTAGAACTAAGCTCACAAAGTGTATAAAAAAATGAACAAACAAAATTTAAAATAATCTAAAACAATTGAGGTATTCTTTGTTTTTTTTTATGCTTAATTGTGGGTCGTATAATAACGAAACAAAAACCATGTTTAAACGAAAATAAACAAAAACCGAACGAAAATATTTAAAATATTAGAGATGAATTTCAGACTAATGGGAATTTAATCCATTTTGAAATATTGTTTGACTCTCGTGGACTTTAAGTAGCGATCAATTTGGCGTTTCTTGCTGAAAAGTAGAAACAATAATTAAAAATAAATTAAAGTCAACGATAATCAAAACTTACCGTTTATCTCCATAGAAAGAAAACGCTTCATCAGGCATCATAACGACACCGGGACCCAATATCTCTTTGTCGACTGTTAAAATATTTTTATTTGGTACAGCATTCTCAGAGCACTCCTTTAGACGTTGGGTTTGCCACAGATAAAGTGACATTGGATGATTTGAAATCAATTCAAGAACACGTTGATCATACAGTTCCAGCCAGGCTTTTCCATTCTCTGCCCGAACTGCCTTTAGTTCAGGCTGAATGTCTTGTACTACGTTTGATAAAATTTGATCTAAGGCCAAAACTTTAGGCAGTTGATAGGCACCCAAATGAAGACGCCATCTGGCCAAAAATAAGCGATATATACGATGATAATCCTCATAGCGATATTCAATATGCTGACCATCTCGACCAATGCGTGCATTTAAAAATATTTGATTAAAGTCCATTTCCTTATTGCTAAGTAAGCCCAAACGTTTATTATCACGCCTCAGATAATCCCATTTATCAACATCCAGACCACAGCGACGATTATGAACAATATCAAAGATATATGAGTGGCACAGCATTGGAAAGATTATCATCTCCTTAGATCCAAGAATTAAGGCCTTTATCAATTGTACTCCACGTCCGTTTTGATCCTCACGCAATTTGACTAGTTCATCACTTTGGGCATCGGCAAAAATTGTGTCCACGCAGGCGGCTCCATTCGTTTCATGCTATGAAAGAAATATATTAAAAAAAAAAAAAACTTAAAAATATTTCCACATTTTATCTTTTCAATTACTCACATCGAATTCGCCATGACACACCGATTCCCAGACATGGGAAAATGCCCCATGTCCTATGTCGTGTAAGAGAGCGGCTATTTCGACAGCATTGCGACACCAATTTGGTAGCTTTGGTTCAATGTGTGTTGAATTTCGTTCTAAGGCATTTAAGTGATCCTGGGCGCTCTTATAGGTACTATCAAAATAAATATAAATTTTCAATTATTTGATTTACTTTTAGTTGCTGTTGTTCCAGAACAAGATTATTTACCCCAAACAATGATCATAGCGCTTATGATTAGCGTGGGGCTGAAGGGAGGGAACTAATCCCAATTGATTGACATATTTTAAGCGTTGAAATAACGGATGCTCGACAATCTCTTGAATATGAGCGGGCAGACATATGACGCCATGAACTTCATCTTCGATTAACATCTGAAAATCAAATTTTAATATAAATAAAAACAATTAGCCATATAATTATAACTTATATACCCTGACAGAAACACTTAAATAATTTTTAAGTCGAAATATTTTTACATTTGATTATTGCATTTGATTTTATTTTTTGAGAAAAATTGTTTTTTTTTTTTTTTGATTTTAAATACTGATTCGTCTTTTCTGTTCGATTGCCGTTTGATAACTGAAACTTAATGCTGATCCCGCATCTTGAAGCCGATTTAGTTTTGGTTCAATTTTGGTTTGGCTTGCAACTTGAGTAAGAAGCATCAACAAAACTCAAGTGCATCAAATGACTCGATTCGCGTTCAGAGTTTCTTTTACGTTACAACGATCATAAATACTCACATTGTGGATAAGTTGTGATAAATAAACAATTTTGAATATTTTTTTTTTTATATACTATATCAAAACTGTGCGATAAGTTGAACGTATGTCTAGGTATGAAGGCAAACTTAATTGTGCCTTAGTTGATTTATTTATATATGAATTATGTTGACATTTTAAGCATAGCCAACTTGCTTAAATATAAAAAAAATATTTGATCAAATTTTACTTTACCCTCTTCGCGAATATAAAATGTTACATTTAACATTAAAACAAGTTATACATTACATAAATAACTTATGGTATTAGCTATAACTTTTGGTATTAGATTAGAGATTAGTTGTGGTAAATTGTTGCCAATTCAAATGAGAGATAAAAAGGGAACAAAAACTATTTTTAGATCCACAAACCATTGCGTTTCATAAAGTGTTGCATATTTTTTGGGATGTATTTTCATTAAAATGCGAAAGAAAAATTAAAAGAATACGAATGGGAATGGGAGTAAAAATGAGAGTGAAAATTTTCTAAAGTAATCTATAGTTTCTCCAGCTGTGAGTTGCCGTTAATTTTGAACATTTGGAGCTGAACTACACGAGAATAGAAGAGCCAATGCAAGATAAGCCAAATTAATCATTAGCGGTTTTATTTTTATACACAAAATATACGTATTGATATAAACAAAGTCTGGTCTGCTATGCGATAAGAATTTTCAATTACATTTTGAGCAATTTTCTACTTACTGACTTTGGATTGGAATTTCCAACATCTTTGGTCTGCTGCTGCCGCAGTAAAAGTATTTGGTGTTGATGGACGCCATGGCTTAATGGAATCCGACGAGCGCCTCCGCTTGACACGCATACTGAAAGAGAAATTTGCAACGTTTTTAAACTATTTCTATTGAACATTGTTACAAATATCAAACGTTTTGTTTGTATAATTTTTTCAAATAAAAAATGAAATACAATAATGACATTACAAAATACTATTTTTGAACCTTATTTTAAACTGTTCTGTAAGTTATATCCAAACTTGTTTCTCAAATAAAGCCAAGGGGCCACCACTGTCTACAGCAATGGAAATACACTCACGTTCGGCCATTTTTGAGGAAATCGTTGCTGCCTAATAGAATGCCACGCCCACTGCGCAAGCACCACGACGCTTGCATCAACAACGACAACGTATTGAGGCGCTTTATTTATTTTTTTTGAAAAGAGGTAAATATTTAATGTTTACAAAATCATTGCACAATTAAATAACAACACACAATAATCTTTAGTGCTACCAGATACGTTAAAAATACCAGGGCCTCACAGTCTGTTATCGAATAATTTATTATAGAAATGCTATCGGCGGGATATTTTGCTTCTTTTTTTCAAATTTGAAAAATTGCATAATATTATTTAGTGCGAGCATGTGAAATTTTATTTCATACTTTTTTTTCTTTTATTAACAGGCTACAACAAATAAATCAATGAATGACACTAATTACATTGAACACCTGTGTCGCCAAAAAATTTCTATAATAATTAGAGCTAATTCAATCTACCACAACACTCTAAACGAAGCCGCTTTAAAGCAAATTTTATCTATTGTATACATATGGTATGTACATAGATACTTATACATATATGGGCATAAATGAGTGGATAATAATTTTCCAGAGAACGCGCCGTCGCAAATGAAATGAAAGTGACAGTTGTAACTTACACACGGACAGCTGACTGAAAGTGAAAACGATACAAAGAGAAATTATTTAAAACAGAAGAGAAAATTAAAGTGCATATCAAAAAAAATTACAAAATTTAGCATATAATTTCAGTGTAAATAGTCAACACATATGTATATGTACATGCATATAATATATAGTAAGACAGGTACCCAATGGAACTATCATTAGCATTAGCCTCATTCCGATATCCAGTTTAAAATTAACCTATATATGTACATATGTATGTATGTATGTATATAGTTACAATAGGCCAAGGCCCAGATAATATGTATATTAAACAAATCTGCAAAATACAAATAAAAATTGCCATAATTGTGCAAACAATTTGGGCGCTTAGAAATATAAACAAAGAATCCTAATCTGAATGTAATGCCGGGTTCACAGAAATAGAAAGCGAGGTGGTGTAGTGCAGAAGAGCGAAAATGAGAGCGAGAGAGACAGAGAAAGAGGGCAAAACAAGTGCAAACAGTGGGGCAAGTGGAGCAGTTAATGGATAAGAAAATTAATTTTTATTCCATATTTATTTTATCACTATATAATTTTTATTTATTTATTTCTTAACATATTCTTCTTAATCTTAATATAAATATTAATTTTTAAAGTGCAATAAAAATATTTCTTTATATGCACATACGTAATAATTTATAATTTCCTGTGAATCAATATACTTTTGTTTTTTTAATTATATATTTTTAATAAATTTTCTACTGTTTTTTCCCATTTTATTATTCTTTCCTTAAACAACTAGTTCAGTGATAGTTCCAATAAATTAGTTCTTTGTTAAATATTTCATTCGTTACCTGAGGACTTGAAATTTGTTCCACTGCTCGATAGTTAAATAATTTAGCCCTAGCTCTCTCATTTTCTTTCTCTCTTTCTCTCTCTGGTACGCTAAATCTGTGGCTCCACAACCACCCAAAACAAAAGACACCCGCTAAGAGACTGAGAGGGAGCAAGAGAACTTCCAAATTTGCCGACTTTTTACCTCAGTTGCCACACGACAGGACAGCCAAACGGGCGACCGACGACAATACTGTTCAATCGGAAAAAAAACCGATAAAGAAAACCAGTTAATAACATAAAATGTTTGATAAATCAAATAGATATATGTATATATATATATGTAGAAATACAAATACTAATTAGCGGCACTAGAGAAATATCCAACAAAGCCAAAACATTCAGAGAGAATAATGCTAGAGACTCTCGCACTCTCTTATGCTCTTTTGCAAAAAAAAACAAGAAAATATAACAGCAACAACAACAACAACAACATTCTCATCTCGCTTGTAGTATATTTGTGTCTGTGTATCTGAATGTGCTGCGACCTTGCAATGCCCTCCAAGTGTATTTGAGGTTTCATAGTATCTGAGTAAATGAAACGATGTTTGCATCGGAACAAATTATCCTCCAAGTCGCAAACTGAGCACTCACATGTTGTGACCAGAAGAGACTCATCTCGCCATGAAGAGATGAACAGTGCGCTGGTAAAATGATAATAAAAGAAGAAAAAAAAGATATAATTGAAGATACAAAAATTTGAAATGAAATTCAATTGAATTGAAAAATCGTCTGTGGGTGCGTGGGCGTGCGAGCGTGTGTGACCCAAAATTCTATTACTAATACTACTTCCTGATCAAAAAGGTGACAAAAACAAAAAAAAAATAAAGTGGAAAAAAATTAAAAGAAAATAAATTCAATTTTGAAATCAAAAATATGTGTATCGGACTCAATCCAAGAAGAATTCATGAAAAGTGTTATCTAGGAAACTAGGTGGAAAGTGTGCGTGAAAGTGAAAGTAACCTAGTAACAGTGACCTTTCCCACCCACTGGGTCAAATTTTTTTTTGTTTTTTTTCTTCCTTTTTTTTTTGTTTTGCTGCAAATTAACGGTGGCAAAGCACGCACATACATAAGTATTTATATGAGTATGTGTGTTGGTTATATATTTATGTGTATATATATGCGAAAATTTATGTGGCGATTCTGACAACCAATTTCTTTGGAAATATTTTAATATTTATATATATAAACTAAATTTTTATATATATATATACTTCGTATCACAGGTTAGTAAAGTGTTGTAATAATCAAACTGTAATAAAACTGCTGCATGTTATGTGCTCTATATACAGTAGTTATATACATACATGTAATACTTACGTATATACATACATACATACATACATATACATGTATATGTATGTATATAATTTGTTGTATTCCTTTGCATGTTCAAACTTTTCATTCTGAAATCATTTTGTATTTTTGGCATATATGTATATGAAAATTAGAGCATTAAAATTGTTAAAAGTTTTATTGGGGCAAATCGTTTGCCATATCTTTACGCTACACCTTTATTTACTATATAAGAAATGTAGCATGCATGTATGTATATGTATATGTACATATGTATGTATGCCAAGTGTCACTAGGTTAACCCTTAAAAAGCTAAAAATCTTTAAGTTAAGTTAAGCAAAGGAATACCATTTTGTGGATATAGCAATTTCTTTTAGACAACAAAAATTAATTAATTAAATTGTTTATTTTTCTTTGGAAAAAATTACAACTTTTTAACAGCAAAAAGTAAATAATTAATCTTGTAATACATACATTTATAATTATAATTAGGCATTGTATTTTAAGCATTATGCTTACATAACGGCATTGAAGCAAATATTAATCATTTGGATTTGGAAATATTTTTTTAAAATTTTTTAACTTGTTGAGAGTTAAATATTTTCTTTTTCTTTTTATTTTATAAACTTTAAACCCAACTTTAGAATTTATTTGATTATAAGAATATTATAGAATATTCATGTAAGAAACCTTCAAAGCTTAAACTAACTGATTTTTTATGAAAGTCATTTCATTATACACCAATAAAACATACAAGATTCAAAAATTAAGTTTAGCTTTATCTTCATTAAGAACTTAACCCTAAGACCTTACTTATATGTATATGTGTGTATGTATGTATCTATATATGGATGCATATATAGTTTTGACCAATATAATATTCCATAAATTATGTTTATATAGTATATCTCTAAGATTTAGTCCCAACAAGTGACGCTCACGCAAAATTATACAAGCGACAACAGCTGGCTAGCTGGTCTGACTGTTTTTTGTTAAAAATAAACCAAAATATAGCATTATAAGTCTATATATATTTATTTATAACATTTTCTTAAAGGCAAATTGAAGGCAAAGGTCTAATATTAATCAATGGACGTTTTCCTATGCAGACAAACAAAATGACAATCAATCAATATGAAGCTTGACTTACACACATAGATACAGATACATTCATACATACATACATATAGGCGGCTCCACTTGTTTTTTTTTTTTTGTTTTGCATCGCGTCACGCAGGCTAATTTCTATCTAACAGATACGCCGATAGAGTACGAGTATTGTGGTGTGGGTGGTTCTTTTTCGGATAGCGCGTGTATTTTTTTTTTCGTTTTTTCATTTTTTTTTTATTGTATATATTTGTATGACATTGCTACCCAACGAAATGTCAAAAGCAGACAAAGCTACAAATAAAAATATACGGAAAAAAAACTCACAAAAACAAAAACTAGAATGTGGAAAATGGCTTATGATGTTTTGAAGTTCAACATAACTAATATACAGCACAAATATTTTCCTATATTTTGCACGCTATTTAACGGTTAACTGAACTAATTTGTTGAAAGATAATTCTTTTGAAATCATAGCTACCCTTTATGGGATATATATATAGCCAATGTTATAAAGATGACTTTTAAGTTTTGATATAAAATGCGTATCAATAGGATACGCTGAGCTATATAATATTAATTTAGAAACAATCCAAAAAAAAAAAGCAAATTCTAATAAAAATTGCTAACTTGTATTATGGTAACTATCTATAGATCGAATAACTATACTTTCCATAGAAATGAAGATTTCAATACCATTTCATATATCTGTAATTATGGTTATATTTATAAAGCATTTGAAACCTTTTACTCTAGAAGAGAAATTATTAACTTTTATGACGCACATTGTTAAAACTATCTCTACTACTAATCAGCAATTTATCTAATGTTTAATGAAGATTCAGTTAACACAATAACAATTTGTCAATTAATTGCACAAATGTCAAAACAAATACAATATATATGTGATATTTTTTTGTAAAGTTTCTTTTTTCTAATTTTCTTTAAACAAATTATAGAATTATATTTTTGGAATTATAATTAGTTTTTTATAACTACATTAAAGAATTAGAATAATTATAATTAGTCAGATAATCAATTTACCCAAATTTTATATTTATATTAGTCGAATTATTAATTGGCAAAAGAAATTATTAGGAATTCCTTTTTTATATCCTTTAATTATGGGAGAAAATGTTATCACAGAAGTTTTGAGATATTAAATGTCGATGAAGTTTCTGATCATTTGATTTAGATTTGTAAAAATTGCAACTAAAGAGAAAGTAAGAGATATTACGTGAAGTATTTAGAGAAATAACGAATAAATTCTTTAAAGTTCAGCGGCTACGAGGGTTTCTACTTACATTTGTTTATATCACTTGCAATACAAAGTTTCCATATTTAAATTTTCGCATTTAAACACATTTTCCCTTGTTACCTTTAATGAAAAATTTACCTAATTTAAATTAACATTTTTATCTGTTTCTTTTTTTTAAGATTACATTATATTGATTAATTTTACATACGTTCAAAATAACGATACAGGGTCTTTTAATATAATGATTTAAATTAGAATCTAGTTCTCCGAAATGTTAGTTTAAATTAAAGATATGTTTTTGAAAAGAACAACAAAGTAACATAAATACATATGTACATAGTTGCCCTGATTTTAAGCCATACAAAGAGTAATTCTTAAAAAAATCTAAAAACTATCTGTATCATGACACAGTCAAATTTAAAATTATATATCATATAAAGATTACGGATAAATATTTATTTGTTATGCATTATGTGGCTAGGAAAAATGATATGTTTTGAACTTGTAAATAAATTTTAAAATTACAAAATTTTGTATCTTATATTTACATATATATGTATATATAATAATAATGTATGTGTATATATATTTATTGTCAAGGCATTTAAAGTTTATTTTTTTCCATTAAGGAAAAATTTTGTAAAAAATATTTGGTGCGAAAATAGTTTCTTTTATTGTTGTAGGGATCTGGAAAATCGTAGAAAACAATCTATAAGCTTATTTTATTGTAATATAAATTTTAGAAATAGGAATAATAGATTGCATATACATATTTTTTAAAACTAGAAAATATTTAATTGATATATTTTACCGAAAACTCCAAAAAAAGACTCAAATTAAAAGAAAGAATTGATCTTTCAATTGTAAAATTTTAAAATTATATACATATACGATCACATATCTATATATTATATTCAGGAATAAACTGATTTATAGTTATATAGTTATGATAAGATATCTTTCAGATACATTTGGTGTATATACAATCGATATTAAATATACTATTTTAGAAATATTGTTTAGGTACATATATTACGTGTTAGTCTGATTTCTTTGGCCGATTTCCTGTGGTGTGTGTGTGTGTGTGTATGTTTGTTTGTTTGTTTGTATGTGGCATCTGTACTTGTTAGGTCATTTTTCACAAAGCAGAGGCGCAGAGAAGTACGAACTAAGTTAGATTAAAATTGACGACGATGCCGATCACGAGAATCGTTCCTCTATAGAGATGCGACTGCCTGGCGACGACACAGTAGCAGCAGCAGCAACAGCAGCTGCAGTTAGTTACCTTTCGGTATGATGCACTAAGAGATTACACACAGACTCACAGAGTGCCTCCCCTGGCTGGTGTTTGGCTGTAATTTGCATTTTTGGTCTGTTCTGGCTCTGCTCTGCTTCGATTTCGATCGTTGCCTTCTTATCAATGCCAAAAAAAAAAAAAAAGAAAAAACAAAACAAAATACAAAAAAAAAAAAAAAAATAATGCCACTTTCAGTGTATTATTGCCACCGTGACGCTGCAGACGTGGTGCAGTCCATGTACGAGCACAAACCGTATACGGATATTTTAGCCAACGCAGTGCAGCGAAAAAACAGAAATTAAAAATATATATTTAAAAAACAAAAAAAAAATCAATCAAAGTGGAAACTGTTAGTAAAAATCAATAAAAATAATCAATTATCAAATACCATTCAGTGTAAGTGCAGTTTAAGTAAGAGGATCGGGTGTGTCGGGTCAAAAATGGAATGATCTAAAAATAGCAATTGCAAAGTCTTTATGTTATCAATAGAGATCTCTAATCGAAATTACTCCATGGCATGATTAAGTGCATCGCCTTCCAATATACATATACAGCCCACCACCCACTTATGTACCTATAATCACGTGTAAAGCACACCGGTCATTCGTAAATATGTCTAGACCTAGCAACATTATTCAAATGGCGCATCCAATTATCCAGACGGACAGTGTTATTATATTGTTAAAACAAAATTGATAAAAAGAAATACCAATTTCACTTTCTTCTAAGAACTCAATTTTTCAACTTTAATCCTAAGTTAATACAGTGGTTTTGATTACAACTATTTTAGCTAATATATTTTAGAAGAATTTCCGTGTTTAATATAATTCAAATTTCTCAATTGATTCTTCATTTTGGAATACCAAAAGGATTTCCCAATCTTTGCAAATGGATCTTCTCATGCGACTTTTAATCTAATAGTTTCGATACATATTTATGCATATATAAATAATTAAAAATAGTTAAAAGTAGCTCAAATGTAGATTTTATTTCTTCAATTTTAAACTAAAATAAATATTCCAAAATTAATCAGAAAATTATTAAACATATTTTTACCACTGTGCCGCGCGAAAAAAGTTAAAAAGTAATATATGTATATATATATAAACCATCTATATATAGTAATATAATATAATCCCATTATTTATTGTGGCGCCTAACAAACTAAAAAATCTGAATTAAATAAGATCTATAGTAGAAAATAGAAAAGATTTTTCGCATTTTCTTTTTTCGAAAAGCGAAAGATAAAGAGAGTTCAAATGTATATAAAGTAAATTTGAAAGCATAAAATGGATAAGTTTTTCAATTGTTTTATTTATTTTTGGATAGATAAAGATAGATATATCTATCTATATACATACAATTTGTTTTTCTTTTGAAAAATATCAGAAATTGCCTCAAATGTTTTGATTTGTAATGCGTCTGCCCACTTTAATATATCAATTGAATGTACATTTCAACTTAAGTACTGACACCCATTTGGGACAATTTAATTCAATTAAGGAATGATGTCTCTACGCATCTTATTACTATATATGGGTGAGAGTTTATATATATAAAAAAAATGTACATATGTATATCTTTCAAGTATCTTTGTCAGAGGAAGTAAAAGTCGGCTGGCCATGGCAAAATTGAAAAGAAAGTGAAATTTTACTATCAAGAAACAGATTGGTGGTGTGTATATATATTTATATATACATATATATGTATGTATATATAAATGTACATACATATGTGTATGAGTATGTATGAATTTTCCAAATTTATTTTTAGAATTTTTGTATTTTCCTTAACAATTTTGCAAATATGTACTGACTGAGAAAACTCATGCTTAACTCAAAGTTTTGAGTATTTACTTATGAATCATATATATATGGCTAATGATTTATGAATAATTGTGAAAAACTATGCGAATTACTAGCTGCATTTGAAAGGGTTCATTTTGTTTTGCCCTTTCCTTTTGGCATATTTCTGTTTCCGTTTTCTCTCTTTCTCTCTGTGTGTCTCTTTTCACTTTTCTCTTCAACGTCATCTGTCTGGCCTGAAACGCAATTAATCACTTGGCCTTAAGCCAGATGAATTTTCTTTTTTTTTTTCGTTTATTGTATAAGAAGAAATATGAAGATATATCTTACAGATACATACTACTCGTATTTTGATAAATACCCCTACAAGTTCTGATTTATATATGTGGTAGATAAATCTCCAAAGGTTCGATTTGACCTCCTTAATCACTTAATTGTCAGATGGCAAACTAAAATTTGTTTCTTTAATTAAATTTCCTGTTCGGTCTGCCAAAAATAACTAACACAAAGAGAAGATAAAAAAATAAAATGCCGTTTAAAAGTTCAAGGCCAATTTACTTCGTTTCTATTGGCTTATTTAAAAAAAAAAAAATTTGAAGAAAATTCAACAACAAATAGAATAAATTATCTGTATTAATTGGCCAATCGGTAGTCTTCAATCTATTGCAGTTTTGTGGGCGTAACCCAGTTGTCTACCTAAAAATCAAAACTACTACTTTGCCAAAATCAAAAAAAAAAGAGACTAAATAATTAAAAAACAAGTCTAACCAAACAATTTCAAAATAGCCTATAATAAATACGAGCTAACAATTTTTCTAATTAAATTTAAATTTTCTGGTTATAAATGAAGTTCTCCGTTTTTTCATTCTCTCTGGACATAATTTAATGGAATCAATTAAAAGATGATGGTTCAAACACTGCGATGGCTTTTTATTTTGTTTTACTTTATTTTAGCTTTTATAAATACTTACGAAATTGAAATACCCTTTGAATACTCTTCTTTGATTAGACTCACGAGTTCAATCATTCTAATCAACACGTGCTTTCTTTCACTCAATTCATTTGAAGACTTTTTTGAGTACTATAAAATGTATAAATATGTATAATATAAAGATCTACCGATCTACTAGTCGATATGGATAAATAACGTATAAATGTGGTTCTCATTTATTTAAATTTCTATTTATTTTTACAGATATTTCGCTCTATTGCAGTATAACGTAAATGAACGATCCCGGCGATATACCATTAACACAGACTAGTACTACGCCGCCGGACCCGGACAACCGGCCGCCCTGCAGCATTATCTCCATAATACCGACAATAGGGATGTCCTCATGCCGTGGACGTGCCGAGGCATTTGCGCGAAGTTTGTCCTCCAAGCTGCGCACCTTGGGATCACAGGTAAAGCAATCTATAACAAAAATAATGTTAACCTGATACAGAAAATAGCAAATATATTGTCCCATATTTACTTGTCTATATCTATATTGAGATGTTTATGACAGATTTCATTTTGACATATTTTAGTTAAACAAAAAAAAAACGTTTGTCATTGCCACTTGGGAGACCTTCAAAACATGCGTTCATCTTTTTGCTTTATGTGGTAACAAATTAGAATTGTGGGGTAGATAACATATTCATACATTTACTTAAAGCACAGATGGAAAAATATTGTTGTCGAGGTAAAGAATTATTTTTAGGGTTCTGTTTCTTATGTACATCTATGTTTTTTAGACTTCCGGCAAAAATATGCTGCATACCCTTAGGAGTTGTCTTTCAATGTTTCTTTATTGAAAATTACTTACATACATCTAGAAATTCTAATCTATTATTTAATTATTATTTTTAAATGTTTATATACATAAATAATATATTACGTGTAGGAACTGAATGGAAATAATGAGATGAAGTTACGGACAACTACTTTCTAAGACAAATGGTAAATTTACCACTGCAAAAAGAAACGCTTAAAAAAATAAAATACACAGAAATAGGATTCCAATTCTTTTAAATAGTTATACCTTATTAAATTGGTAAATTCTATAAGATCTATTTATTTGAATGTAGATTACATAATACAAATAAATAGATTTCAAAAAAGTTCTTGGGCAAAAAATAAAATAAAGTTATTTCTTATCATTAAATTGCACCATTAATTAACTTTTAATTCTAAAACACATTCCAATATAGTTATTTTAACTTGTGTGATAACTAGTAATATTATATTTCATTAAAAAGATCTATGTAAAAAGTTTGGAGAAAATTTATTAAGCTTGAAAATTGAATTTTAATTTTAAATATTTTGCAATTAAGAATATTCTAATTGTTTTTTTTTAATGTAATATATTTTTATTGTAATAACTTTTCTTTGACAGAACAACGAGGTGGACGGCAGTGGAGGAGGCGGCGGCGCTGGTAGCTCTGAGGCAGAGCCAATCATTAATGGAAGTCTTGATCCCTCCTCGAACAACACTTGGGTTAATGTCCATGAATCCGAACAAACTGTCACCGATTTGCAACCATTACGTCATGAGTCCGATTCATTTTTTGATTTTGATTGTGAACTGGAATCGCCCGGCAGTCCTGTAGATGAGTGTGAATATCTACGGCTTATAGAAACCGCTTCAAATACGCCGCACAATTCAACGGCCGAATCGGGTTATGCCTGTGCCTCGGCAGCCAGCAGTCATAGCAGCAGCACTGATGGTCCATATTTTGATGCAGCCGCAGGATTAACAGGTGGCTCGTCAGGATTAGGATTAGTTAATGACCTAGTGATGGTGACAACACAACCACAGAGCCAATTGAATGGCATCTTAAATGGCGAAAAAGAGGTGGAAGGGGATAAAAAAGTTGAGAAAATAGATGAGAAATTGGATCAAGAGAATGATGAGACACTTGTTCAGGCCCAAATACTCAGTGAACTCCATCAGCAAAGTAATAATTTGACAAACGATATTTTAGAACAGACGGCAGCTGAAGAGCGCCTAAATAATAACACTAATGGACATATAATAGAAGCCAAAGTCGATATCGACATAAATGTACCTGCAACAACTGAACCTTCAACAGAAACAGTCCAATCCTCGCCAGATATATCCCCAGACAGTGGGCTCGATGAGACAGATAAAGAGAAATCTAGTGAAATTGAAACACGAACAGATGCCATAAATCTCTGTGTTGATGTGGAAATTGCCCAGCTAGAGCAGGCTAAACAGGATGTTGCTAATGTAGCTAAAGCTGCCACATCATCCAAATCTGAAAAGCATACACATATGGATACGACAGACGATGAGGACGATTGCCGACCTCAACGTGTGCGTCGTTGTTCATCCTTAAAGACAGGCAAAACACCACCTGGAACGCCTGGACGTAAAAAGATAGTACGATTTGCCGATGTATTGGGCCTCGATTTGGCCGATGTTAAAACTTTCCTTGATGAAATACCCACCATACCCAAATCCGCCTTCGAGGATCTCGAAATATTGGAGTCTGAGCCACCACTGCAATTGCTGTTGGGACCTAAACCGGATAGGCTATTGATGCCACTATTCCAACAGCCGGGCGGCCTGCCCACATTCCTTGATGCAGTGCGGGAGAAACAAGTATCACTTGAAAATGCAGCCGTCTCGGATAACATTAATCAAACAATTTCTGGATCGGTTCGGGTCCGAAATTTGGACTTCCATAAATCGGTACACATACGATACTCTTTAGATGGTTGGCGCAGTTATGCCGATCTTCAGGCCAATTATGTTGAAAACTCTTGCGATGGTTTTTCTGATAAATTTACATTTGTTCTATTTGGGAATTCGTTGCATGTGGGCCAACGATTGGAATTTGCTGTTAGATTTCAATGCAAGGGACAACAGTTTTGGGATAATAACTATGGCGCCAACTACTGCTTCCAATGCTTGCCAAGCTCAACAAACAATTCGAGCAACACCAGTTCGAATCCAAACTCCTCGAGCTGCACTGTGACAACGTCCGCGTCAGTGGCGACTGGTGCCGTATCCGACTCCTCACATGCGAGCAGTTTGGTCGGTCTGCTAAGCCCCACGGCGGGCGATGCCTGGTGCAGTTCGTTCTACTAGGATATAAGAGGATGAAAAAAAATTAAATAAAATGGATCAAAAGAGAGCAGAGCAAGGACTCCCATGGAGGCAGTAGTTCGATGGCAAGGCCTAGTTTTTCCCCCCCCAGAAATAGACAAAAAAAAAGGAAATCTCTATACAAAACGTGGGACAAAAGGAGAAAAAAAAAAACTTTTTTTTTTTTTTTTTTTGGTATTTTTATAGAAACAGAATGAGACGCGAAAGCAGGACGACAAAAAAAAAGAAGAAGAAGCTAGCATGAGAAACCAAAATCCCAGACAACAAACCAAAAATAATAAAAATAAAAAAGAATTAGAATGAAAAGAGAGGAAATTGAAAGAAAGAATGCAAAAAAAAAAGAAAGAAAAAGGTGTGCGATCAAAATTTCAAAGCGAATGAATCCCAAAGATAGTTGTTTAACTTATTTTATAAGGAGGGAAAGTGATAACAAAGCTATTGGATATAACGATTGATCAGTTATTTAATGTGTCGATTTCTAAATTTCTAAAAAAAAAAAATATATAGTTTAAACTATTAGTTTGATGGTCCAGACATTAAATCGCTTCTTTTTTTTTTTCTTTGCTGTAAAAGAGATCTTTCGTTGTTCATTTTTTTTTTTCATTTCCATTATTATTATTATTTTTTTAATCCACTTTGTTTTCGTTTGAATGAAGAGAGTTAGGGGCTTTTAAAGAATTTTCAATAATTTTTTTGTTTTTTTTTTTTTCAAACACAAGTCAAAAAGAGAACAATATCTACTATATCTTCTAGTCAAATCAAGTTTATATTTAAAGACAATAGAATTCAAGTCGCCGAACTCAGAATCAACTTGATTGGAAATTCTTTTCCTACCCTTAGCCAGTATATTTTCGTTATTTTCTCTTAATTTTCTTTTGTTTTTTCGTATATATATACATATACATATATATATGTAATTTTTTTTATTTGTTTGACTTACATGTGTGTGTGTGTAATTTTTTTTTTTCTGTATATCTTGATGACTATATTCTATATATTTGATATATATATATATATAATAAACCAAATATTTAATAATAAATTTGATTTAAATTTTTTATGGATTATTGATTTTTCCGTTATTGTTAAGTTTTGAAATCGGGGATTGGAACACCAAGTGAAACGATAGTTATCACCAGAATGAGAATTAACCGCTAAAGGATTAACCTACATATATACTTACAATACATGTAGTCTACTATACAATATATCAGGGAATAATGAAAAATGCAAAGTTTAATGAAAACAAAGCAAAATACAAATGCAAAACGCTAAAACGTAGCTACCTCATTAATACAAATTAAAACAAAAAAAAATATTGTTGTATTGCATAGCAAAACGTGTAAAACAAAAAACTAAAAACAAAAACAAGAAAAAGAAAAACAAAAATACCTAATAAAAACTTGTAAAGTGAAAAATAAAAGTTGACAAAAACGAAAATTTTGCAATTTTAAACTGGCCCTACCGTAAGTATTCTGAATATTAATAAATCTACTTAAAAGTTGACAGGAAATATGATATTAAAAATTATTTACTTGATGATAATAGTCTGTGAAAATAAAAGGAATTTTTCTGACAACTCTTATGACAGACAAACCATTTTCCTGACAAATCTTTTCCATTCATTTCCATGATCATTCTTATCAACAAACCAGACAGATCATCTTTCCTAGAAACACTCTTCCTTACATATCACTTCGCCACAAACCACAATGTTCTAGAATTTTTTAAGTATTTTAGAATATTCTAATTTTCCAGCTTTAACGCTACTCCTAACATTATAGAAACCTTGATTATTTATTTGAAATATAAAAAAACGAGATGGCTATGACTTTACTATAATATTTAATATACTACTTTGGAGCTTACATCAGTAAATGTTGTACAGAAATCAGTAATACATATATTTTATAGAGAACACTAAGCACTAGGAAATATAATAATATAATTCCAATATGAAGATGCTTAATTTGCGGCAAACGGCACCGGAATTCAATTCAATTGCTGCAGTCACTGGAGGATTTCGTCCAATAACTCTTAACGAATTTCGTGGTCGTTATGTTGTATTACTCTTTTATCCCGCGGACTTCTCATTCGTCTGCCCGACCGAATTACATGCGTTTAGTGATCGTGCTCAGGAATTTCGGAATGTTGGTTGCGATATAATTGCCTGTTCGACCGATAGTCATTTTGTTCACTGTGCTTGGATGCAACAATCACGCAAATTGGGTGGACTCGGTGAAATGGATATACCCCTATTGGCCGATAAATCAATGAAAATATCAAAAGACTATGGCGTACTTGATGAATTAACTGGATTGGCCATGAGAGGTTTGTTTATTATCGATCGTGAAGGAATTATAAGACAAATAACTATCAATGATGTCGGTGTGGGACGCAATGTGGATGAAGCTTTACGTTTGGTACAAGCCTATCAATTTAGCGATGAATTTGGTGAAGTTTGCCCAGTAAACTGGAAGCCCGGTTCGCAGACCATAAAACCGAATACCATTGGCAAAGAAGAATACTTTAAAAATGCTCAATAAATTACACAATTTTATGGAGTGCAAGCAAACAAATATAAAAGCAGTTATTCCAATCAAATTACAATAATAAAGACACTTCTTTAAAAGCAAAGCGATTTCACGATAAATCAATTTTAATTTTAAGTATTTCAAAGGTAAAGGTAAGGTAAAGGAAAAGATGAAAAAAAACAATGTATTTGAAAAGATGTGTGGTTCTTTGATCCTCTATTTAAAATGCATATGTAGATCCATTCAGTTTAAACAACATTAATTCCTTAAAAGTTATATTGTTATTTAAAATTTCTAATAATATTTTATATAAAACAATTCGTAGACCCATTAAGAGTTATATATTATATTATATGTATATAATCATTGTTATTAACTTTTGGATTGTATTATATATTGTTTATATATTTCTTAAGTTCTTTAGTGCCTTTAGTTTTTCTAGAACTTCCTTGCCGCAATCAAATATAAGATTATGAGTTCACTGACCCAATTTAGCCAATTTGTTAGCAATTCTTAATGATATTCCCTTCACCTTACTATAATCGGCCCATTATGGTCACACCCAAGCAACGTTTCTTTTTTGTGTCAACTTCATAATTGATCAAAAATATATATATACATATATACGTTCTAAAACCCAACTGAATGGTTTATATATTTTAAAAAAAATTATTTAGCAAGTGTTGTACTTTTGTCTATCTGTAAATATGAGTCATAAGTCAAAGAATATAAGTTTTTAGAGCTACCTATGGAAAGCCCTTAAGTTGGTAGCTTTAGTAGAGTAAAAAGGACATTAGCAACCACTTTAGCCATTCAACAACTACTTTCGGTTGGTCATTAGTCCTCACTGCAAAGTCATTAATAAATTATTTTCCTAAGCTAACAAAATTTAAAATTTCTTTTTGATACTTTGAATTAATTACTCTGAACTTGAGATAAAATAAATAATATTCAGACCACTACTTTAATTTGATTTATCATTGTTATATTTGCTAAAAATAGTTTTCAATTATTTAGGCATCAAAGAATTCACTTTTTAAAATTTTTAAACAAAGAGAGTGACCTGATTGTTGTTGTAAAACCAGTGTGAAAGTTCTTGTCGATTGACGACATACGAGTCATTCATTAATTTTTATTCAAATTAACTAAACCATGATCTAACAAAAAAAGATATACAGAAAATATTTTGCACGTAAATACAAATATGTATATATATTCAAATAGGGACCATTTAACGGGTATTTGTAACAGTTTTCAAAATGAGATTCTTTCCATCCATATATGTATGTCCGATATTTAGAGAAGATTCGTAGGCAAGAAGATCTCAGTTCACGAAATGAAGCCAATCATACAAGTCGGAATTATTTTAGCAGTATTTGCCTCACAGGTCTTGGCCACAGAGGAAGATGCAAAATCCTCTGATGAGCCACGTTTACTGACACTACAAACCCAGGCTAATCCAGCCCCAGCTCCACAGCAAGTGATTGTTAAGGAGGAGACAGATCATAGTTTTTATTATCCACCACCACCGCCACCATATTCAAATCATCATCAACAGCACTGTCAATGTCCACCTGGTCCACCTGGACCACCAGGTCCTCCAGGTAAGCCAGGATATGCAGGTTCAAGAGGATCAAAGGGAGATAAGGGCACAAAAGGCGACACTGGATATCCGGGAAGACCTGGTCCAATTGGACCACCTGGTCCACCTGGTTACCCTGGTTATCCTGGCTCATCTTATCAAAATCATCCACAACAACCAACACCACCGGGACCACATTATCCACACAACGGAGACTACAGATATCCAACTATCGATTATTATAGAAACAATTACTTAGAGAACAGAGATTATGATGACAATGACAGTAATGAAAATAGTGAACGAGCCCTAAACGACGACCCAAAACACCCTTCCATTCCAAATGGATCAAAAATCTATTTGGCATTTACACCATTTAAAAATCCCTTTCAACAACTTGAATAAATAAATAAAAAAAAAAAATTAATAACTGAAATCGAGTGAAAATATTTTTTTAATGTGTGTATTTAAATAAGTTTATGCAAAGGTAAGGAAATAGTATTCCTCGCCAAAGAGAATACAGTGCGCCATTTTAAACAGTATTGTAAGTACATATACCCCAAAGGATGATTTCTTCATTTGGAAATAGATTTCATTTAAAATTTAAAGTCTTTCCTTATCAAATAATTGTTTAGATGATTAAAATTCTCAAGCTATAGAAGAGACAAACCCAGATTTTTCAGTGTTAGCAAACATCATCATCCAAATGTGGTTCCTGTTCCTTTTCATCTTCCTCAGCATGTAGCTCTGTGAAATCTTCATTGGACACTCTGAAATAAAATACATTTAATCTCTAGCACTTACACTGTTTCATAAGTTTAGTTTAAACTCACTTCTCAAAATCGTAATGGGATAAGAGACTCTCATCCAATGACATCTTGGACAATGAAACGAATCTCAAAAGAGTGCCAAGTCGAAGTAGACCCAATAGCAGGAGAAACATGCCCGAGACATGACTGAGCCAAAGATTATGGGGATAGAGTATCAATGAGATGCCCATGATCATATATATGGGAGTGGGACGCCAACCACCAGCTAACCATGAAACAAAACGCCAACAGGTTAAGCAATTCCCTCGGCTACTTCTTCGGTAATTATCACTAGAAAATTAAATCCTTAATAACTATGTAATATCATATATATTCGTTCACTTACTCTCCTCCACTAATTTCCTGGAGTTGTAGAAATAAGTTTATTAACCATTTAATCTCGATAATGAGTACCAAGAAAGCTGCAAAACTTGAGCAACAAATTAAACAAATCTCATAAATTGATTGAAAACTTTTCTTTTTTTTCTTTTTCTTACAGTACATAGAGTCCAGCCTGATAGCCATGGGTATAGATATCAACACCCACTCCGCAAATAACTATAAAAACAATCAAAATATGAAATACAAATACAAAAATACATATGATTGTGACAAATATTTACATATAAATATATATGTATTTATTCTATATTTTATTTAGTGCCGGATTTCTGTTTGCTAAGCATAATCCATAAAATAAATGAGATACAAAAAGGGCAAAAATTCTGCTGGAGAGATGGAAAAGTTTTGTAAACTATCCCAAATATAGATTTAATATATGTAAACTCTTTCTGTCAATCTTTTTTTGCTCTTAAAGTATACATGTATTTTCTTCAAATCATGAAAAGAATTATTTGTTTTTTATATATTTGAACCTAAGAACTATTTAACACGTTTTATGTTTATATTTTATTATTTGTATAATATTATTTTCATACTTTATTTTCCTATTTAAATTTTCAACTTATTTCCGCTGTAAAATGGTTCCCCTTTTCTGCAAGAACTTTTTTTTTGGCAAGAACTTATTAATCAACCCTCTCAATAATATATTCATATTACAACCACTTTATTTGGTCGCTTTAGTTATGTCATTTGATATCTATTTCGATGTGTAAAATATGACAAACAATGAAATAAAGACAAACGGTTTTGCTTTTTGGCCAAAACTCAATCTAATTAAGTAATTTTTGCTATGCCAAACAAGAAAATCTGATTAATCAATGTGGAAAATGTGGAAAAACCAAAACCAATTACATTAAATGTGCCAAATACAAATAAAGTGGACATATAAGGACGACGGCTTAAAAATACCCTATATTATATTAAGGTTAAATATAATGTTCATCTTAACACGAAATTGAAATACTTTTATTTAACGCATTTAGGATATTTCTATACGATATTGATTATGTTACATATGTACATTTTAAAGATATTAATATGCCCATTTTACTCATAGCTTATTTATAGGGTATAAAAATTAAATAATTGGCAAACGTAAAATGTTTGGAAAATAGATTTTGGCGCCTGGCGCCAGACATCGGACGTATGGAAAAGTTTAGTGAAAGCCAAAGAAATAAATGCACAAAGGGTACCACTTTGGCAAGGATGCTAAAAAAGAAGTTCAATGACATCTTAATAGTCCCAAGAGTAGATAGAACCTTTTGTATACCAATGCTAAAGTTCATGTACTCTAACGTATAATAAACCGTTTTTTTCTTTGTCATATGATAAATGGGTATAAGTATATTAAAGGGTATATTGAACGTATCAACTTATACATATGTATGTATGTATATGTAAGGGTATAAAAATGTTATATACTGAGAATTATTAACTGATGGATAAAGAATATCAAAATTTAAATACATAATTAAGTTAAAGGGATTATTGAGTTATCCTATTTTTGTATACTTTTAAGTAAATTATAATATCCATTTAAAATTTATTTCAATAAAATGTAGATCAAAAGAAAAACTATCTTGCAATATCCACTCATTTGTTTCTTTATAACACATAAATAAAAGAGTCTAAATAATTGAGTTTAATCAAAATGTATTTAGCCTAGTATAAAAGTGCATTTGACTTGCACATATACATACATATGTACATATATACTTATATATGCAGTATCGATAAATTTAGGATATTTATTAAGTTTTTAAATTATAAAAAGGGAACAAAAGACTAATGGAGATAGCATAAAGCTTAAGAAATTAGAGGTATATAATCTATAAAATATATTTACTAAGGTTACCTAAAAGTTCAACCAAACTTATTTAAGAGTATTTGCAAAATCGACTAAGAGATAAGATATAAAATTCATTTTTATACCATTGCAAATACATTAAACCATTTTCAGATTACCCTCATTTGTGCATTAGCTATAAACTTTAACTTTAAGTTCGAAAAAAAAAACAATTTTAGAAGTTTGCCAACTTTAAGTTGCTACACTCACGTTAAAAAAATATAAAAAAAAATAATCAACATTTGCACGCATATGCGTTTAGATGTAATATTAAAGAAATTTCTTCCACATGAAGTTTCACACTATGTGCTTACCGAATGAAGTCAGCAGACCGAAAACTCTTATCACAGGACGTAAACACGCGCAAGGATCGCCAGGTTGACGAAGGCCAATTTGATGTTGCAATTGCATTTTGAATTACATACATACATTTGCATTTCGTTAATTAAAACACATTCAGTTTCTCATACATATTCAATGAATACTTGTTTACTCTTAAATATAATCAACATTCGTTTCCAGTGTTTTACATTTAATTGATGCAAAGTACAAAACACTTAGAAATTGTTCACTTATTTCTAGCATCCATGTTTTAAATTTCTTTGGTTTTGAGCGCCAAAAAAAAAAAAAAGAAAAGAAAAAAAGACGAATAGAATAGGATATTGTGAAGTTGTACAAAACACAAGCCGTCCGCACGCTCCTAACTACGTCGAGTGAATGAAGGAAGGTTCGCCTAGCCTAGTACCCAAACACTAATCTCGTTGTCGCCACTCAGGCTGCTAATGCTTCGTCTGTGGAAGCCAAGCCGAGCCAATGCGGCGCTCGACTATGGGTCACAAAGCTTCAATGATGATGAAAAATTAAACAAAGTGTTTATTTTGATATAGAAAAATTAAAAAAAAAATATGTCCCTCATGGCTACGTTCTGGATTTCGTTTTAAAACATTTTTACTTTTATATATTTGCAAGATACTAAATTAAATAAAAATTAATTTTAAAATTTATTTTTGTTTTCTAATTTTAATACTAGAATAATTTCATAAATTCGGATAAGTGTTTTATAAGATATTTAGGCCCACTGTTGCTGGAAGTCTTGACTCTGAGAGAGTTTAACTGCTTATTTAATGTATTCTGATACTATTAACATTATTAAAAAGAAAAAAAATTTTAATTTTACTTCACTTTTTTCAATCATTTTATGTATTAATAATTTGATCATCTTTTTTGCAAAGGTTTTTACAGTGCATTTAAGAAATCTTCACCATTTAAGTCTTGTTCGATTTCATTTGGCTCGTTGTCCTTTATCTTATACTCTTGCAAAAGGGGTATATTAGTTTTGGTAAAACGGAATCCTTATATTTATATAGAGCATATAGTCTCCACTTAGTTGCTCTAAATCTTCTCTCTGCTTTACGTTGATCAAAAATATCAAACTAAAACAAACAGAAAAAGGTAAATTTTCTCATTTTTTCTAACTGCATTAAATTGAGACTGTGTACAGTACAGCTTTAAAAAAAAAAGGGGTATTAAACCATCGGTACTGCTAAAGTTGAATCATCTTTCTGGTTCTTATTCATCCTGATTTTACGTTGGCTACGTTTCAGAAATGTTCATAACCGGCTAAAAATTCGGAAAGGGGAAATTGCCCAAGCTCTAAAACGACAAAATAAAAACATTTTCATCTAGAGAAGGCTTCTCCTTCACTGCCGCCCATTCACTCCTTCTGCTTCTAAGCTAGCTGACACCTTCGTTCTCTTAGATTTAAATAAAGCAAACGAATTTCTTAATGTATTTTAAAAGCCTGCTGAATTTTGTCTTCTGCCCTTGTGATGATTTGATGCCAAGATCCTATCAGTTATCTTTTTGCACTATGGTGTTAATGACATTGCCAGAATACGAATAGAGGAAGAAGGACACTCATAGATCTAGTTGTTTGCAGATTTAACCAAGGATTTTGTTTTTATTTTAAAACACTAATCTGCCTCTCTCAGGAATTTTTCTTCAAATCAAAAGGAACGATGAAAGTCTTTACTAGATAAAGGATAATTCATTCATGAACTTGTGAAAAGGCAAACTATTCACAATGAAAATACTAATTTAAATTAAAGAAATATTAACAGAATTTACCTTATTTGCTTTATAAATATTCATACATATATTGAATCAGTTATAATTAATACATATAATAAATCCATATTTTTAATTAATATTTTTAAATGAAAGAAAGAAAATTATTATACAATTTTATCTATATATTTAAGGCTGATTGGAATACAAATAAGAAGGAAAGAGATGATTCTTACATTAGAAAAATGCAACTTTAAATAAAACTAAATTCTTTATAAATTTTATTTCACTTGTTTTTGCAAATAGTATTCTTACTTGCCAAACTCTTTGCGTCGTTTCATTATCTTGGTAATGCCGGCAACCATGGCCAATTCGGGAAGAGCCAATTTGGCATCTTCCTGGAAATCGCAGCGTCGTGTCAAATGTAACCAGGCTCTCTCAGGATTAAGTGACAGAGGCATTTGTAGCCAACTGATGTAATCGATTTTCAATGATCCCGTTAGCAATTGATCGAATGGCGTATTGTTACCTATAAAGAACATTGATTTCAAAACTGAAGTTTTTGATTCACTGATTTTTTGGCCTTGGACACCCTGAAAGGGGCTGGGCTCATCGGCAATTCCCAATTGCTCCAGTAGCCAATCCTTATTGAATTTTAAATAATTATAAACAACTTTAAGGACTTGTTTGCCTATATTAGTGGTTAGGACATCACTGACCAACACTTTGGCCACAAAATCTGCAACGCCGACATCCAATTCCATGGCATAATTATTGGGTGGACTATGAGATAGACGATCCGAATCGATGGCAACTAGATCATCCATTTTGATTGTACTGACAGCACTTGCTCCTCCGCCACGACAATTACTCCGATCTGTGTCCAAATGAATGCTCTCCTTAGCCTGCTTAAGAAATAGATCAATCTGATCCGTATGTTTATCATCCTCATCAATGGAGCAAATTGCCTCCGAAATGGCATAACAATGTGAAGCCTTCTCTGGTGTCTGTCCTGGTTTTTCGGCAGTTTTAATCAACTCTGTATAGAGGGCGGCAAACACAACTTGAAAGAGTACAGAATCACCCAAAGGTCGTGTCGACACCGGTATGATATCCTGCAACAATGATGTCACCTTATACAATCCCTCGGGCAGGCAATCCCAAATTTCTGAGACGCAAGTTAAAGCCAAAGACATGGCCTGATACATGCTGGCTCCATTCTCCACAGCATTGATAAGCATCTCGACCACACAATCCATCAAAGGATATACAAAATGCATAATTGCCTCCAACCAGGGTGTTCGCTTTTGATTCCAAACTTGACGTTTGTCCAAACAATCGCTCCATCCGCTCACAGCATTCTCCTCGAGAGCTTTAATAAGACAAGATTTGATGTCAGTGGCCTTACCCACAGCCACAATTAAATAGGTGAGAGATAAAACAATTTGGTAATTGGATTGACCCACAGGATCTGTCACAAAATGTTATTAAATTCAAATTAATAAATCATTATATCATATATAGAATATATATATACATATGTATACCTATATCTCCTGCTATTGACTCGGTGACATTAAAACACTCGCCCCGACATAGAAAGGCTTCACATTTCAATGGTGCGCCTTCTGCTGCGCTAATGAATGAATGTTTGGCAACATTTTTAAAATTCTCCGATGAGGGTAAATGTTGTATTAAATGCCTCATTATAATGCCCGTCAAATAGGCATCTCGCATTAATAGAATATTTAACAAATATGACCAATCTGCCTCCGGAAAGGCGAGCAATACACGCAAATCCAATGATATGGCCGTATGGGTGGAAAGATCGGCAAATTCTGTAACCCATTGGCAAGATTGCTCTTTGGGAAAATAACGCGGTAATGCAAATATAAGCCAGGCACTAGGCAATCCATGACGAGAGCTAAACATTTCCATATTGTCAAGACCCTTTCGAAAGACCTACAATTCCTTTAAGAAATCAGTACGAAATTATGAAACGAAGTGTTTCTCACATACCTTCGAGAGAACGCCCAATGGAGCGCCACGTAGTAAAAGACAGTAGAAGAGATCCCTGCACTTGGCATGAATATCCCTAAGGATTACACTATGCTGATTCAATTGCAATCCAACATAGGCCTCACCACTTTCACAAATGTGGGGTAAAAGTTCCGCAACGCATAGCAGCATATTACAAATGTCCACCAAATGCAATTGAGATCGGGCCACACTGGTCACAATTTGAGTATAACGAATTGTTAGAACACTGAGAGTCTCATTTAGCATGCCAGCAAAGATCTTTTGGGCCATTTTCGGTGGAACCGAATTCCATAAATCATTCTTTGAAAATAGCATATAATGCCACCACATTTGAACCGTATAGGAACCTCTTTCCGATTCGAAAAACGGTTGAGAATCCTCCCAATTTAAACAGTCAGCATCTTGAATGATATACAGGAGCAGTAGGCGACAATGTAGATCAAGTAAACGTTCAGCTAGAGCCTCAGACATTTGGGAATACTGTTTAAAACTTAATTTTAAAGCGCCGCCCTTCTCATCACCCTTGGGTGGACAAATTGTTGTGGTAGCTGCCTGCATATAGACACCCAGAGAGTTCTTAACCACCGAGGCGGCTCCAATTGTGGCTGTTAATACGGATAGATCAGCATGATCCAATGATTCCTGGGAAAGACGATGAACATGCTCAAGTAGTAAATCGGCCGATTTGGTAACCAATTGAACAAACTTATCCGGATCTGAAGTTTTTACCGTAATGCTACTCTAATAATGATATATACAATAAATATTTAATTAAATTTAATTAACAAACAAATTTCTCTTACAAAATCCCCTTCATTAAGTTCCTTTTCAGTGTGCAGTAAACCGGAAGGCTTACGATACGAAGCAAAGTATTCATCTTCCCACCTTTAATAAAACATATAAATAGTTCTTATTCATATATTTTATTTTTTAAATTCTTGACTAACTTACCATCTTATTAATTTAACGGCTGCAAAAGAGGCATATCTTGGAAAATCCAATTTTCCACCCACAACTCCAATACATATAGGTTCCTGAAGTACTCGCTGATGGGTCTAATTAAATAAAAACATTTAAAAATCTTATGCCACTAGATAATTGATTATATATTTTAACCTGATAAAACTCTAGATCTCGTTGCAGTAATATCGGCACTCGATCCATTAAATTTCCTTCTTCAAGTACTTCCATTTTTTTTATTTTTAAGTTTCGGATGCAATTTTCTTTGTTAAAATTATGAATGTTATTGAACAAACAATGTTTCTTAAAATCGTTGCTAAGGCTCAAGAACTGCGAGGGCTGCCACCAAAATATTATATATCTTAAGATCTTTTCAACCATTCATTTTTTTTTTCAAATATTTTTTATGTTATCAATACTTAAAAAAGGAAAATGAGAAAGTTATCAATTCAAATGATGCATTCTTCAGTTGTTTCTTCTTTATATATATTTCAGACCTCCACCTAAAAGTATTCATTCATTTTGTATGGCATCCAACTGATAAGAGCCTCAAAGTGAATTATGTTTACTGTTTCAATGGTGTATAGTAGAGATTTGCTAGCTGGGAGATAAGGTCGCCACGGCTTAGCCTGCACTGTATTCGAATCACTTGGTTTTAGTTGATAATTGACCGGAGACGTAAACAGGCGGACACACAAAACATTTTGCAGCAAGTAGTATGTATAAATATAATTTATTTTGATTGGGTGTAAAAATATACTGTATATGGTGGTATCAGCTTTGCTGGGGACCCACAAAAAGTTTCCATCTTGGAAACAAGGCAGAGTCTGTTGGATTCCTTATCACTCGATAAGCTTCATATCTCATTTGGTCATCAGCAAGTCATAAATTTCTTTTTGGTTTCTCCTCAGACCCAGCATGCTAAGACAATTGAGAAATGTTCCGAGGCTATGCCGATGTGCACCGAGCCTACATCGTCTGGCCTCCACAACACAAAGTTATTTGATTGACCAGCCGGAATTTAGTTTTCTCAAGGATTTGGGACTGGAACGTGAAAATCCCGGTGTTTATTCCGGTCAATGGCAAGGACGCGGCTCTTCAATTGTTAGTTATGATCCGGGTACTGGACAGGCAATTGCTTCAGTGCGTCAGGCTAATGTCCAGGAGCTGGAGCAGACTATTGGCCTGGGCGTAGAATATTATAAGCAGTGGCGTCAAGTGCCTGCTCCAGTGCGCGGTGAAATTGTCCGTCAAATTGGTGACGAACTGAGAAAGTATAAAGAACCGCTGGGTAAATTGGTCAGTCTGGAAGTGGGAAAAATCTACAGTGAGGGTCAGGGAGAGGTACAAGAGTTTATCGACATTTGTGACTATGCGGTGGGTTTGTCAAGAATCTATGCAGGTCAGGTGATTAATTCTGAGCGAGCAGATCATACCATATTAGAGGCATGGCGTCCCCTTGGCTTGGTTGGAGTGATATCAGCCTACAATTTTCCCAATGCTGTATTCGGTTGGAATGCCGCTATTGCATTAACCACAGGTAATAGTGTCCTATGGAAGGGAGCACCAAGCACACCTCTAGTTTCGGTTGCTACAACAAAAATTGTCTCGGAAGTTTTGAAACGAAATCATTTACCACCTGTGGTGACACTGTGCCAAGGTGGCACAGATGTTGGTCAAACTTTGGTAGCCGATAAGCGTGTAAATCTTGTGTCCTTTACTGGCAGCTGTAACACTGGTCGACAAGTGGGAATCGCTGTTCAGGAACGTTTTGGCAAATCCATTTTAGAGCTAGGTGGTAATAATGCTCTATTAATCGATGAATCGGCAAATCTCAAAATGGCATTAGATGCAGCACTATTCGGATGCATTGGCACCAGTGGGCAGCGCTGCACGACCACCAGAAGAATTATTGTCCATGAGAAGCTCTACGATCGCTTTGTGGATGCCCTAGTGGTAAAATATAAGCAACTGTTGCCCAAAATTGGACATCAGTTGGATCTGAATACCCTTGTGGGTCCGGTGCATGCACAACAAAATGTGGAAAACTATAAGACTGCCATTCAAGATGTTATCAAAGAAGGCGGCTCTATAGCCTTTGGTGGGAACGTTTTGTCAAGGTCAGGGAACTATGTGGAGCCAACAATTGTAACCGGGCTTGCACATAATTCCCCGGTTGTGCATCGGGAAACCTTTGCTCCGATTGTGTATATCCTGAAAGCAAAAAGCCTAGATGAGGCCATTTCCTGGAATAATGAAGTCGAGCAAGGACTTTCTTCAGCCATTTTCACAGAGAGTATTGATCAGGCATTTAAATGGATTGGTCCACAGGGATCTGATTGTGGTATTGTTAACATCAACACAACCACTAATGGAGCAGAGATTGGAGGAGCATTTGGAGGCGAGAAAGCTACTGGTGGTGGCCGTGAATCCGGCTCTGATGCCTGGAAGCAATATTGTAAGCGAGCCACTATTACTGTTAACCATTCTGGTCAGCTAGCCTGTGCCCAGGGTGTAGTCTTCAATGTAGAGTAATACGAAAGAAGAGCTGAAAATTTAAATAAAGCTTTATTACACAAATTAAAATTTTATAGGTTGTTATAATTATTAATATAATGGTACACAAATAGTACGTAATTACTCAAATAATTTTATGCGACAATTATGAAAAGAAAAAAAAAATAAGTAAAATTTAAAAGCAATTCAAAAAAATTAATAATATTTACATATATTGAATGAGATCAATGGAAAAATGTGAAATGCAATATCAAATACATTATTTTTTCAATTGATTCTTTTTCTAAATATATATATAAATATATTTATGATAAAAAAATTTTAATTATTCGCTTGATTGAAAACGCCACAAGTCCACCTCAATATCCTTGGACTTGTGCTTATGGAATTTGTAGCTGGCATCGATATTGTAGCGCAATTCGGCTATCACAGAGCCACTTACATCCCATTTACGACATCTTTTTTGGATGTGATCACTGCAAAAGCAAAAATGAATGTTTAGAAACTCGTGTATCAACTGCGAGATTAAAAACTAACCGTGTGGATGTCTTGTGCAAGGAATAGACTGCTCCATTTGACAAGGATAGAGCAACTTCAAGGAATTGCATATCGATTCCAGCATTGTGCTTGGTGCCAAACGGCGGATTCATGACAATTGTATCAAATACTTTTTCCCATCTACCAATGCCTCCCTGTTGCAATTGAAGGACATCCGTTCGCACACAATCCACATTGGGTAGCTCCATATCCTCCACATTGCCTTTGAAAATATCTATTGCATCCCCATCAATCTCAAAACCAATTGTGAATTGTGATCCTAATAAATGGCTGGCAATACTTAGCATTCCGCAGCCACAACCCAAATCACCCACTAATTTGCCCTCAATATCCTCATGCTGGGCCTGAATGTGATGCATCATGCAAGCGGCAATGTGTGGAGGAGTCGGATATTGTTCTAGCAGAATTTTCGGTTTCTCAAAGCCATCCACACTTGACAAATACTCCTCCAATTTATTAAGCTTTAGTCGTGCCATTATTTGGGATTATTTGTATTTGTTATAGGCGTTATTGTAGTCGGGGTCGTTGTTGGTGTTGGTGTAGGCTGATCTAGACGTGGTAATACAGGTATTAAACTATTGCCAAAATATGAATCCTGCGGTATAAAGAAACCCAAGGTAGTGGAGCTAGTAGGATTAAAGGCAGCTCGTGGTGGTGTGGAATTGGTGGATATCAAATCTGGGGTAGCGGTTGTAGTGGTTGGTTGGCCAAGCAACTGGGGAGCCGGCATCTGTAAAATAAAGTAATAAATATTAGTACCTAATATAAAATAAACATATGTATTAACAAAAATCGTTAATTTATTCGCACTTGATTTGCGTTGCTCAGTCCCAGATTGATAATACCGCCGGCTAGCTGTTGTTTCTTTGTTTGAATCTCCTCCAGAATTTTGCGGTTTGTCTCGGCTTGTTGAGCACTTGTGTTCGGAAAAGCCATCAATTAAACCAAAATTAAAAAAGGTAAATGAAAACTGAAAAATGGCGTGGACATGCAGTGTGACCATAAAATTTTTATAAAACAAAAGCCGGGCACATGGACACTCACAAAAAAAATTATTTGTGAATATATTTTGATTTTCAGATCGATTTGTTATTGAAGCGGACGTAAAAAGCTTCAGTTTGGGTTTTCACAAAGAAAACACATAGGCAAATATATAATCAGAGCAATACAAACCATTTTCCAAATTGTAAATAGAGGGCGCCTAAAAATCTTACTTCGTTACGGCCCTGAATGTATCGATAAATTTTGTACATCACTAGCTATAAACAGAGTACAAAAAATTACGGATTTCATCTTAATAACAATAAACAAGTGATTTATATTACAACCTTTCCATTACAAACATAATCGAGAAATCTGTTCCCAGACTCCAGGCTGAGCATCTAAAGTCCAGAAAGGGAAGGAATAAATAGGCAATGAGCATGAGTGATGACGACAGAGATATTGACATTGAAAGCGACGTAAGCAATATTTACATTTGTATATAGACACAAACCATATACATACATACATACATATATGTATGTGTGTGTGTATGCATATGTGCACGTGCACGAATAGTAAAACTATGTATGTATATATGTACTTGTATGTGTTTTCTCTTCAGGATGATGGCGACTCTGATAATGGCATGGGCTCCTCACGCCATACCAGCACGGCCAACTTTACCCAAGCTGAGAAACGAGCCCATCACAATGCCTTGGAGCGAAGACGCCGTGATCATATTAAAGAGAGTTTCACTAATCTTCGAGAAGCTGTGCCAACATTGAAGGGCGAGAAAGTAAGTGGACGAGATAAATAATGTAATTAGTTATAGGAATATTAAATTCTACTTATTGATATTCTTTGAAACAATAGGCCAGTCGCGCTCAGATCCTGAAGAAAACCACCGAATGTATACAAACAATGAGACGTAAAATTAGCGAAAATCAAAAGGACATCGATGAAATCAAAAAACAAAATGCCATACTGGAACAGCAAAGTAAATTAAACATTTTCTTTTATTGTAATTCTTTATTAACCAATTTTTTTCTACTTGTATTTTCTTCTGCAGTTCGTGCAATAGAAAATCCATCGGCGAATGGTGAGTTTGTCGAATACGTCAGCGAAGAGGAAGTTGGCAGCGAGGATGTGGATGATGATGAAGGTCTGGGTCAACAAGATTTCAGCAGGCGCAATAAAAAAATGAAGACATTTCATGCATAGCCCTGCCAATAAACCTTCTTCTGTCGAATATAATTATTGTTTATTCATCTTGTACAACTATAAATTGTACACATTGAAAAAAACTATTAAGTGCTTCATAAAACTGTGTTTTCAAATATATAAAAATCTAAAAATTCGTTTACATTTATTTCAATTTTTTGTGCAATTGTTTAACCACACAAATAATATTCATTTCCGACGCAGATGATTGTGCACTCTTCTCCAAGAGTCTTTTTAAAATTCTGTTTGTGTTCGAAACTACTTTAACAAAAATTCGGGATGTATAAGTTATGTCGAGGCCTATAACTTTTTAGATCAAACATCTATATCACTCAGCTCCTTTATAAGTTATCGGATGCACAGTTTCTATTTGGTTGGTTTGACAGAGAAAGAGATAATTAAACATTGTTTACGGCGTTAAATATAATGCTACTGAAGTATGAAATATAAACTTTGGCACGGACTTTCGTTTTGTTTTTGGTTCTTTTTTTTATTAATAATTTTCTCTTATTTCTACTGGGACCGATTCCCCACCTGTTGTCTAACTTAGTATATGCTCATGGTATAAGACGTTTTAAACATTTTAGCCACAAGACCATTATCAAAACATTTTAAATAAATTTAAAATGTTATTTAAATTTTAACACTAATGCGAGCAGGAGAAAGACAAAGAGCACAAAGACAAACATGTAACACATTTGTCTAGCTCCGCCACCCTGCTTGGCCAGTCGCACGACTCGCGTCATTGTGTTGCTCAGAAATCCACCCGTGCGATCCATGTCATCATCCAAACCGCGCAGCAATTTATCCTGATAGCGTACCTCATTGCCTATATCAATGGTAAGGGATTTCAGAGCTCCGATTTTCTGTTTTAATTCTTCAGCAGCGCGTTCATTTTCAGCCTCCAAGCTATCCGGATGATGTGACTCTTGCGGTGAGGAGCCAGGAGGCTGTTGATTCAACGGCTGGTAGGGATAATTGTTGCGTCGCATGCTGCTTCTGCCGCTGGAGGTGGAGTGCGCCAGTTTGAGCTGCAATATAATAAAGTGAACGTAAGACAAATGAGAATTCTAACTTGATTTCATGTGCCACGTAAGACTAGCAAAAAAATATACTCAGGGTCAAATTAGATGTCCACCTCTGTCCATCTATGGTGTCAGGATTCCTTTGTGAGTTGTGATCCGCCCTTTGTTGGATGAATCAACAAATATGTCTATTATTTACTAAATGACTGAGTTTGTTTAAATTTCATGAAACTTGCAGTAATAAATTTATAGTGTGGCCGAGAGTTACAAATATGATAAATGCTTAATTCGTTAAACTCTGTAATCAAAAAGGGTTTACAAATATGAAAGATATACTTATACTTGACTTTGTCCCATTTAGTCAACTACCATTTCATTTTAAACAATTTTCCAAAACAATAAATGTATTTTTAAGGTAAATTTAATAAAACATGGAAACATATAGTATAAGTCGGCATGTTAGTAGATAAAATGTATACGATTGGGAAAAACGTAACTTTAGTTTCAAAGTCTACTTTATTTATTTTTATTATTTTGAGTTTCTTGAAATGGTACAATAAACTAATGTTTATATAACCTATCTGAATATACCCAGAAACTAAAACATATTGAAAGATTCAACGAATATAGTGGATTAGATAAAAGAATTGTCTCCAACATATTTGTATAGTTTTTTAGAACACATCGACATTTCTTTACAGTAAATGAATAATTTAAATTAATCCAAGTAACTTTTGAATTAACAACAAAAAAAACGACTTTAATTTCTAAATACATTGTTATATTTTATATCTTAACTATTTTATTAAACTATTTATCTAATAGTATTTTTTCGCTTATCCCTATTTGGTCACACTGCTCAATTTGTTGCTCCGCAATATTAGTTTCCTTTAGTTAACACCAAGATTCGGCCTATTAAAGTCTCATCAAATCAATAAATACACCAAATTTAGGTTTATTAAGATAGTTTTGGACAGTATAAAAATCAAATTACAAGCATAGGAATTGAAAATATTCGTTTCATTCATTAGTGCTCAATGTAATTGACCCTGGAACTGGGGAAAAGGGGAATTTGTAATACATATATATTATATATATCTTCTGACTACGTAATAAAACTACTCAACTCTTTCAAACTGATAAGCTCTTCTAAAACACGCGACACAAACTGATATCATTTTAAAAAAAAAAATTCTACTTTTCTAGCATGGAATCTCTGGCGACGGAGACGGAATTCTCAAGCCAATCAAATGGCCTGGTAGGAGCTGTGGCGCAACGATTTGGTGTTACAGTGGAGGCGCTACGTTTACTGCTCACACTGTTGGCTGGTGAGTAGTCATGGTGACACTTAATTTGGATAACATTCTCACATAACTATTTTACGATTTAGGCTACCCCATTGCTGCGATTTATTGCAAATTCGTTTTAAATACCCATAAAAAGACGCTACATCATCTGTTTTTTGCGATCTGTGGTGCAAGTCTATGTTACTTTAACTATGGCCTGGACATTTATCACTCATTAGTTGGAATTCTAACCACATATGTGCTAGGTCTTCTCTTTAGACAGAAAACACAAATTTTCTTAGGCATCAACTTTATTTTCCATATGGGATATCTGTTGCTGGGATACTATTTTACTGCAAGCAATGAATATGATATACTGTGGACCATGCCGCATTGTATTCTAGTCTTACGTATGATTGGCTTTGGATTTGATCTTACTGATGGGCTAAAGCCTTCTAATGAACTATCTACGGATCAAAAAGATACAGCTCTCCCACATTTGCCATCGCTGTTGGAGCTTCTGGCTTTTGCCTATTTCCCCAGTGGTTTTCTCGTGGGTCCTCAGTTTCCGTATAGACGCTATGAGAGCTTTATTGCTGGAGAATATCGTCAACACGATGGTCAATTGGAGGCTGGTATGCGTCGCCTTGGTGCAGGAATACTTTACCTTGTCATATGTCAAGTGGGATTAAGTTATCTACCCGACTCATATTTCCTATCACCGGAATTCACCGAAGAGTCCTTCATTAGACGGATCTATTACTTGGGCTTTTGGGCCAAATTCTCATTGTACAAATACATCTCCTGTTGGTTATTCACCGAGGGTGCACTCATAAGCATTGGATTCACCTACAAGGGACAAGACATGAATAATAAGCCAGACTGGTCTGGTTGTAGTAATGTCAAGCTCATACTCTTGGAGACGGGCAATACTATGGAACATTATGTGCAGAGTTTTAATGTTAATACCAATCAATGGGTTGGTCGTTATATCTATAAGCGTTTAAAGTTCCTTAACAATCGTACGATAAGTTATGGTGCCGCTCTTGGCTTTTTAGCCATCTGGCATGGCTATCATAGTGGCTATTACATGGCTTTCGTAATGGAATATATGATTGTGAGCACGGAAAAACAGGTGAGTCTTATATGAAAACAAACATTAATTTGTTTTTAAATATTGTTTTTTCTCCCCCACAGATCTTCCGTGTCTATGAAAAAGAAATACTACCCAAATATGGTCACATCCTTGAGAATTCGGATGTCTATAAATTGATATATTTCTTTGCCCTTAAATCTTATAACATTGTCTATATGGGATGGTGTCTAACATCTTTTGTATTTCTTAAATATGAACGCTGGATTCATGTTTTCGGTGCTGTTAATTACTTTGGCTTCATCTATATGCTACTTTGGGCAGGAATCTATCATATCTATCGATATATCTCTAATACGACAAAGCGTCCCACTGTTACGGGTACAGATGCAACAACAACAAGTCCCGAAACCCAAAAGAAGGCCCTATAGAAATTCGAAAAAATAATTGAGATTTCATAAATTACTTTAAATATACGATTCATACGTATATTTCTTAAAGAAGAAAGCACCAAACAAAAGAAAAAAAAAAGAAAAACATTTGTTAAAAACTATTTTCTGCCGTTTTGCCTAGTCAAAAAGTTCTTATATGAATATTGGACAGACATTTGTGAAATTGTTAAAATGACATACATATGATATGAAATGCCCTTCAGTTCAATTAGTAAATAAGTTTGCTTTATAAGCAAAGAAAAAAAAAATAAGGAGAACAAGAACAAAAATATATCTACCGACTTTCTATAAGATCTTTTATTCCGAGAGAAAGAAACGGCTGACAATTCCGAGACTTAAACTATTTAGACAAGTTTATACGATACAACGATGATGAATAGACATTATATTAAATACATATTCATACATATAGATATATGTTTTCATATGATCATTGAATGTCAAAAAAGATAACGAACAGAAATTATATCTTCAAAAAGTGCAAATTTGTATAAATAAAATATGTAAAACCAAAAAAAAAAAAAATCTATCGACGACTATGTCATTCAACAATTTTATTTTTCAAACCGGTTTATACTTAAAAATATATATACTGTCTGTATATATGTACATATATATTATTTTCAACCTAGAAAAAAACTTTTGAAATGAAACAAATTTTAGATAATTTTTTGATCAGTTTATTTTAGTGATCGTTTTACAGAGAATGAACAATTTTCAATAAACCAAATCTTAATGCTCCATTGGCTGGGCATCTCCGCCAGATTCCATGCGACGCTTGGCACCGCCTCCTACACACAGTTCCTCCCCCTCGTGTTCATTAATCTCGCTGAACATATAATCATCCTGATACTCTTTTAGAATCTTGCTCGAACGATTCTCATCCAAGAACAATGAATAGACCTTTTTCACATCCTCTGTATTCACTTCGGCTGCCTTGCGACGACGACAGACCAAATTGGCGGTGGTTATCAATTGTATGGCATAGCGCAGACTCGTATCTGTCGCGATGCGTGTTAATATGGTAAGAGCATCCGGATGCATAACGCAATCCTCCTCTTCGCAGCGAATTTTGAGAATCTCCTTGACTTCCTTTTCAGAATATGGAACGGTGCGAATAATAATCATACGATCGAGTAGATCAATAGGAATGCCATGTGGACTGCGATAATTGGTACCGCGTATACGGGTAATACCACGATTTGTGGCCATAACCACCACCGGGGCCATATCCGATTCCAGAGCACGATTAAGAAAAGAGAAGCACTCAATATCCAGCATATGGACTTCATCAATAAAGAGGACACCGGGATTAATTTCAGCTTTGCCTTCCTCACGCCATTCCAGAACTTTGTTATTGATCTGATCCCTAACTTCCTGTTTAATCTCGCCAGTGTCACCCGAAAAGAGGGCAAGGAATCCATGAGTACGACTATTGATTACATCAATTTCATGTAAGGTCACTGTGTGGACAACTTCTTTGCGCTTTTGAAGCTCACCCTCAGGACACTGTACGAAACGAGCCTGCGATCCAGTGGCATCATAATCCCTGGCTCGGGTGAAACTGCGTCCAAGTTTGTTCACCTTGCCAGAAGCTTTGTCAATGGTGATGACATCGCCAGCATGTATCTTTTCTTTCATAAAGCATTCAATGATCTTATTACCGAGATCATAGTTGGTTTCCATTTCAGTGGTCTTGAGTGTAACCTTGCCCATCTTCTGACCAGTTCCAGTGGCTGGACGTTCAATCTGTATTTCCACAACTTCGCCCTCAATGATTTCAGTTTCTTCCTTGATGCGGACCCCAATACTTTTGCGCAATGCCTGCGATAAAGCCTCAGTTTTGCTCATCTCCAGTGAATAGATCTCCGATCCAGACATACTAGTGAAAGGCGTCTCGGTCCCTAAAGCCTGGGCCATGCCAACAGCTATGGCTGTTTTGCCAGTACTTGGCTCACCAGCCAACAAAATGCAACGTCCAGCTATTTTGCCTTCGCGTACCATTTGAACAACAACACCAGCAGCACGACGAGCATCCTTCTGGCCCACCATGCCTTGTGAGACGGCACGTGCTTCGAGTACATCATCCAATCCCAAACCACGGATATGTGAATGAGCGCCAATGCGTTCGATGCGAGTTATATCGCGAACCTCAATCTTCTCCGCCTCGGCCATGATTATTGTTTTATTCGTTTAAAAAAAATGTACAATATACAATATTTTCTCTTTACTGACTTGTTTGGGTTTAATAAACAACTAAACGCAATTTGAATAATTTCGTTGCCTTAGCAAAAATATGAAGCAAAACGCCGGGCCACTATGCTGTGTGACCAGAATTGGAAAACAATTTCACAAAATCTAAAAAAATACTAAAATACTGTCGAGAAGCAAAATACTTCAACTAGTATAAACTTTAACAGTACTGTGAATGCAAAATAATAACGAACTATGTTCAAATAGATAACTTTGAAAAGAAAAAAACAAATTTATTTTTCTTAATAATTTACATTATTAGCTATATAGACAAAATTTAAGATTTATCTTAAACATTTAAACTTTTTTTCTATCATGAAATTCCTCCACACTGTTCTCTGTTGTTGAATCCCTTTTCGACCGTGAAACAGCAGCCAAACTTGTTGAATCCTGAAATAAAACCAATCGTACAAATGCCAAGTTTAACAATAATGATTGACCCAATAGTTCTCGCTGATATCGCTGCAATTGATGGAACATATTGCATAAGTCATAAGGAAAATGTACTTCTCCATCTCCTCGTTCTTGTTGTCGCATCATGGTCAGCATAGTGTCTTCGGTGGAGACACGCTCAGTTCCGACCAAGTGATTAAAGAGACGGGCCGCAAGAAAGCGACGCAGAAAGAAGACATTTTGTTGGGATTTGGTAAAATCGGAGTTTTCTCTCGCTGTGAGGGCATAACTTATCATAGAAGTTATTTGGGCTTTTTGTATATTTACATTTTGTTGGTCAATTGAACCAGGATTACTATTGACTTGTGCCATTTGCGGACTTTCAAAAATGTAACAATCAGCCTCAGGGACTTGATGGATGACATAGAGACAGCGCCGCGTAAGTTCAGCCAAATGAAGTTTCTTATCATTAAGCTCATGATGCTGCCAGTGGGTGACGCGAGAATAAGCTGACTTCGATTCCAATTCTATGCGGGACCAACTGACTGTGGTAACACCGATGCGCACAGCAACACAGGAGGTAATTCGTTTTCGTAGATCCTCATCCATAGGTGGAGTGCAGAAGGGTATCGAGCGACCTCTTGTAGACTTTAGCAGAGGCTTGACCACATTCCCATCGGTGGCGAGTAAACTTTGATAGAACTTTTGGACCACTTTTAGACCAAATCCTTCCACGTAAAGTATGTCAGTCAACTCTTTTAATGGACCATTTTTAGATTTCCAGTTGTCCAACTTCTTTGCACGTGTTTTAGTTAAATCAAATCTGCAGAAGATTTTCAGTTAACTAAGATATTTTAAATATTCTTCGTATGCACCTCAATAGCTCTTCCACACTTCGATCATTAATGACCTGAAGGATCTTTTGGCGCTGATCCTCGGTATAAGTTGGTAAAGTTACCACATTGTCCAGTTCTTTCCCAGTGCTGTGAGTTGAGCTTCTTGCACGACACACAAGCGTATTGCTGGTCAAACTAAGCTTCAAAGCTCTTCTCATGCCCGTGTTTAACATATTAAATTATTAGTTTATATAATCGAATCTTGTTTACATTACAAAACACCGGCCCAAAAGTTATTTATTATGGTTCCCATTTCACTAATCTAATTTCGATATTTAAAAATTATCAGCTGTTAATTGTCGCGTTTTCCAACACTGGACACATCGACCAACACTTTACATATTAACCTATACTAAAATTTACCACAGTGATAGGATATCGATAGTTATCGATTATTTTTATATTATTATCGACATTTTGTCCAACTCTAAGCAGTTCCAATCAGAATGTTTGGCATTGTGGACGTGCGGTTACCGTCACTTTGCATTTTATGCCGTTGCGTATAAACAAATAAAAAACTCGTAAATCATTTAATTGAATTAAAACAACAACTTTGCCGAGCGCTAAAATTTTCGTATTAAAAAAGTTCAAAAGGGAAAAATACAGCGTAGAGAGCGTGTAGAGACGAATAAATGAAATAAATAACTCTAGCTATCTCTCTCCCTCTATCTCAATAATTTTTAAGGATGACAACAGGCGACACCAACAACTCATATAGATATGGCAATAACAACAACAATAACAACAATACCAAGAATTCCCCCACTAACACAGTGCCACCAGCAAATGCTCAATTGATCATGGATATGGAAAACAATATTGGTGGCCTCTCATTAGAATCATCATTAGATCCATTGGCAGATATGGACATGTCCTCGCCACCCAATCTTGATGAAGATTCATTGGAAAGCGATGTCCTCCTAATCAACAGCAATGGAAATCGCCGTATGCCACAACGTTCGACTACCGCCACCAGCACTGCATCATCCTCTTCCTCCACCACCAATACAACGACAACATCATATCGAGCCAAATTTCGTAGCAATTCCTGTTGGATGTGTGTCTATGGATTTATGACAAAAAACTGGTATTTAAGCTATCTAGTTCCAGCCTCCATACTGGGTGCCCTACTCTGTATTGGCTGGCTAACACGAGATTATGCCAAGCAATTGCTATTTTGGATTGAGACACAAAATCCATGGATTATTTTTGCCATATTTATGGCACTATTTACACTAGTCTCATTTCCCATTATTGTTGGATATTTTTTACTCCTTATTACCGCTGGTTATTTATTTGGTTGCTGGCGTGGCTGGTGCACTGTGATTTTGGGCGCAAATCTTGGAATTGCCATTGCCCATACCTTTATACGCAGCTGTCGTCATCGGATAACATTACAAAAGTGAGTATACAAAAATAATAATATTGAATCAGAGAATTGTGTCAGAGAACTCCTATGACCCTGTATACGTACATATATATGTATGTATGTATGTATATATGTATATATGTACATATACTATATATAAATGTTACCTAATTGTTTAACGGTTTTTAACACCACTTGGTGAAATTATTGAAACTAGGTAAATATATAAGATAAGAATAGCTCATGTATGGGGAAAGTTACATATGTAAATGTCTGTCATGGTGGAAGGGTAACGGTAAAAGTACACGTGTCTCCAATGTGCAAGTGTTTCTACTAATTATACTGAAATTAGCTAGATCTTTCTTTCAAATAGAATTTGGTAATATTGAGGTTTTAAAATTTCAAAAAATTTTTTAATTATTTTTTATTTAAAAAAAAAAAACTAGAAAACATTTCCAACCATCCTTTTGAAAAATTTGCATTCAATATCAATCTGGAATATGATCGAGCCAACAATAATAAATAAAGATATATTTTTCTTGTTTCATTGTTATAAAAGTTTCATACAACATATATTGTATGTTTAAAAATTCAACTCCCAATAATTAAGCTATTTTAAGAAATTAAATATACATACATATGTACACATATGTATATATGCATATATTTAGATCATTTTATGTAGAAAACCGACAACAAAGTGAAAACAATCTCACACAAATGTTTATTATAAAATTTCATTCAAATTAGGGCACTTTAATAGTACCAAATTAATAATACTCTTGCAAAATGGGGTATATTAATTAACTTAAAAGGTATACAGCCCATAATCTTTTATGTAAAGTATATATATTCTTGATCAGAACGACGAGTTTAGTTCATTAAGCCATATCCGTCCAATTTTCTGGATCAATGCAATTTCCTTTGAAACCCAAGCTTTAAGCTAAAGAACTGAAATTTTCCACCCTGGCTTCTTTTTGCTGCAGTCAGTATGAATATTAAAATCATCCCGATCGAGCAACTATATTATATAGCTCCCATATAAAGGATCGATCGAGAATGGAGAAAAAAATTGGTTGTTTCTCCAGATCAGAATCAGAATCGGTTACATTATCATATATGTAGCTACCATAGGAATTTCTATTTTTAATATAAACTTTTTTCTACATAATAAAATTTGAATTTTCTGTTCCATCTGACGTTTCTTGAAATTGATTTCAAATGTTTTTAAAAATACCGTTAAAGTACAATTTGAGTATTTTAAAAATAATTTTCAAGTACTACACTATTTTTTTGTTCAAAGTAAACCATTTTTAAAAAGTCCTAGAACAGAAAAAAAAACACAATTTTTATTTACCATTTAAAAGGGAAAAACTCAAACATATTTTACCATACATACTCAACGTATTCCATTCTATTTGAATAAAACTAATTTGCAATGCGATGCAATCGAAATTTTAAGTATTTGGTAAAATATTTACCATTCCGCAATCGTTGCCGTTGGGCATCCCTTATAGCCACGGATCACTGTGATTTGCACATGTCACTGCCATCAAATCGGGAATCCGATTTAGCAAATATTCTTAAGCCCCAACCGGTGGCCATTTTACGGCAACGACACAATTACAATGCATTGGGACTCTATTCTGAACGTTCGTTAATGGAGGAGGATCTTAGGAAAAAGGAATTTTCTGAACATCGGTTAATGGTTATGAAGAACTTAAATAGCTATAAGCATTCATTATCGGAGAAGAGGAAACTTTCGGTTCAACGTGTATTTGCCCATATTCTTGTAATAGCTGGTGCTGAAGAGATACCATTAAGACCTGGTTTTCCCTTCATTCAGAATGCCAATTTTCTATATCTTTGTGAATATTTTAAGCCTGGTGGTGTTTTAGTCCTTTTACTGAATCGTAAGAAGCAGCTAAAAACGTGGCTCTTTGAGACAATAGAAGATGAGAAATATGATCCAAAACTTTTTTATGTTGATGAAATTTTCGGAATATCAAAACTAAAGGAAAAATTATGTCACTTGGTTAATGATTTTTCTGCAGAATTATGGTATAGCTGCAAGAGTGTACATTGTTTTCGAATTCTACAAGATGTGTCTAATGAATTGAAATTGAAATTACAGTGTCCAAGCCATATACTGCATTATACTCGATCTAAAAAGACTAATCAGGAAATTGAGAGTATACGAAAAGCCAACTCCATAGCCTCACAGTCGCTTCAGGAGTTAATTAAAGGTCATGGCGTTGATTGGGAAATTGATAAAATGAAAGCTGTTTTTGATTACAAATGCCGACGAAGGCATGCCCTTCAATTTGGTGATCAATCGAAAGTCATCACATTGGGTGGTCTTTGGTTAATGGAAGCGAATTCTCAATATGCTAACTATTGGGGTTGCTTAACCCGTTGTTGGCCAATCGGTGGACGATTTACACCACCCCAAAAAGTGCTCTATGACATTCTACTTGATATACGTAACGAAATTTGCACTATAATTCAAGAGGTTGGCTCAAGAACATCTTGTTTAGCTCGCAGTCCTTTAGATTTACATTCTACCTATTTAATTTTATTGTCCGAACATCTTAAGGATCTACGAGTTTTGCCCAAAAGTCTTAATGATACAAAAGAAATTTATCAACAGACATGCAAATACACTTGTTCATCAAATGTGATAAAGCACATTGGGCTAGAACTCAAGGATACGAGTGGAAAACTCATGGAACATCCTTTAAGGCCCGGCAACGTTTTGACCCTAGAAATGTCCATAGCCATACCAGAGGATTGCCTACAGGCTTATCCAGAATTTCGTGGTGTTATCTGCATATTGGGTGATAGTCTCTTGATTAATAAGAATTTTGATATCGAATTTCTAAGTGAAGAGTGTGCTAGTCAACGTCACAAGGTGGAAATGTTGCGTTACAATGGTCTTTACGGTGAACGTAATGTAGAACGAAGTGATTCAATGTAAAGGGGCTGACACATTACCTTTACCTTGTCGTACTAAATTTCCGTTGCTAATAGACCCAACCGTTAATTAAATACAATAAACATTTCACCCATTTTTAATCACACTGATAAGACCCAAATAGAACTTACGTTTACCCAACATTTTATCATAAATTTTTTTTTGGCATTAAAGGTTTATTTATCATACTTGGTCTTAGCAGCCTGTAAATACTTAGTCACTGATGATTGATCGTGAGAGGGGTGAATAATTATTTTTTAAAAACTGCTAATGATTGCAGTTCACTCAAAATAACACAACTTTTCAGTCTCTCCTCGTATTTATACATATATATACATATATAAATTGGTAGATATGGCAGCGATTAAATTCACTTGTGTAAAAATAGAAACCAAAGTTCAAAGTGGACACAAAGTTTCAATATTGAATTGTTACAGCAGCTGGTAAATGTCACACCATAAATGGAAAATACCAGAGACTTCTTTTAAAGAAACTTATTTAGGGATAATTTTTTTAACAAATTTTAAATGAATTATTAAGCTTATCTAAAAGTGTAAACAATTCTGTAAAGAGGAATGTCAAAACACTAAGTCTTTTATGAAGCAAGGATAGATGTTTTCCGTAACATCTGTTTTTCGAAGGTACTCAAAACTTCTTTGAATAAACTGATATCGTCTAACTTTCAAAACACAAAAATATTGTATATCCAATTGGATTTGCTTGAAAAGTTACACGTTTCTGCTTAAAAAAATGTTGATTTTTTAAGATTTCGATTCTTTGGAGGGAAAAACTCTAATTTTTTTCTTTTGAGAAATTTAACATTTGACATCATAGAAAAATACACAGGAAATCTTTTAAAGAACCAACAATATTAAGATTTTATTTTATTCGAAAATCTAAATCATCAACTTTCCCAAGGGAAAGTTATCGTTTGAATTAGAAAGTATAGAAAGATAAAGTTTTCCCTCAAGTATGCCATAGTCTTTAGTTCTAAGAATCGAAATATGTCTTGTGGTTAAAGTTAGTCAACTGGAATAGTTAGTCACACAACATTTTTACAAAATCAGTTGACTTTATATTTTGCTTGTGAATAATAAAATGTTTAATAAAAACTACTCCAAGTAAATTTCAAAAATTTTCTATCAATATAAGACTTACAGATATGGTATACCAATAGAATTTTTAGAAGTTCCTTTAAAATCATTATAAGATAAAAGTAAATTTATATGATAATGCATAAAAGAAACTTTACCCGATTTCATTCATTAAAACAATTTAACCATTTAGCTTAGACACTACGTTAAATTACTATCTACTACAGGTTCTAAATGATTTTTATTGCCCAATTACCGTGGTTTGTATGCGCTCTTTGATTTTTATTGCTCAGTCGTTCAATATAATTAAACGTCGCCTACTAATGGATATATATCATTACTATAGTACGTATAAGTTGAGTGAATGCGATAATAATCAGCATTTAGGTAGTTGTTAGCCCTATTTAAGTTAATTGAGTTATCGAACCAAATCAAGTGAAAACAATATGTCATAATTCTCTTTTACTGTGCGTGCAGTTATCAATTTATAAAATAATTGTGATTGAGTTATTACACACAAATGCCGGATTAATAAATTATTATTATGCATTAATTAATTCCTCTCTCTCTCTCTCTCTTTTTCTTTCGTTTTAGATTAATCAAAAATGAGACTGGACGTGCCATAATGCGTGTTATATCTGGGCCAAAGGCATTTAAAGTTGTATTCTTTACACGTCTAACTCCCATACCATTTGGACTACAGAATGTGATATTTGGAGTAGGTAGACAATAACTAAAACTAAAGTAACTAAACCAATGAGTAGTAATTAATAGTTTGAGAATTAAACTTTCTACATTTAGAGTTTTCCCACTTTCTCTTTTTACCCATATCCAAGCATAAATTTTGTTTAAAATTATACTCACAATTCATTTGAGAATGACATAAATGGAGTGAGTTAACATAAATCATTTTAAATTTAAAGTTTCATATAAGCCGTTTCCCTTCAATTTCGTTGTTTGCATTTAAAAATATTTCACAAAACTTTTAAATTTGTTCATGACAATGTTTAGTCAACTTTTATTTTTTTTTGTTTGTGTTAAATATGGCTAAACAAACAAAAAACCAGTTTTCGTTTAAATGATGCAATCAGTTTGAAATTAAATTATTCTCATCTGTGTACTTGTTTCTTTTTTTTATATTTTTTAGATCAGTTCAATTAAGACTACGGATTATCATGTGGCCACATTTCTCGGACTACTTCCAGCCCAGACAATAAATGTCTATTTGGGATCTACATTGCGTTCCATGCATGAAGTTCTCAATGATAATGAGACAAAATTAACTGGATATATAAGCTTTTTATTTGAGGTAAATATTATATAAAAACTAAAGCATTTAAATTTATGTTGTTGGTTTTTGTAGGTTCATTTTGATGCTATAGAATCATTTGCCATCTTTTTTAGATGAGCAATATCAATTTTTTGGACTTTATAATTATTTATTTATAAAGTTTCCTTGGTTTATTCCGAAATACCATATTGTTAAGGTTATCTTATTTGGATTATAGAATTCATTTCCACTTTTCTTTCAAGTTTTTCTATACTAAAGATGGAAAGGCTTATAATATACATATGTATATAAATTAATTGATGAGTTTATCAACAACCACTTAATGGGCGTTGTTTCACCAATTCCAGACAAAACTCGATTCGTCATACTAAACCACAGTTAATATATAATTATTATACATACAAAATCGTTCTCTTCTACAGCTGAATCTTAAATTGTTTAAAAACAAAAAAAAATTATGGAGAAATAAGTTGTCTATTTGTTTTTTAAATATGTATAATTATTGAGAATTTTCAATAACTAACGAATATGTTAATATTCCAGAGCCTCACAAGATATTAAATGTAGCTAAAGTGTGAATAGGTCATAATGTCACCATAATAAAGGTTTAATAGTAATAGTATTGCTTATCTATCAATGAAACTTTTACTTAAGGAATTTCATAATTAAATTAAGTAATCCTTTAATTTTGTACATCGTTTCTAATTTTATTTGTATTATTTTTCAGGTAATTTGTGGTGTATTTCTTATGTTTTGGGTGATACAGAAAGCGCGAAAGGAACTCTCAGAAACTTTGCTTGCAGTCGATTATGCCAACGATGGCAAACATCTTGATATACAAGTTTAGCAGGAACTCTTACTGCTCGATTAAAGACTGCAATTATTTTAAATCGAATTAATGGTAATTAAATTACATAATTTAGGCAATTGATACCAAAAAAAAAAAACAAGAGAATCATTACAATATTTGTCATTATTTTACAAAATGCTCTCTCTCTCTGTCTCATTAAAAAAAAAAATTATATATACATATATATTATATATGTATGTATGCTGTGCCTAAAATGTTAAGTTAAAGCTCACCTCAAATTGCTCACAATGTTTAATAAACAATTGAAACAAGTACCGAATGTCAAGTACAAAAAAATAAACTATTAACTTAAACTAAACTAAAATTCAAAAAGAAATAAGGGAAACTCTATCTGCCTGTAGGATAACGCCATTTGCGTGGTTTTTTGTTCATATGTCGGTCCAAAATGCTATCAAGTACATTTAAGGTGAAATCCACGTCCTCGAAGCTAATGCATATTGGTGGACAGATGTTGAGTACCTAGAAAAAGAGTTCATTTTGAAATTAATCGTATAAACATTTAGTCAATAGAGTTGCACATGACAAATAGAATAATAATATATATAGTAAAATGTATACTTATATACTACCTTAATATATATTTAAATGTATATATATACATATATATATGTTAAATGTTTTGATAATGATTTCAATTATTGTTTGTTTTTATTATTATAACCTTTAAAATGAGACCTTAAATATATTAAACATTTATTAGCAGTTATACGTATCGGTTGAAAATATATATATGTATATACATATACCGAATCGTTATAATTTCAAATCAAGAGCCACAGTTTATAAATAGAAAAATTACCTAAGATATCTTGAGAAACTATTTAAAATATTTTCCTTGGAAGATTGGCCAAAAAATTGTTTGACAACCGCTTTAAACGGACAAGTTATAAAAAAAAATGTAGTAAATTATATAAAATATAATATTTATTTAACAAAACGTAATGTGTAATGTATAAAATTTATTATATGTTTACGTTTTTTGTGTATTAAGAAATTTAATTAGTATCAGACTTGTTTTATAATGTATTTCCAAATTGAAACCATTTTTGGTTTTTGATTTTAACTAAAGTTTAGCTAACATTTTGTAAATTATTTAAATATAATTTCAATCCCAGTGACATTGCCAAATTGCATAAATATTGATAATATTCCTCTATTTCTCTTTTTTGATTTGAAATTTTGAAAGTTTTTGTTTTTTTTTTATATATATATATGTATAGTAAATATATAATTGTTAATTCAATTCATGCACTAATTTTTATTTGGCCAGTGTTTCGTTTATGGCTCGATCTAGAACATCCATGGTAAACTGAACATCGTTTCGATTGATGCACATTGGCGGTTTTATGCGGAAGACCTAGCCAGATGAAGGGAAGTGGGGGGTGGTGGGTGGAAGTAAAAGTAAAAAAGAGAGATGAAACCACAGATTAATAAAAAAAAAATTGTAATGGTGTTAGGTTTTTTAAATGATTTATATGTAGTAGAAATTTGTTCAAAAACTCACATTCCCATCGAGACCGCCGCGTCCGAAGAGTACACCCTTATCCTTGCATTTCTCCCAAATCTCAAGGACATGTGGCATAGAAAGTGGAGTCTTTGTCTCCCGATTGGCAACCAGTTCCACACCAATCATTAATCCCTTGCCACGAACATCTCCAATAATTTCATGACGCTGCTGCAATTCACCAAGACACTTGAGAAAATAAGTGCCCACTTGTTGACAATTCGCTTGCAGTTGTTCCTCCTCTATGACATCGAGGACGGACATGCCAACAGCACTGGCCATTGGATTCCCACCGAAGGTATTGAAATGTAAAGCTTTGTTCAGGCAGGCAGCAATCTCTGGTGTTGTCACCACAGCGGCCAAGGGGAAGCCATTGCCCATACCCTTGGCCATGGTAACAATATCGGGTATATAGTCGTGACCCTCAAAGCCCCAGAAATGTTCACCAGTTCGTCCAAAACCAGTTTGAACCTCATCAGCCACAAAGACACCACCATTGGCACGTACCAAAGATGCGGCACGCTTTAAATAACCCTTGGGATATTGGACAGTGCCGCCCACGCCCTGAATGGATTCGGCAAACATGGCAGCCACTTTACCTCGTGGCAATGAATACTTGAATGACTCTTCCAATTCCTTATAATATTCCAGACCAGCTTGGCATTCATTTGGAACACAGCTGCAGGTGCGCTGTGTCTGTATTGGTGAGTCTCGGCATGCCGAGCCACCCCATATGCCACGATATGGATCGGGATTCATTACATGGACTATACCATTGTTCACACCGGGCAGGGGATAACGCCACGAGGAATGCGCCGTCAATCCCATTGTATAGGGTGACATGCCATGATAGGCATTACGAAATGTAAGTATATCCTGATTACCAGTGTGAAGTCGAGCCATTAGCATGGCCAAATCATTTGCCTCCGATCCTGAATTGACAAAACAAACGCTCTTCAGATTTCCAGGCATTTTAGCCACCAATTTCTCTGCATACTCATGGATCTTTGGATGCATATAGATATTGGTTGTATGCCAAAGTCTTTCAATTTGATCGCTTAAAGCCTTATTCACTCTCCTGCAAATGGATTATCAATAATGATTGTTCAATTATTTATCCGTTAAATACTCACGGATGACAATGGCCAACAGAGACGGTTACAATGCCACCAAACATATCCAAATATCGACGACCTTCATGATCATATAGCCATTGCATATGTCCAGCATGAATTACCAAGGGCTTTTTGAAATGTGCCAACAAATTGGGTGTCAAATGGCTTTGACGTGTCTTCAATATTTGTTCATAGGTAGGTCCATTGTATTTAGGTGCTTGATGATCACATTCCGGGGCATTGGTCTGGACCGGGGATGGCTCGGAAACGGCTGATACCTTGGATTGGCTAGTGGAGGAAAGAAGCCGCTTGGCTTGACCTAAAAAAAAAATAAAAAGCAAACAGTTAAAATGTGGACTAAAACTAAAAAAAAAAAAATAGTAAATAATAAAATCAATATATAGAAATATTCCATAAACATTTTAAAATTTCAGTTAAACAAAGTTTTAACAAAATGAAGCAAGCAAGTCGTCCCTGCCGACATTGTGTATACCCTGTACCAAGTAAAAGTAATCCATAAAGTCAAAAACGATCAAAATCGCCATCAATTTACAAAAAAAATTCTCTTAGCATGCACTGCTTGCCATGCAGCAACAGCAAACGCATGCTATCTCGCTCACACTTAACAGCCCATTTTGCATGGGGCGTTTCAGTACAAAACGGAAATACGTATATCTCCGATAATTATTGTCCGATTTTGGTCAAATTTGGTCAGCTGGTGCATATAAATGGCTATATAAATGTGCATGCCAAATAAGAATACGATATCTTTAATATTGCTCTAGTTATAGGTTTTTCCCGAATTGCGGGGGCGGAAGTGGGCGTGGCAAAAATTTAAAATAAACTTGAGTTGCTTATACAATAGATGGATGTTGACACCAAATTTGGTTGCTCTAGCTTTTATAGTCTCTGAGATCTCGGTGTTCATACGGACGGACGGACGGACAGACGGACATGTCTCAATCGACTTCGCTATTGATACTGATCAAGAATATATATACTTTATGGGGTCGGAAAATTCTCCTTCTGCCTGTTACATACATTTTAGCGACTTTAGTATACCCTTTTACCCTATGGGTACAGGGTATAAAAATTCTATAAAATTTATATTCTATAAATTCATATATATTGAGTATAAATAAGAGTATTTAGTTTTTACTCATACATATACATTTTCAAATCAGATTAAAAATCATTTCTTAAGTTTTTATTAAACTGTAAACAGTTTTGAGGAATAATTTTCGTTTGAAATTATTAAACTAATAGATAATTAAACCCCAAAGACCAGCGGTAAATAAATTTCAAAATCCTTTAAAAATGGACTCCACCCAGTATTAAAATTTAAAAAAAGGACATTTAATATACATAGTTTCAGTCATAATTGATGATCCTGATCAAGGAATAACTTATAAGAATCCCTTTTATCTGTTACATAAATTTACTTTTATATACCCATTTAGGATTACAGGGTATTAGACAAACAGATGTGCAATCAGCCGTTATTTGTGTTCTATTTCTTTTACGCATTATCAGAGCAACCTCTCCCCTAAGCCCCCTTCTATCCACTTTTTTTTATTTTTTTTTACGTTTGAGGTGATAAGGAGTTCACCCCCCACGATTCTAAAATACTCTGGATTATGCACTGAAAGCAAATAAAAATAAATTTATAATAACAATTTAGTATTATCTTTGTTGAATTGGCATTAACTCGTATCAAGGGTGGCCACGTGCTCCAGACATGGGCGAGAAAGAGGGAGAGAGAGAAAGTGATCCACTAAAAATATGTACATACATACATACACACGTATTTACGTACATATGTATATATTTATTTATGTATATATAGATCAATCCAGATACAAATATACATACATACATATATCAATGTGAAATTAAAAATTAGAAAGTTTAGGACTAACAAATAAAACAACAAATGGAACATTTGATTAAATAGAACAATCGTATATAAAATTCAATATAAACAAAAATATATATGTATGTATGTATGAACGAACATACATACATATATCATTTTCAAAACATTTGTTTTAAAATTTCACAGAATAAATCTGTAATAATGTTACCATTTTAGTTACTTAAATTGAGCACACACTAACTTACCGGTTAATCTTCTTGACATTATCATTTAATAAAGTTTATTCCTCTGCTATTTAATTTCGTACCCGATCTTCTCCACTAGAAACACAACTGTGCGTTCCGGTGTCGGTCAAGCAACTGGAAAAATATTATTTATATTAAAATGCCTACACTCACTCAGGTGGTACTCACTTTCACCTCTGTTATCAGTTGCAAGAAGAGAGTCAAAGTGAGAGAATGTCAAGGCTAACGGCATTTACTTTCCGCCTTAAGTACCTTTTTAAAACGGTTTCTTCTTAAAGTTCTCTCAGAGTTCTGCATACTGAATATTCGTATTTCGTAATTTAAAATTCAATTGGAGAGCAATGGAAATGTTAATCAGTATGTATGTATGTAAATACTGTAACAACTTTGTAATTTTATTGCAATGGAATAAAACATGAATGTTGTAAAATCTTAACTCAAAGCACAGATTAGAGGTTTTGCTTTTGGCTGTGTTTGAGATTAAACATTTTTTTGTAAATGATTTTCTATTGTTCATCAAAATGTTCCAATTTATTCAAATCGAAATCAATAAAAAACTAAACACTTTGATTGATTACCATAACTCGGCAAATAGAAATATTGTTGACCAAAAAAATTTGGCAAATCGCCCACAAAAAGTTTTTGAGATAAGATAAGTGTTGAAGCAGATAAATATATGTACATATGTATGTACATACATACATAATATGTGGGCTCGTCTTATAAATTTAAATAGCCTTTTGTTCAGTCACAGTAAATACTAATTAAAAGTGAAATTATATTACTAAAAACTCATGTAACATGCATACATTCTTGTGCATAATATATTCTGCGTAATGGAGCAAATCAAATTTTAAGAGTAATATCTAATAATCAAAATGCATACTAACAACAAAAAAAAAAGAGAGAGAGAGATGATATATGCAAGGGCGTAGCTACGATCTGATCTTATTTGGGGGGGCCCTGCCTAACTGCAACACAAACACAAATTACTTGAAAAATTTGCTGCTCTTTTCACTCACAACGACCATGCACTCAAATGCATACATACTTGAGTTTTGCACGCATACACCGAAAACTGTTTACCGTTGTGAGTGAGAAAAATTAAAACTCACTCAATTAAATTAAGGGTTACTAATATTGAGTGCAATGCAAAATGTACTCAAAGGATCTTAAATAATTTCTTAACAGTTAACTTTTTTTAATACAACGTTTGTTTATTAAGGCACAGCACAGTAGTCTAATTTCCATTAATTAGCTGAATAATAGAATAGTTCTCCCTCCATTCAGCTTTAAAGTTTTAAAAATTTCCTAGAGCATACAGATCAAGTTGACGATAAAATTATAGACGTATTTGTTTGTTTTTTTTTTTTTTTTTGCACGATTTTCCATATGTATTTTTATTTAAGCACAAAACCACACCAGTTGCACGGGATTTTTTGTTTGTTTTTTGCATTTGCTTATAACAAAAATATTTGTGTGTGTATTTTGTCGTGTATCGATCTAATTGAATTTGTGTTGATCTTAATTATGCACAGATTCGGTTTTATTTTATGTGTGTATGTGTTTTTTTTTTTTTAATTTACAATTTTTAGTAGCTTTTGTTTTGTGTTACATATTTGTACAACATAATTTATATATGCTAAGATTAATCATAGTACAAGAATTACATAATGCTTTTATCCTCCATTTCTAATTCAACCAGCATCACCAGCTTTGCGCTTTGATTCTCCGCCTTCTTCATCTGCTACCCATAGATCTACTATTCCACAGCTCCAAGCAACAAAAAAAATTTTATTGAGACATTTAAAACTATACGAACTAAAGATAAAGCGCTAAAGAGTGGCAATAACAATTTAGTGGGAGATGGGAAGGAGTGACGAGTGAGAAGTGACAGGTGATTAGGAGCGGGGGGGGGACAATACATATATGTATATGTTGCTCGGCTGTCTAATTAAAATCGGTATAGGGATCAGGACTTCTTGGCGTTGCTGTTGACTGTCGCTTTTGTTGCTGCTGTGCTCCTTGCTGCTGCTCCAAATTGGCAGCCATTTGCCTAAGATTATCCACACCAGCTAAAAGTTGTCTAATATACAAAGAAAAAAAAAGTATATTAATCTATGTATATATAAATCTAGAATCTCTTTTGAAAGCTCACCTTAAATTCTGTTCAGCATTATCAGCTGCACGCAGCAAATCTCTAGATAATTGATGAGTTCTGGACGGAGGGCGTGTTGTTGTACTGCTATTTGCACCACTGCTACTAGTGCTACCGCCTCCAGGAGTGTTAATAACAGTTTCTCCAATGCCATCCAAGTGGCTAGGTGTTCCACCCACAGCGCCATCTGATGAGCTTCTATTTACCCCACTGGCACGAACAGAAAGAAGTTCAGCCTACAAGAGAGTTAAATGAGATTTGAATTGATATCAATAAGCAAATGGGATCCATGTGATAATCCTAAACACATATTTTTTTTAATTTGATTTAGAATTCTTTCACTCACCTCAAGTTGAACCACCTGTCGCCTTAACCGTTGCGTATTCTGAGCATTCGCACTACTGGTCAAGGCTTCTCTGCGTCGCTGTGTCTCGACTAATTGGAGTAATTGCTGCTCGGAATCTTGAGCTCGCCTAGATTGGGCCTGAAGTTCAACTCTCAATTCCTGTAATTCACGCTGAAGTCGTTCATTTTCCTGACGCAATGTGGCAGCTTCCTGTTGCTGCTGCTGCGGCGGTGGCGAGTCCATTGAATTAAAAGGTAATCCGATAGCAACATCAGCCAAACGTTGACATGAATGGATAATGGGGCCATCGGCTAAGAAATCTGGTAGCATTTTAACAGTAGAACCAGTTACTAGCTCGGAAACAGTTGAAACAGCTGAAGCGGTAGAAAAGGGGGAGCACGATGCACCTATAGGTGGAGCCGGTAGAGAACTGCAGCTTTGGGCAGCGCTGGGTAGGGCAAAGGCTCCTAATGCTCGATCCATTGGTGCCTCGGCAGCGCCTAAAGGGGAATTCGGTGGCGAGCACCAAGTGGGTGCACCATCGGGCAAATGATCTTGCACAAAATCTGGTAGACCACCACCACCATTAGAGGCACCACTTCCTGTACTCGTTTTGGCCATATCCAGTGGCAAATCAAGTTTCAATTTGGGAGGCGGAGCTGCTAATACCAATCGATTGGGACGCAAATCCCGATTCCCTGACATAGGACGGCGGCGTGGCGATGACGAGGATCCGATTGACGTGGATGAGGAGGAACAAGCTGTGTCATAGCTGGAATAAGACCTTGGCACATACCGTGTATGACCCGAACCCGACTGCATATTAGAAGCAGCTGATGGAAAAATATCTGAAAGTGAGAAGAACTCTCAGTTTCTGGAGAAGATTAATTCATATTACAAATTTACCATCATCAGTTAACCGCTCATCATAGAGTCGTGTATTGCGCACTTGGGACAAAGCAATATGATCGCCATCAAAATCTTCATTCTGGTGTAGACGAAGGTCGGGACGATGGAGACGACTTCCAGTAATACCAGGTCCAGATCCTCCACATGCTGCATATTCCGCAAGACTCGCCTGCGAGTCAAAGGAACTGAAGCGAGGCGAACGCTTCATTTTAGAGGAGGCAGAAGATGAGGATGCACCACTTCCATTTTCTGGCGTCGCTTGCATATACGAAGCTGAAACAGATTGGGGTACCTTCGGTCTGGCTCCGGTTGATGTCTGTACAGCGGTGTCCACTGAGGTTACCGTACTGGATGGAGCTGTCACTGTTCCACTACTATTGAGAAAATGCTTAAACGAAAATGATGAGGGTGCCGCTGCTCCCCCTCCAACCGATGAGGAGGATGAAGACCCAGCTCTGTTATCCACATAGCTGTTATAGCCACTGCTGCCGACACCGACTCCTCCTGACTTAAGCCATAAATCGGGTACAAGATCATTTACTCCACCAAGGGAGCTAGTTAGAGCGTCATCGTCCAGCTTAATCTGTGCATCGCCGCCACTAACTAAGTCTGTAGTTAGATCGCCTCCTCCCTCACCACCCTCCCTAACAACACCTCCTCCTGTCAGGTCACTGTGTTGTTGTTGCTCTTGTTCTTGTCGATTGGCCGTATCCTCTGTATTGCCATTGTTGCCATTGGCCATTGACGCTCTGGCTCTTCTCCTGAACTACTAGTGCCAAGTATGTGTTAACAATAAATTTAATCTATTTGACTACGTCTAAAGTGCATTGGCCTCCGTTTTTCTTCAATTTATCCAGCCGACTTTTCTTCACTTTGGCCTTGCGTTTATATGGTCACACTATTAAAAAACTAAGTATCTGAGATGTCATTTTGGCCATTTTCGGCTACACTTTAACGTAATTATTGTACAATTCAGTTATTGAATGGCCTATAAGGAAAAGATTGTCCAATTATCCCTACTACCCTTTACTTCAATTGTATTGTATTCTTTTCTTAATTTAATTTTAAATTTATGTGAAATGAATCGATAACTAACCTTAATATCGAATAGTTTTGTTGTTCGTTGTTTTTTTTTGCGTTGTACTTTCATTTTTTGTTTAGAAAAAAGTTGGTATCAGTCGTCGCCTTAGGTTATCGAATAGTCGATAAATTACCACTGTTGTATAGTAAACAAAACGCAATGCAAGGCGCAGCTTGACGTTGCTGCGAGTATTATAATTGGAAATTTTTTACTTGAATTTATAAATTAAGACGTATTTCCATATCAGGAAAAAAAGGAAAAGTAGTCCGTGGCCCCGCAGCAAATACAAGAAAAGTGAATGTGCTCAAGGTACAACAACAGCAACCAAATTAATGAAAGAAAATTCTTCTCAAACCGGTCGACACGCACATATACATGCATACATCAAAAAAAAATTTTTTTTTTATATGTACACACATGCAAATGCATGCAAAAAATGCTATTTTCGTGTGAAAGACATTGAAAATTGTTAAGCAAAACAAAAAAAAAACTATAACATCTCTCATCTCGCCCTGACACTCATTACGACAATCTCATCTCATTGCCGCTTTCTGTTAGAAGAAAACTTATCCGTTCGCGTGAATTGCAAATTGGTTTTGCAAACAACACAACCCCAGCCATAACTACAGCCCGCCCGCCCCCCGTCTCATCATTGTTTCGACATCAAACGCCGCTCTTTCCCCTCCCCCTGCCCCCTTCGTACGTGTGCGTGTATTCCATCTTGGGTTGTTGCCGTTTTCAGTGCATTAACGGTTGTCCCAATTTTTCGTGTGGAAAGTGCAAGCAGGACAAAAATTTGGTTCATCTCTCCGGATTTTGGGGGCGTGTCAACATAAGGGTGGAGAACTAAAGCATATGAAGAAGTGCAATATGTGTGAGAGGAGCTGCAGCTGGAGGTGAGTATAGTGATTCCAAAACAAATCAAATTCCAATTATCTTTCTACCCCTACCCGTACCCATACCCCCATCCATGCACCTTTTTCTTATTTATGTAGTTTGAAGAAAGCAGCCGAGGCCGGGCCACGGCCCCATTTATTGACTTGTCTGTTTCTCTCTTTCTGCTGATGTTGGCTTCTGCGCCCCCCGCCCTGACTCTGCTTACCATTTACCAAGCACACTGGTACAAAGTTGATGCATGGTGCATGTATTAGTGCATTAGTTGATTTAATCAATAATATCACCAGTCATAAATAATATTCGAAAATAAGGCAACATTTAATCAATTAGTATTTCAAAATTTAAATTCTGAAAGTACATATAATTGGGTATACAAAATCTATCATTGTCATATTACAAAAAGGGTTTTCTTATAAGAAAGGTATGCAATTGTTCTTATAGGGTTGGTAGACTAATAGAAAAACTCATCGATAACAATTCAAATTGTAAGAATATTGAAAATAAATCAAGATTTGTTTTCTCTCTACAAATTTTTTTCAACAGATACCTTCGTTGTGGATGAGACTGAACTGATTTCAACCAATTTATAGACACATTGTTCTAATATTGATGAAGTAGTTTGTGTTGACAAATAAAGATCGAGAAAGATTGAGGGATCGTATGTATTAAATTCTTTTGACTAATTTTAGAATGACTTCTGCTGTATTTTTTAAATAATTATGACAAATAGATCGTATTTTAATTTTGAAACCAATCGGCTCGATAATTCTTTAGTTAAAGACATTCACTTTCACTTGTGCACCTTAATTTTTATAGTCTCCAAATTGAATAAATTTAGAGATATATACATATAACTAGATATGCTTGTATACAGAGTCTCCATTAATTCAGCCATTATTACTACTACAAGAAATAATCAATTTAACCCGCATAAATTATATACGAAATGTTGTATAAAACAAAAAATAATGATAAGCTTGAATAGGTTTCTAGTGTAGATAAATGGATATTTATTATGTTTGGTTGCGCATCGCTAAATCCTTCATAATTTGATTGAAAACAAATTGGTTTATATCCACTGCACATGCTGCGTTGTAGGCTTTGCACGTCTGTCATTGCTCTGCTACTTCTATTATGCCTTTTGTATACAAATGGCGCAGTGTTGTTGTTCTTGTTGTTGCTTTCATTACCAGTGCATTCCACTTGCTGTTGTTGTTGTTGTGGTTAATGTTACTTATAAATATAGCAAATGGATCTCGTTTTGTTTAAATTAGGGCAGTTAATAATAATATAAAGCATTCCTTTGCCTAGCCTCGGCTCGACTCGCCTTGCCTCTCTCACCACTCTTCTGCAATCCGATTGCTCTGTGGTGCATTGTAAAAATAATCAAAAAAATAAAAAATAAAAGGAAAAAAAAAATATTTATCTCTCTCTTTTTTTCTCTTACATCCATATGTACATATGTATGTACGTATTTTTATGCATTCATGCATAGTGCTCCCACGCACACCTACCGACCACCCACCCACCCACTTTGGGTCACGGCGGCTGGATAATTTAATTAACGTATGTACTTACCCTTCAGCACTCGTCGTTCATTTCATTTTATTCGCTTATAAGTTAATAAATATTTGTAAATCTTAATATTCGCTGGACTGTGATGGGCTTCAATAATTTTGCCTTTCCCTTTCCGTTTGCCACACACACCTGCTGCAATGATTTGTATTACAAGTAAACAATTTATAGTTTCGCTATTTGCATCGCATTTGTTAAGTATGCGGAATCTCCTTTCTAAAGTCTATCTATGTACAGATATGTATATTGCATATTCTTGATCAGCTAAGTGGAGGCATATTCGCCTGTTTGCCTTGTCTGGATCAACGGCCATCAGTTTTAGTTCTTAAGTTGAAACTGTATGATCATAACTAACTCAACTATCGGACGTCTATAGTTTTAGCGCAAAAATTATTGTTTTCGAAAGCTTAATCCTCATCTTTAAAAACGGCATTAAAGTTAAAATTTTGGTAAAAAAAAAAAAAAAGAAAAAAGGTCTTGCCTTTGTATATTTTTATAGGTGAAAAATCGGTAGAGTTATGTAATTTGGGTTAATTATTAATCTATAAATTAAAATAAATTTTTTAAAATAAATTTTTTATTTCTTTTTTAATCCTATATGTGTCTAATCTATTTATTTTCTTTATCTTTTAGTATGGGCCTTAAGGCACAACAAATCTGGCAAGGATTGCTCTAAGGATTAAAAAAGTCTTTTTAAACTGTGGGATCTTGCTCAAATGTCGTCAAACGGCGGCATCAACAGTGCCACAAATGGCCGCAGTGGCAGCACTGGCAGTGCCAATATTAATTTGATGACTGGTGTGGGAGGAGGAGCGAGTAGTGCATCTAAAATATTACCAGATTTGAAGACTCAACGCAGCAATAGTGGCGGAGCAGGAGTTGGAGTCGGAGGATGCAGTTCCCTAGCTACCCATAGGCGTGATAATTCACATGTAGAATGTCCAAAAGTCGAAAAGATTTATATGTATGCTCCGCCTCAAAGTAAACTAATGACCAGAAAAGATCAAGATGGTTATCTGGTTTATTGTGAAGGAAAATTGCATTCCGGTACATTTGAAAATCTAATTAATCACATGGTACCCAGCCATGAATATTATCCAGATGAGGATTATGTGTTTGCCTTTCTATTGAGCGCGAGACTTTTTATACGACCACATGAATTGCTTGAAAAGATTAGCCAAACGTGGGAGCAACAGCAGCAAACGGTAAACGATGGTGGTATGGGCTCGGATGTGGTAGATGATGCTGGACAGGGACCGCAATGCCATAATACACATCTAACTATTAATTCTGCCTCGCCCATGACTCAACGCAAGGGAACGACAACAGCTACGACAAATGCTTCGAATTTGGATCCAAAGCCCCAACAACGGACGTTTACCCAAAAATCGGCCCAACATTGCATACGCCTGCTATCCGAATGGATTGAGATATTCCCCTATGATTTTAGAGATGAGCGTCTAATGCAACAAGTTCGCATTTTGGCCAGAAAATGTGTCTACATTGACAATTCGCTGGGCAAACAGGTCTCCCGTATACTCCAATTGCTTGTCTCGCGCTTGACTGCTTTAGAAAAATATGAAGAATTCCTACAGCAACTGGGCAAGCAGCAGGAGGATCAAGTGTTACCCAATAATCATCATCACCAGCAGCATCATCATCATCATAATCCTTTTCAGACATTTCTGGGCAGCAGTAGTAATGGAAATTCCGCCACTTGTGGACATGCAGGGGGGGGCCTGTTAAATGCAACTAATTCAAATTCATCGAGTGGCAACAATTCCTCAAATTCCGCCTCAACCACACCTCAGCCAACGGATGATGTATTCGGTATTATGGATATTTGCCCAAGTTGTGCCAATTTAGCACATCAATTAACAGCCATTGAATTGGAACGGCTTAGCCACATTGGGCCCGAAGAGTTTGTTCAGGCCTTTGCCAAGGATGCGAGAGGAGCAGGAACAGCTTCCTCATTGAACGATATGAAAAAGACTCGGAATTTGGAATCATATGTTCAATGGTTCAATCGTCTCAGCTACTTAACGGCCAGCGAAATTGTTAAGGTATATGGGAAAATAATGAGAAAAAAATTTATTATTATTTAAACAAACTATCAACTTAAATTTATTTTGAATGAAGTAGTAATATTTTCACAATTCTTTTTATAGTATCCGAAGAAAAAGCAGCGTGTACGTATTATTGAATACTGGATCGAAACGGCTAGAGAATGCTTCAATATTGGTAACTTCAATAGTCTAATGGCCATTATTGCTGGTTTAAATCTAGCACCGATTGGCAGACTCAAAAAAACGGTTAGTTCAAATTGTTGGATATCATTAAATTATAATATTTATATGTATATATTTCAGTGGTCCAAAGTACAATCGGCAAAGTTTTCTGTGCTGGAACATCAAATGGACCCAACATCGAATTTTAATAGCTATCGCTCAACGCTTAAAGCTGCCATGTGGCGCTCTGAGGGTGCCACAGAAGAACGTGAACGCATAATCATTCCATTTTTTAGTTTATTTGTTAAGGATTTGTATTTTTTGAACGAGGGCTGCTCGAATCGGTATGTTATTTAATATTTATTTAGAATTTAACTATAGAAATTGATTTATATTCTTATTGACCATCTATTAGTTTGCCAAACAATCATATCAATTTTGAGAAATGCTCGCAATTGGCCAAACAGGTCATGGAATTCAATGAATGGAAAAAGGTCTCATGCCCTTTCGAAAAATTGCCACATGTCTTGACCTATTTGCAGCATCAGGGTGTCCTCAATGAGAATACATTGGCGATGGCCTCGTTTGAATGTGAACCGCCCGAGAATACTGAGGAAAAGGATCGTTATAAAACTGTGAAAGCCGAAACGAAGCAACAACTGTTGCAGCAATTGCAGCAGCAACAGTAGCTGGGGTTAATTATCCCACTGCAGATATAAGGGGTAGGGATGGGTAGGGGAGTAGTAATACATTATAAGCGCTTGCCATGTTTATTAATTTTTTTTTTGTCGTCTATTTTAATACTAAGGTTCGGGGGATAAGAGATTTTCGTGTAGGCTTTGAAAGCGATTTAGAGATTGATTAACTATTTAACGAACTACTTAAAAAAGAGGAAAACTGAACTTATATTTTGATTTAAGATTACATTGTGGACGTTTAAGTTCTCTGTAAGCATCTCTGTTGCCAGTAAAATCTTAAATTATTTTAATTATTAATCCTACAAAATAATATATTATATATATATACATATGTATATATATATACATTTACGAACTAACAAAATGAACATATGTACTTAAAACATTTTTGATTGTCGCAGCTAATTTTAATATAATTATTTATTTTTTCAAAGCAAATTGACAAAAAACATCTCTTAGGTAACCATTATATATATTTGTATCTGTAAGTGAACAGTATTTATATATATTTATATCCATTTACAAAAAACAACATTTTTTATAGCTAAATTAAATCTTTAATGGGGACAATGCTTTTTCTGTCTTAACAAATTTAAAAAAAAAAAAAGCCATAGAACAAAGGGCAACGCCGAACAGAGAGTGTAACAACAACAATTTGACTTTTTCTATTTAAGGGAGTCTATTTTGTAATTTCTAAACTGAATTCTATGTATGGAATGGAATCATATATAATTAATATTAACTATAGTGGGACTAAAACAACAAAAAAACAACAACAACAAACATTATTGATTACAAAAAACGGCTTTTCAATAAAAAGAAATTTAACAAAAGTGAATTTTAAAATAACGTAATTTTTATATATATATATTAAGTAAAAGTTTCATTACCTAAAGTTGGAATTCGATTGAAACTTAATAAGTTTTACTATCTCATTTGCAGACTATATATTTGCACTCATAGTATCAATCGCTCGCACTCTGTTCTTTTCAGTTTCAGTTGTTTCTCTCTCGCTCTGTTATTCCTTAAACTAGTTTGCCGAATTTCACTCATTTACTGTCTCTTTTCTTTTCAAATATTCAATGATTAACTCTTTCTTTGTGCTTGGTGGAAATTTTAACTGAAATATAATTTTTTATTTATAATATTTATTGTATATAAAATGTTATGTTTTAATGTAATTCTAATTCTAGACAATTCACAGTTTTGTATCTGGAGATCTCTTTTGGGCAATTAAAGCATTTCGCTTCTTTTGAAGTAGTAGCAATATTTTACCTTAAATTGCTAAAACAGAACCGCAATAAGATTAATATCTTTTCAATTTCATTTTTTTTTATTTGCTTTATAAATGTATATACAATGATACAGCTTAAAGCTGTTTATAATAAATTTCGTTTGTACTTGGATTACTCACAAACCAACCAGTTAGAACACCAACTGGTTCTAGAGAGCAATTTTTGAATACTATTTCTTCTTATTTCGACAGAAGGTATTATATTGGATAAACTATCCACAGTTTGTATGACATGTTCATTTTATACGCTAAACGAAGTAATATCTAATCTCTTAAACATTTTACTAGAATTTACTGGTAATGACAACTTAATATTTTACTGTGACAGCAAGAGATTTAACAATTAAGATGGGAACTACAGCAGACTTTCAAGTAACAATACGCAAATTTATGGAAAATCCCATAACCAAATTAAATACATATATATGTATGTACATATGTAGTAGAACAGACAAAACAATAATGGATATTGAGGAAATAATAACAATAATAATTTCCAGTAATAGCAGCAACAACAACAACAATAATTACATACAATACAACAAAAGGTATGTATAGGCAAGAAAACAATAATGGATACAGAAACTCTGAAAGCCATACAACAATGGAAACAATTCAATTACACCAGAACCTACAACAATAGCAATAACAAATAACTACTAAATGAACACCAGAAACAATAATATAAGGACAACGTAAAGCAATGAATAGAAAAAGTTCCAGATTTCCCTAAACAGCTGATGAATACAAGGTTGGGCAATACACAGTCACATGGTAAACCCAGTCCAATCTCTGTATGATAAGTTTTAGTTTTTCTGCAATCCCGATTTCTATCTATTTTAGGTAGTCAAAAATAGACAAACAATAAACTTAATTTGAAAAGGATTATTAATGTGTGACCTTGTTCAAAATTTGAAAAATACCTATTTTCTAAAATACTATCCTTTTTTACAGTCAGCTGACAATTATCGATACACAAAGCATCCACTTGGAAATATAATATAAAAAGAATATGAAGTTTCAATGTCAAAGTGGATTTCTGTTTGAACTAAGTTTTGAATATAAAGGTTTTCACAATTTTCTGGATTTTGTTTGAATCCGACTGTATCCATAAAAGTTTTTCTAAACAATAGAGTTTGTTATATACTTTCTTTATCTCTTAACCATTTACTATAACTATTTATGCAAACTATAATAACCTTAGCTATAATAACCTTCTAATAAATTACTTGTTTCAAATTACGCGCATCCGTTTGACAGGAGTGTATTCTGTTTTTATCGAGTCCACAATTTCGATGACGTAACAAATGACGTTAGTGTTAACGTAGATGTAGTCCATCTACATGTAGTCAGTCCTATCTGTCTTCTAGTCTTAATCAGAAAGTTTGTGTCGATGAAGGATGGTTCATAATGCGGATAGAAGAGTTCGCTATTAATTACTAATTTTGGGGGAAAAACTCAACCCAAATCGAATTAACAATTTTTTTTTTTAAGTAGAAGTGCAATCGTATATGTGTGAGTGCGAGTGTATGCGGGTTCCGGCGCTCAAATAAAAAAAGAGAGTTCCTAACGGTAATTTGGCCAAAAAAAAAGAGAACCTGTTGTTGTTGATACGCCGTGTCTCGGTAAATTACGGAAAAATCGATTTTACTGGTTTCTTTTTTATTTGTTTTGGTTTTTGCTTTTGACAACAACAAAAACATCCTTGACTTGATGTCAGAACAATGAAAAATCATAATAAATACGCCAAATTGCCCCAAGATTTGGATTTGAGTTATCAATGTGGCGATGATTTGGATTTACTACCGGATACAGCAGCTGATATCGACCTAGATGTGGATACAAATGAGTTGCATTTGACTCTGCCTGCCGCCGGCAATCGCAATCAGGAACGGGACCATCAGGACGACGAAGACGAGGACGACAGAGACGACTACGACGACGACGAAGAAGGGGAGGACGAGATTGTGTTCGCCAGCGGCGGAAGGCGTAGAGGATTGCGTCTGGCCCCAACAACGAAGTTGGCAGCACAAACGGCTGCAACACGTAAGCAGCAAAAACAACAACAATACCAACAACAACAACAATTGGAGCAATTGCATAGCACGAAGATAAATAAAATTTTCGGGCTCGGCAGCGACAGTGTTATCGAGGTGAGTGCGCGTGGGAGTCAATACAATTAATTAATTGCATTTTCCCATTTATTCCTCTTCTCTTTTGTTTTATTTTTTTTTTCTTTTATTTTTCGTACGCTCTCTCAATGGCCATTGTTGTTTTACAATTCAATACAGTCACACACACTCACGACAAATATTTTGTTGAAAAGTTTTAGTTTGTGAGCTCTTGTGGGAGATATTTATTATATATTCCTTGCACACTGTATTAAAAGTTTGAAAAAAAAACTTTACTTAATTTGATTAATGATACTTATTTCAATGATTTAATGTTTTTGAAATTATAAAACTTAAATCTGAATATACACATATATTATAGCTACATATATCCCTATTCAATTACAATAACCTACTTAACGAATTTGGTCAGTACAACTTGCTCTTAAGTTGACGCCGTGCCAAATGAAGTGATTTAAGGTTACTTCAAAGACGCTAAAATGTATGCAACATTTTAGCAGAAATTACACTTTATTTATTCTTGATCAATATCAACTGAAAAATCAATTTATTCATTGTTAACCATACAGATTTTAATATCTATATAAACTGAAGCTTTATCTCTACTAAAATCTAGTCACAACAAAAATAAAAAATGCATACATATGTATATACATACGTATATGTAACTTGGTATTTAAGTCAAGGTTTTCTCATTTGATCGTTCTCATTTGTCTATCCAATATTTATTTGCTGAAGTGCGTCTAAAAACACTAACGCAGAGATGACAAAAAGCGTTAAGAGCATGTCGTAGTAAACCCTGGCCTCCGGCGTGATGTGGAAATAAAAGTCTTTGTCCCCTAAATTGGAAAAAAAAATTGCAAAAAATTCCTATCGGATATAAGAAAAAAAAAAAAATGGAACACAAAGCAAAAAGAAAATGCTAGCGAACAAAGTAAAAAAATCAAACAACGAGCAAAGGTATGAAACCAAAAAAATGGAAAAAATCAATAATATGACAAAGATGTATACTCTTGTTCATATGGCTGATATTTTAACCCATATAAATATTTCAAATCTTAATATGGTAGCTTATAAATATACCCCTTGATTGTTGAAGCAAAGAAACAATTTCAAACAAAGGATTGAGATAGCTTTGTAGTCCTTTGGTCCTATATTTATTTAGATCTATAATGATGTTATACACTCAAAGCTGAACTCAACAAAATTTGGATAAAAATCTTAAGAATTTTCTAAGTTACATAATAATATTTAAAATCTTAAAGAGCTTAATGTCTACTCCGTGCTAAAGATCGTTATTTATGGGTAATATACATATATATTCTATGCATTTCAAATAGCCTATTAAAATAAATGTGGTACACTTAAGACAGGTACGTATTTTACCTGAGTAAAATACTAAAATAATTGTCAAGAGATTTCAGTTTAAGATACTAATGTATGTACATACATACATACATATATAAACGGGCAAGACACTTGGCCAAAGACACAGGGCCCCGTTTCCACAGAGTTCTCTAACAAGAAGTTCATTTGCTAAATTACGCGTTAAAGCACAACTAATTTGAATGTCAGTGTGAAATACTGCAATTAATGCCTCAAGCGGAACGACAAAGTAGAGCGAAAAAAAGCATAGAAACACAGGAGAGAAGCAAAAGAAGAGATTACTACAATGTATTAAAAAAAAAAAAAGAATTAAGGCACTGGGACGAGCAAGAAAAAAAAGCACATTAACTAGATTCAAAATATGCGGTAGAACCTTAAACGTTGTTAAGTATTTAATATATATATTCAAGCATACATACTTACATATGTACATACATACATACATACATATACATATACCATTTACTCAGTGACAAAGTGTTGAAATTTGTACATATGTTTGCATTACCTGCGTCCAAGAATCAATAATACTTTATACGGCCACGTACTTAGAAAAGTAAATTACATATGTACATGGGATTCATGGGTTTTTTTTGACCTTGGACAGAAGTAAGTATGAGGATTGATCAATAAGTAATTGAACGCTTAAACATTCTTTATAAATCAGGTGCGTTGTCGTGTTGACCCGACACCTGTTCTTATCTCAAATTAACTTTAATAATTCAAACAAAAAGTACGTTTGACATTTTAGTTTTTGTTGTGGCTTGTCATCGTTTAACTATATACTTTGTGGGTGAAATTGTTAAAAATTACTGTGAAAACATTTAGCAGATTATAACAAATTCCACAGTTAAACTGTTTAAATTTAAAACTTTACCATTGGGAAAAGTTTTTAACAAAAAATCAATATGAAAAAGGTCATCAATTGTTTGATATTTTATGCAAAGTTAAATAACTTTTCTAGTTCTCTTTCGAGAATATTCCATTTTTATTGTTTTATTTTCCTCTTGGTCTTTGCGTTAATTTAATATAGTTTGAAAAGAAATAATTTAGAAATCAGATTGAATAAAAGAGTTGTAAAAGTATAATAATAATTGAAACTAATGTTCGTTATCTTTAAAGGCAAAGATAAACTTTTCTAAAAGAAAAACTGAACATTTGTTTCTAATTACTTCTCCATATATTCCATATTTAAACGTTGTAATAAATATTCATACATTTTTCTTAATAATGCTATAATACTTATACCATTTTGTGCCCTGTTGCTAAAGGGTATAAAAAATCTGGTTTTATTTTTACATATACTTAGACAAATCGAAAAAAAAAATTAATGACAGCTGACACATTCAGTGAATTATCGTAGTTAACAACTGGAGTAAAAATAATGTGACGCAGATAGCGTTTCAAATTAATAGTTAAAGAAGTAAAAATCGAAACCTAACTAAAAATATATAATTAAATACATAAAGTATCTAACTATTGAAATGATTTATCAATTAAGTATTGAATATTTATTTATTGAAATAATTAAATACATATTATATTAAACAATACCTATACTAAAACAATTTATTCAAGCTACCTATCGACAAATATATATTTATTTTATCCGACATGCTTCATTATATCTATTGAATACATTTTAACAAGTTTAACATGTCCTTTGAAATTGTTATAAACCCCTTTTTTATCCCCAACTCTTTCGCACAATGTTTATGCAAGACCATGTAATAATATTGTTTTAGAACTATTTAATATTGCAACAATTTCATTTCTTAAATAGTTGTTTAAACAATTTCACTTCATTAATTTTGTACTCAATAGTTGGAAGTCTATTGACTTTTGGTTGCCAGCCACGCCCACTGTGAGAGGCATTGCTTAAAAACCACAAAGCACACAAAACGGAAACGAAAATCATCCAAGCTCAAGTCCCATCAATTAGACAATAAACAGGTAGTGGTATTATAGAAATCTAGGCCTTAATTGTTATCCTCTAACCAACATGAAAACTGTATAAACTCTATACGAATTTTGCAATCAATTATGCCAATCAGGAAAGGACTTTTCCTTAGTTCCCTGGGCATGATAATCAACCTGCATAAATGTCGCTTCTACTAAACTGCAAATGAAATACCAGCAGCACAAGGCAAGCACTGAGGGCAGTCATCTGCACCATAAAGAAGGACCCTTAAAGTCGAGGACTAGCAAGCACACTACATAAGTACATCCAAAGAACTTTCACGTTTGTAGATGCTTAAATATTGACATATGTATGTATGTACACGACTATGCCCTGAAAGCCTTTTTTCAGTTTTATTGTTTAATTGTGAATGGGTAAACAATTTTTTCTTTTTTTTTCGGGAGCCTTCCTTTTCGAATTTGTACTGAATCATTGATTCCAAACTCAAAGGCTCGAATCGAATGAGAATTTTGAAAGGTATTTTTATAGGTATTCCAGACCCCCTTTTATTTGTTTAACAAATGGAATTTCTTTTTGAATAAACAAACACACGAAAAGATTTAATTTCGAAAAATGAAATTAGGGATTTTGATTAGATATTTAAGGCCCAAATTTTTAGCTCATACACAATCTTTCATTTTTAGCCATTTAGCCATTTTAATACACCGTCAACCCATTCTGTGTATAAGGGTAAAAAAAATGTTAACTTAGCCATCAAAATATGAGCATTCCAAAAGAAATAGATGGGTGAGGGACGGGAAAAACCAACTCTTCAGTGCAGTACATGGAAAAAGGAAAACGAAATGACTTTGTTGCTGCTAACCTTAACAATGATTTTAGCCGCCCTACACAGATTAACCTCAACTTACGACTGGTCTCAGAGCCAAAAAAAAAAAAAAGAATAAAGAAAAAAAAACGAAAAGAAATGGAAAGAAGAAGTACCTAAAGATTAAAAACCAAGAGCCGAACCAACCAAACCAACATACATATGCGGACAAGAATGTCCAAATGAAAACTTACTGGATGATGCAAAGAGCAACCCCGAAAACCCTCAGACGTTCCTTTGTGTTTGAATCAAAGAATAGTTAACAAAAATGGAAAAAAAGAGTTACAAAAAGAAAAACCATGAGTAAACTCCTAACTTGGCTTGCCTTCATTTTTTTTTTGCTTACTCTATATCCATTGTGGCCGGCAACGTAAAAGCTAAACATTCGAGGGATGGCCTTAAAGTTACAGGCAATGGGTCATCTTTTATAGAGTAGGTTTTGAAAATATATTTGCCGTTTAATTAAATATGGTTTAATTATATTAATTTAAATATTGTTAATAATCAACAACAAATAAGATGAAATTATTAAAGTATTTTTTGTCGGCTCTATTTTTGTTGTAGGGGTAAAGCACTATAAGAAATCATCAGCTCACTAGTTCTATTTGAATTATATATTATACATATATAACTATTTATTTTGCTAAGTTAGTCTTTTAACTGTTTCTTTAACCTCTGTTAAGAGGCATATATGTATAAGTAACTATATAGCCATATATAACAAACTATATATAAACCATGTCTTCTCACTTTATCGAGTCTTCTTGTTCCAGCGCCTGTAAACATATATATTTTAGAAATGATGGGTCATAATTTCCCATAATTTTTATATTACCAATAAGCTTTATGAAATTGTTTTTTGTAAATTTAGTCTTTTGATTTTAAACAGAATTATGAAAAAAATATTGAAGTTAAGATTATTTAAATTTCAGTTAATTCATAATGAAATTTCTTTTATTTGGCATCAGAAATTTCTACATTTATGATCTTGATTCTATGTTGAATATAGATTAAGATCGAAATCCCTAATACATTAGGTAATCTGATCAATTTTAAAATACCCACTGAAAGGGTATAAAACCGAAACGATTAAATGAAAACTGTACGATGAGCAGACCCACATACATACATACATACATATGTATATACATATATAGGTACTAGGGACATGTTCGGTAGATACGAGAGAGTTTGTAAAAACAGCGAAAGCAATTAAAACGGCAAGAGAAATATTGGGTGCGGGCAATGTAATAGAGGAAGTGTATACACAAACATACACACATACATACGTATAAACTAGTACATGCACATACTCCTACATACATACATATGTACATACATATATCGAGGAGCAACAGCAACAAGCTGTCATTTTTGCCTTGCTTTGCCTAAGCCTTTACCGTTACCTTTTCCTTTCCCTTTTTGCATACAATTTTCGCCTGACTCGGCATATTGTACGCCAATCCCTCTAACGCTCTTCTGTTGATATGTGCTGTCTGTCTGTCTGTCTGCCTGTCTGGCCAAGCTTTGGTTATGTCAATAATGTCAAGAGAGGTATATTTTCCCCTCCTATTCCTGCTCTTCCTGCTACTTTTCTGTGTGTTTGTGTGTGTATTTATGTGTGTGTGCCTTATCAACAGCTGCAAAGCACACGAAAATTGTATTGTGCGCCATTTTTGATGCGCATTTTGATGAAGATGATGATGATGGTGATGGTGATGGAATAGGAAGAGGAAGAGCACGAGAAAGAAGAAGAAGATTGTTGAAATAGTCAAATGGCATTTACCAATTTTTGGGGGAGAGCCCTTAACATTCCTTTATTCACTCACATGCTCAAAATACCACAAAATTTCATTTATATGTATGTATAATATATGTACATATTTTCCATCAGTAGTCCAAGAGTATGCCAAACTTTTGTGTAATTCTTTTCAAAAGTCTTTTAAACCTGTCGTTAAGTGCTTTTTTATTACTTTCATTATTACTTTCAAAAGCAACAGTTTAGATTCTTTAAATTACAATTGAATTGGTTTAAATACTTTAAATACGAGGGTTGTTTCATATATTTTTTTATATTATTAAAGAAACACATAAACAATTTATCATAGCAAAAATTGTAAAACAGCCTCCCAAAATATTCCTTTTGGAAATAATGTTTTAAAGATGTCACCTCTACAAATAAATTTGATGATTGATGGTCGACAAAAGGACATTTACGATTAAAATCGTTGTAATATCTTTTTTTTAAAGTTGTCCACGATGTCCACCATTCCAGCTTTAAGTGGCAAAAATCATAATCATAAATCATTGTAGGGAAGTGTTCTTGAGTTAATTCCATTTTTCAGCCTGATGATTTTGTTTGGTTTTGTGTAGGTATGTACATACATATACATATAGATAAGAAACAGCCCTCGCGTTAATCTAGTAAATATGTATGTATTACCTGGAACTGGCCTGTTGTCCAGAGATAATGGAGCTGCAAAAACACGACCACATCTACCACATACAACAAGAGACAAACGAGGAAAAAGTTTTTTAAAACGAAACCATGGGCAGGTCTCTCTTACACTTGGCAAAACGAACACAGCACGGAAATTCCTAAGACTTTAAACAATTTTATATTGCAATCTAATTTCACATTTTAGTTAATGCAGTAAAATATCCTTAATTAAAAATTCCAATATAAAGTATGAAAAATTCCTTTTACACTTCATGTTTGTGGGTTAATAAACACCATAATTTTTCTCGTAGTGCATAACTCTGTTTAGATCCAACACATTGCACTGGTTAAAAGTGAACTTTTTACCTGGTGGCTTTTCCGCAATTCCTGTACAGAGTGTAAAATAAAAAAAAAACTGGGAGAAAAAAAAAGAACATATGCCGTGTAGGAAACGAATTGCACAAGATACTAGTTTGGTTTGGTCGTGGAATCTAAATATGAACTACGGTATGACAAAAAATGAAGAAGGAGAATTTTCATCCATGAAAAGTTGAAAAATTCTGTGTGTTGCTATTTTATGGACATTTACATTAACTTATTCCCCCCAGCAAAAGTTCTTGAAAATTTGAAAAGGGGCAATAAATTTCCGTACATTTCGACCTGATCCTGGACAAATTTTTAAGTGCTCTGCATAACATACATAAGTATGTATGTATACCTTTTCCTCTCTAGCTATGTATGTATGTATCTCTCTCTCTTTTTCTCTAAACTCAGTATAAATTTAATTTAATAAACATATGTATAAAAAGAGCCTTAGACAAAAGAGTTAAATTAGTTTTACAATGGGAGTTTAAAATGTGGAAATTCGAAACGTTTTGTGGATGAGTAACATTTAATTCTTAGTTTGTTTAATTTTTTTTTGCATTTGCATATGCTTTTCATTAGTTTGCTAAGTTTCAAATAATAGAAATTGAGCAACTTTTAATCGATGTTTGTTTTATTAATAATCTCAATAATTTTTATTAATTGAAATCACTTTCTTTTTTTGTTGTATACGTAATGTCACAAAATTAGCCTGAATAAAAAATAATAAAAATCAGAACTTAGAATTGTTATAAATCGATACATTTAATTTAATCCAATAACTATTTTACCGTTTTGAAAGAAAAAACCACTGTGGTTTCATGGGTTTATTGTAAATGCCCTCAAAACGAAGTTCAACTTTGATTTGTGCAAAAGGCGCTATAAAAAAAACTTGCTTAAAATGTAACAGGAATAATAGATGTGAAAAATATATATGTATACTATACATACATACATATGTATGTATATATGTATATACATATATAAAGTAGTTATGTAAAAATATGAATCTGGTAAGAAAACCAGTTTTAATGTATACATATATTTTTCATGAGCAAAAGGCATTTTCTTTTATATATGTATGTATATACTTTTTAGCACTTCTCTTTAACATAAAAATTAAATTACATAGTTTCAATTTGTTGCCTTACCTCACCTAACATAGAAGTACATAAACTCATACAATTTACACAAAAAAAAAAATAATAATAATGTAATTTTCTTTTGGTTTTAATGGCTTTTTCTCCATCGTTTTGCTTATCACTCGAGTGTGAATCATATTTTATCCGCTTTTCGAGTAAGAGTTTAATGCGCAGTGCGGTTTTAGTAACTTTACCTATGCCCTACCTACTCACCTCTAACCCTTATAATCGTTTCGCTTTGTCAATCCTATTTGCTTCCCTTGTGTCATGACACTCAAATTCCAATAAATAACTTTCGTGGGGGCAAACTGCAACTTTACTGACTGTTTATTTGGGTATGAGAAATTTTCTATGTACTATTCTACATATACATATGTATATATACATTCATATGTATATAAATGCATGTCGATATTGGTTAAAAAGAGAAGAAACTATCTAAATATAACCTATTTGCACCTGTACCAAAAATGTGATATGTGGGAAAACATTTGCCAGTTTAGTTGTCTCAATATTTCTATATTGTTGTTGCTATTGTTGTTGTCGTCACCACAGAATTGTACAAAGTGTGCCTCGGTTTAGAGTTGGGGCTTCTGGTTTTTGTGGGGTATGGGTTATGGATGGTTTTTCCTCGTTTTGGGTTTGACATCCTTCCAGCAGTTTGTGGTCGTCATTTTGCTGTGGGAAGCGTGCAAAATCTTGTTAATGTACACGTACACACATACATACATATATACGTATATATGTATGTATGTATATATATAAATGTATTTACCCATTTTTCATTTGCATAAAACTGGCGCAAATTAAATTTACAAAACAAACAAGAAAAACAAACATTAAACTTAAGCGAAACATTATAATAAAGTATGTCTACAAAAATTTAGCAAATTTTGTAGAATATGTATATGAAATTGATTATTATGAAAATTATGTATATATTTTCTATTTATTTTATAATTAATATTATTTGATTAGTTGGTAAATACAAACAACCGAATTTATTTTATTATTGCTACTCTACTGGAGATCAAAAAAAGAGGCTTTTATTTATTTAGTTTTGCCGAAACTAATCAATTTTGCTAGAGTGATTAGTCCAAACAGTGTGGTGTTCCATAAAACCAATGGAAAAAATTAATTATGTCATTTAAATTAAATTAAATTGATAAAAAAATAGCAATTTCCCAACAAAATAAAATAAAACACGGCTTAGTTCTTTTTGTAAAAGTATATTAAATGAGGCTTTAAAATTTAAACAAAAGTCTCTATTACGATTTAATTAAATGTTTCAATGGGATATATTTTTATGCAAATTTTGAATAAGCTTACTCATTTAGAATTCCACTAAAAATTCAAATTTTAAACTTATTATTATTAGCTTATATGTTTTTTCAATTTATTACAATATGCAGCGCATATGTCTCCCTGATCTCATCTCTCATTGATTTGTACTTCAGTTTTTATATTGACAAATCTAGACCTCTCAATGTCAAATATCTCAAAAAAAGGTCGGTCATCGGTTGTCTCATTGGCTACAACAAGTTATGGTAGTACCAAAACGCAAAATGTAGAGAACCAAACATTGTTGTCTACCAAAAATGACTTTCCCGATAATTTGTTACGCAATCGTAAGAATAAAGAATCAGATGTAAGCAGTCGTCAAAATTTAAATAAAACCAAAATATATACCGCTGATAATAATAACACCGATGAAGAGTTGGAGGAACAAGAAATTAAGAAAGAGGTGAGAATCGATTTGTCCCGATTTTGTAATATAATATAATAATATAAAAGTAGTATTATTATTTATGTATATTCCTGATGCTGAGAATACTCTATAAAAAGTACTCCCGTTCTATAACCGTTCGTTTAGTACTGATTATAAATAAGGTTTAATAGTGATTTCAATGGTATTGATAATATGAAAATGATTTAGCGTTGAAGAATTTTTTAAAATCGAGAAGTACATTTTGTATTATGTAAAACTGTCCTATATACAATATACTGAATACACTGTATATTCAGTTCACTACTAAAGATTCGCACGCGTTTAAAATTCTTCAATATATACATAGAAATTATGATATATGTATATATAATTTATTGTGTGGAGAACTTCATGCTCACTATAGCAAATATCGACTGTACTTGTTTTTTCTTATAACAGTACTTCTTCAGGATACACATTTAATATTTATGCATTCCAAAATCATGTTTGTGAAGGGAAAACTTTTTATATTGCTAATAAGCTATAGATAACTAGATATTGTTAAGGAGCAAGTGTATTTTCGTCAGCTTTGCCATTTGATTTTTTAGCTAACTTTTTACTGAGATTTTCAGGAATAATTTAAACTCTTAGCATTGTAATACAATGTATGTATGTAAGTAGTTATGATGAATGTGTGCATTATGAGGAGTAAACAACATTGTGACTTTGCCCACATTTAGGCGAGACTTCACATATTTTCTTTTTTTTTAAAAACAGGATATCCTGTGTAGTGGTTTCCGTTGCAGTTAGTGCACTTCATTTTGTTTTCAACTGTGGTGCATAAAGAGGTTTTCGCTACACAATTCTATATAACATACACAAACTGAAAAAGAAAACCGCACAACTTTTGGAAAGTTGTTGCAGTGTATTAGATTTAGTTGTTTAGATGACTTCTTTGGAAATATGATAAATGTTTTCCAAAAAAATTAAATAACATTAAGACTATAATATATTATATTTGAAATCTAATAACATTTTTCAATAAGCACAACTATATGTAATATAATGAACGAGTCAAATCAGTTCTATACATATGGGAACAAAAACCCATTAAAACGTCATTTTCAGCTAAAAGTCAAGTCAATCTAGTGCCGTCTGTTTGCCTCTATTTTAGTAAGATAAACCTTGATAAATATTCAAATGGAAGTGCAATCCACACTTGAAGCAGGACACCATTCTGGTCCACCGGGAGGAGGGTAAATAAATAAAAAAACAAAAATGCAACCGCCCAGTTACCGATGCGTTGAAGTTGATTAAAATTGATATGCCAAAAGCTATAGCCCATCCATGATTGGATGTTAGGCATCAGGCAAAGGTGGAGGGAGGAAATGAAGGACGAATAGTTTGTTGGGCTGCCCAACCTTGGACATGTATGGGAGTTCATCAGTTTATTGTCTGCATAGACACTACTGTACACCGTATTAAGAGCCACTGTCTCGACACTGGGGAGTTAATTTTTTTTTTTTTGAGATTGAGTATAGTTCACTCAAGTGCTGTACTATCGATAAAAAGCTATATGTATGTATTTTACTCTTTATGAAGTTTTGCATGGCTTTAGTATGTCGGAATATATTGACAGCAGTTGGTTCTCTATAATAGGTCATTAATAAATCAAAAATGATCGTTTATTATATAATCTGGTTAAACATTCAATTTTTTACCATAAACTAGTATTTATCGCACAATTACTTTGCAATTTTTCATTATTTTATCTACTAAAGCCCAATTTATTATGCTAAATCGTGTACCTTTAGAAAGCATAAAAAAAATAAAAAATTTGGCTTACCCGCACATTAGTCAAATATCATTATTCTTTCTCCATTCAAATGCTATTTGAATAGTGCTGGAACAAAAAACTTTTGTTTAAAAACAATTTTTGGTTATTATTACTGGCGCAGTCCTTCAATTGTTAAGAAGGAAAAGAAAACGCACAAAAAACTATTTCAAACTTTTTGCTCTTTATTTTTTTTAAAACTTTTTCATAAAGTTTGCATAAATTGAATATATGTATGTATAAATGTAAATACACGCACACACATACATATATACATATGTATAAGTATACACTAAGCGTCAATCGTTTAAAGCTTAAATTAAAAAAGACATTTTAAAATACATGTAATTATAGAGCAATATTTAAATTAAAATAGTAAAAATGAATTTATTAATTAATCGTTTTCTATTTAAAGTTCTTGTGCTATAATTTTTGTATAAAAAATATTCTCATTCTTAAATAGTACAAATTACAAAAATAAGCCAAGACTCGTTACTCTACCAGATTCTAGTTTAAGGCTTAAAAAACCTTGGAATGCTTAAAAGAAATGTTGGGAAAAGAATATATGTTTTAATTCCTGGAGAATTACAACGTTTACAAAAACACACAAAAGCAACAACACCACAAAAAAAAAAAATTAAAAAAAAGAAACTAAAAAACGCTTGGGCCATGCATCTCTTCTATCTACGACGTATTTTTTACCTTAAGGACACAGGGTGTCAGAGAATATATATGTATGTATACTATGTATATATACATATGTACATACATACATATATGTATATATACATATTTATGTATATGGAAAAACGCTTTGTTACTAAAAACAGACATGGATTCCAAACTATGGCTGGCTGAACGATGGCGCCTGGCTTCCAATGTGATAATGGGAGTGATTGAGACGACAGCAACGGGAACAAGTGGCAAATTCAAGTAAATTTCTGTCCATCTATCACAACTTCAATAAAGAAAAAAGGTGCATGATATTGATGTGATTTTTATAATATAATAACATAGAGTTAAACGGCAAACTTAATGATGTTGCGTTGCAAGAAAATTCCATTTAATTAACAATAAATGTTTTAAAGTTTTTTTAGTTGACTTAAAATGTATGATGAATTATAGAGTTACGCCCCTACTAGATAACAAGTTTCTGATGGTCGACGCCTCACTTAATGTGACCACTGTGGCATACATGCACATTTTTAGTATACATATATGTATATTTGTGTGTATAAGTGTGCTTCCTGTCTGGGGCTTCTTCTCATCCCAGTCTCCAATTTGTATGTCATCGCTGCCCTTGCTCATCGTCGTCATCGTCGTCGTCGTTGTCGTTGCTTGTCGTCTGTGCATGCCGGGAATGCAACGGCATCTGCCTTTTTATTTTTTATTTTCTTTTTTTCTTTTTATCTTGTAGCGGCTCTCGAATGTCATGCTAGGGGATGAACAACGCCTTCTGGCTGCAGGGGTTGTCAACTATCATAATGGTCTTAGAACCTCAACCCCACCCTATACCCCATTTCGCAATCTCAACTTTTCGCGATTTCTTTTCTAGTGCTTTAGAACATTTCTCTACATATGGCAAGGACCTAGCAGGTTGGGGGCAAAGTGTCTAGCAAATATTTGAGTCACTCAAGATTTATTCGTTTCTATTAAGTCGACTGCAACGTTTTCCCTACATTAATTATAGGTGGTAAAAAAAAAAAAACCAATAAAAAATAAGAATATTCTCTCTACTTTTTATGACCGTTAAAAAAACGAATTTAATCGTTCGAATTTATTACAATTCCCATAAAAGAACTTTTTCACCTGCACTAGAATAGAATCCCTTGGAGAAACTGGAAAGAAACTTTAATTTCATTAGAACTGTCAGTCCTTTTGGTCATAAAACGGGTGAGCTAGCTTTAATTTTAAGGGAATTAGTATCTTTTTTATTATGCATTTATTTAATATTTATTAACTATTCAGCAATGTAAGCAATGTATGTATGTACATACATATGTATGTATGTATGTATTTATGTACATATATTGATAACTAATTAAAGGGATAAACGACATTGATTAAAATGGATCAGTTACTTGATGGTGGGGACTTAAGGGATAGAATATTTAAACATACACACATAGTTTTAATCATTTGTATTTAATGAAGGGGAGACTAGGTTGCATCCAATAACATTGGAGAAGAGCAGGATGAATTATCCTTCTGCAAATGAAAGGCAATCCAACTTCTGTTAACTTCTCTCTACATATCGTATACGCACATTCGTATCAAAAGTATGGGATTTTCACAGTTATGTACTTACGGACCGGATAAGATTTGATCATGGGACTGAAAAATGTTAATATACTAGCTGTTTATATGTACATACATACATATGTATGTACATATGTATGTATGTACGTATATATTTACATATGTACTACAAATGTATGAGAGTTTTAGATTTACGTTCATATGATAAATTATTGTTCATTTAATTTATTTGCTTGATTCTCAAAGCAAGTAAAATGCGAATATGTATCTTATCTCAAATAATTGGAAATCCCACATACTAAACTGATTTACATAAGCTGTTAGTATGTATACTTATACATACATACGTACATATGTATATGTATGTACGTACACACACATACATATGTACATACATACATAGTGTAGTCAAAAACAATCAAAGTTCTAACAAAAAAGTACATGGCTGAAGATCACTTAAGATAAGCATTAAATGAAGTAATACTAAGTGATGCTAAAACAATTGCTAGTGAAACCAACTAATAATAAAATATGTACATACATACATACATACATGTATAAATACAATGTGTGTATGTATGTATGTTTGTGCACATACGACTTTTTAATGGCACACTTCATTAAGAAACTTATTTATTGAAATTATTTGTATGTATGTACATACATATTTATATACATACATGTATGTATGTATGTACATACATACATATGTATATAAATATGTAAAAAAGATATTTTGTTATTATTTTGATACGACGATCAGTTTCTCGCCTGTCAGCGTATCACTCACAATGTGCTCTCTCTCTCAAGTTCATGCTCTCTTTCTCACAATTGCCGCTCTTTCTATCTATTTCTATCTCTGTCGCTCACTCCCTCTTTCTTTGCATACCTCACTGGCTCTCTATCTCTCCCTGTCCCTCTCCCTCTCTATATTTTCCGATTTTGAACGCTCCACAGTGTGCTAGAAACACAGATATTTGGACGAAATTGATCATTTCCAAGAAATGATTTATCTACCTCTGATAATATTGGTATTTATTGATCTTAGAGTTATTTATTAAAAAACAAACCAATTTTAAGTAGTTGCCAAATGAATATGAATGCTAAGAATAAAAAAATTATCTTCGAATAATTGTTTGCTTATATACATAAATATTCAGACTGCGCGTTTTAAAAATTTAAGGTGTTTAGAAGCAAGATTTGATTTCTACATTTCATATGTTTACTGATGAGATTATATTTGCCATTTGGATTATAATAAATTTTATAAGATATTAGCATATATTCAATTGAATTTTTGCTAAAAATCGTCGCCCCAGTGCCCATAGTGCGGTCTCCAGCTCCATTTGCTTCATACCAAACGTTTCTCTCAGTCTGGATTTCGCCGTCGCTTTGTACACGCTGCTCATATAGGCGTTCGTCACTTTTCGCAAAATGAATTGAAAGAAGGAGAGGCAAAACAAAAGAATTACTAACAAACAAACAAACAAAAAGTAAAAAGAAAACGAAAGAAAAGTTCAGTGAAAAATTTCAAATTCTATATGCATTGTAAATATCGCGTGAGTTTTGAAAGAGAAGTGCAACAGGAAAATTGAAACGCTCTCACGTTCTCCCTCTCTAAAATTGTTTTTGTGCCGCCTTTTGTTGTTGTTGTTGTTCTGTCGTGATTGCCCTCGTTCATTTGGTGTTGTTGCTGCTGCTGCTGCCGCTGCTGTTGTTGTTTTTTTTTTCTACCTGTGTAAGCGTCTGTCCATCAGCCATTAAATCATCAATTCTCAGTCTCCTCAGCTTTTCGTTTGCCAAACTAAAAATATTTGTTTAGTCGCGTTCTGAGCGTTGCCGGCAAAGCTTAAGTAAAACTCGTATTTAAAAAAAAAATAGTAGAAAAAGAACATAAGAAGCAACACATTACAGAAGATTTGACAAACATACTTACATACAAATATACATTAGTGCATAAATATGTTTGTATATACGTTCACATATATATACCGCCTGTATGTGTGTATGTATGCCAGTATGTAGTTATCAAGTGAAAGTGTGCCAGCACATGACAGTAAAAAGCAAAATAGTATTGTATCTGCAAAGAAATACATAGATTCTCACGCCACGTTATCGTTTTTCAAAGTGCTTTTGCAAAATATGAATATCAAAAACACAACCAAGTTAACAAAATACTTTCCGTTATGCCACTTACTCAGTGGTATTGGAAATTCCTCTCTTGTATTCGCATCATCAAATTATGAATACATACATATGTATGTACATAAAAAAAAATGTTTGATTTGCTTGGTTTCTGTGTGAATATGCGAGGATCGAATGACTAATCATATATGAATTACATATAATAGAAACAATCAGTTTCAATGGGTTTGCCACGTCCGATTACAATCGTTCAACTATATATGTATGTAAATATATATAGCCTCCAATATTTAATAATAAAATGTTAGTTGTTTTTTTTTTGTTCAAAACTTGACATTTGTCAGTTGCTGTTTGAATAAGAACAAAGATAATAAATATCACACAACACACGTACCAATTCGAAAACGTGTGCTGGATGGAGGCTGCTACATAAATTGTCAAACTAGATAACTCTCAAAATATCTAAAACAAAAACCGAAAAAATGGTACGATGATAACTTTATCTTTAAAAAATTTAATTGAATTTAGATAGTTTTTTAATGTTTGTTCAAAATATTTTGAAACAAAATATTCTTAAGGCTATGTCAATTGAAAATCCTCTGTTAATGTACAGCATTTCGTGAATTTTTTGTTTTAAATGATATTCATTCCACCACTCGTGTCTTATTGTTTACTTTTGTCATTTCTGTTGCCTTTATTTGCCTTGGAAAAAATTCATTCTTTTGAATTGGCTTTTCAAGAAAAGTCAATGACCCACACGTATGTTTTCTTATAAATTTACGATTAAAATTTGATTTTCATCTCTGATGTGGAAAATGTTATCAATACTTGCTTTCAATGATAACAAATGGCCAGAGCTTTATTAGTTTGATTTAAAAAGAAATCAAATAATTATTCCTAATAAATATGTATATTATATACATACATAGTATAAAATGATTCAAGGGTATAATGCGACATTGATCGTGTCGTTTTGTTGCCTGCGTTCTCTTTATTATTATTTATAATTATTTAATGACAAAATAATAATATTATATACTGAATGCCAAATATCTTGTGATCTTTCTATGGGGATAGAGTATAGTGTGTACATACATACATACATATGTACTTGTACCTGTACTTATCGATTAAACGCATACACCCACAAATTTATGTATAATGATAATTTATTAATGATAGAGAAAGACGTCAATATTGATATTCAAATCTCGTGCGTGACAAAATTCTACTAATTTAAGTAAATAGCCAGCCGGAGCAGCTATTTTATACGTTAAAACTGTTCGTCAAACTGAAACGTTAAATGTAGAGTGGAGTGAGAGGGTCAAAACCCATTCACTAATGATAAGAATTCGCCTCATTGTTGCTGTTATTGTTGCTGTTTTTCTGTTGCCAAAATGATAGTCATCAATGCGTCTGATGTAAGTGCCTTTTATGTTAACTGGTTTCATTTGGGTCGTTCTCCATTTTCTCTCTATCCTCTATTTAAATGGTGTTGGTCCATTTTTGCATGAACTTTGCATTTTATTTTCAGAATTATTATGCACGATGCTTAGAACTAGACGTGGAATTAGTATATATATCGATAATCAGGTACACAACTAAATGCAAAATAAAACAAAAAAATTAAACCAAACACATTTACTAATATTTACTACACTTGGGAACAAATATATTGCACAGAGAATTTAAAATACTTTTACTGCACATCAATCCAGATGATTTGTCTCTCCGTTTATATATTTCAATATTAGTATTTAATCATTCTTAAATATTTAAATATTCGTCTGAATTATACTAAAACAAAAAAATATTTTAAATTAGTACAAAATAAAACTGTGCTAAAATGAATTTTAATTAAAAGGAAACACTTATTTTAAAACAATTTTTATTACATAAAAGCCGTAAAAAAAAATATATTCATATGCCCGTCTATAATATTTAAGTCAGAATCAATTTTTTAAAGTTTGCTTAAAACAGCGTTTTATGTATATAGATCACATAGGAATAATACTTATATATTTAGTGGTCATGTTTCTAAATCACTGCTACATTATTTAAAGTTTTTTTTTTTTCATTTGAAACTCTTAATTCTTGACTTCAAATCCTTGGTTCCGTATTTTTCGTTCTCGTTATTCTGGAATTTAAAAACTTTATATGATGTTGGGAGATTAGAAAGCATTTTTTAAAACCAAAAACTAAATCAAATGACATATTTAATTTAACTAAAATATAGAAATATATTACTATATAAACTGCTTGTAAAGAGGATTAGAGGTTATATTAAAGTCGTTAAAATGAACGTAATGAAAGCTAAAATTATTTATGTCTATTTTTGTGACAGACGAGGGGGATTTTTTTTTAAGAATGGGTTACAATTTCGTGTGAGCTTAATAAATATAAGATAAAATTTGAGTGTATGAATGTAGAAGACCCTCCTCTCTCTTCCCCTACCGATTCCACATTGTCATAACAAAAAGAAATCATATGATAAAACAAAAAAAAAAAATGGATAATAACTAGTAACTTAAATAATTATCTCGGTGTATCACACAATTTCCATATACAATTATTTTGTGCTTAAATGATGCATTAAATTTTGCAAAAAAAAAAAGAAAATCACCGGAAGCTAATTACGGGCGTATAGAAAGTAGCCTTTCATATAAACGTGCCATATATATTAGCTATGGGATATAACTTCAGTGTCCATCCATCATCTGGAAGCCATCCATGAATGAATTGATGTATTGTGGGTGGATCCAGTGGTTGGACGCATTCGTGATTGTGTGCGATTAGAGACTAGTCATGGGGTCATGCTATATGTCATATTTTTAGACTTTTTTTTAGACTATATAATAAAAATATAATATAAAAATAAATATGGCAAAATGACAATAAAAGCTAAATAATGTGGTCACGAGTCCACTAGACATTTTAGGCTCAATAAATTCAATTTGTATTAAAGATAAATTAATGTAGATGAAACTTGGTTAAGTTGTTTATATGTATGTATAAAATAAAAATATTTATATTTTAGAAATACTTTTAAAGCTTAAATTGCGCGCATATTGTTTAGAAGAAATAAAATTCTATTTTACCATAATGAGGTTTAACTTAAACCTTTAAAATGTAACCTCAGGCGACTTAGACTAAAAACTGCATTTTAGATAATTGTTCCAGCAAAATAAAACTTTTTTCTTAGAAATTACATATTATTTTTCCATGTAGCTTTTGTTGACCATTCTAGTTTCTATATCTAGTTAGAATACTCCAAGAAGCAGCGACTTTTGTGGATTCTTTGGAGTTAAGCCAAAATAGTAAAACCAGTTTTAGGTCTGAAAAATAATATTCTCTTGCTCTTAAGAAGGAGATATTATTAATTTCTGCTTCAATAAATGTATTTTTTTCTACTTCTTAGTTATAGTATGAGTTCCTAATTATTATTTATTTTAAGTATAAACAATTTTTGGAATATGCATAACATACATACATATACGATCTAGAAAGGTGATATCATTAGAAAAATAACCATCAGGAAGTTTGTCAATATAAGTATATGCAAATAAATAGTAGCAGTAATAGTAAGGAATCCAAAAACTAAAATACTAAACTTGGAGAAGAGGAGAATTTAAATAATCTCTATGCCGAGGACAACAAGTTAATTGAAGTTAATTAAGAAAACAAAATTGATGACTTTAAAGAGATCTCCAGATTGAAACAATATATATATATAATAATATATATATATTGTTTATCTATCTATATGGGTAAATGAACCTCTAGTTTAACCATCTGTGAAATTTATGAATCTACTCGTACTAACTTAATTGTACGTCTTTGTACATGCACATTTTATTGCATACAGCAAAGCAGTCAATTAAAAAACTTTCAAGTGAAACGAAATAGAAAATTTTGATATCGCATCACTGGCTGATTTTAATTATCCAATTTATTTACGTTTTGGAAAATGGAGATGAAGGATAGAAACGGTTAGAGGAGATGGCCAAAATGACCAGATGTTGAAAATAGTTTGTGTGAAATGATTAAAAGGAAATCCTCCTTTACTCTCTGTTTACATTTCTTTGTGCCATTTGATGGTTACTGCAAATTAATTGTAAAAGTGAGCAAAAATGTATTACGCTATGGTATAATAAAAAGAGAGACAACATTTCTTGAGAAATTAAAGAATAATTCCACAAAGAGAGGGAGGAATTATTACACCTTATTCTTTTCCCCACTCCACCCACACTTTGTGTAATTAATAAAATGTTAGGTTAAGTAACTTGGCCAAGCAATATAATTACCTTTTTTTTTTTTAACATTTTCTTCCTCTTCTTCTATATATTGCAGACGGGTCTAACCCTGACACCTGAAATGTTGCTCTCCACATCGGAATCATCAACGCATAGCGCCTCTGAGGTAGCTGGACGTCTTCAAGTTGATGTAAGAACTGGTCTAAAATGGACAGAGGCCAAATATCGGGCCAAAATTATTGGACACAATGAATTATTACTTGTCGAAGATGATCCCACATGGAAGAAGTATATAGAGCAATTTCGAAATCCTTTAATTCTCTTGCTTCTTGGGTCAGCTTTAGTATCGGTTATAATGAAACAATTTGACGATGCTGTTAGCATTACCATTGCCATTCTCATTGTGGTTACTGTTGCATTCATTCAGGAATATCGCTCCGAGAAGAGCCTGGAGGAATTAAAGAAATTGGTACCACCAGAATGTCATTGTTTGCGCGAAGGACGTCTTGACACATTTCTGGCTCGTGAATTGGTGCCGGGCGATGTGGTCCATTTAAATGTTGGGGATCGTGTGCCTGCCGATATGCGGCTATTCGAGGCAGTTGATTTGTCCATAGATGAAAGCAGCTTTACCGGTGAAACAGAGCCGGCACGTAAAATCACTGATGTCCTGCTAAACAATACAAATGTCAAGGATCATAGCAATATGAAAAATATTGCCTTTATGGGCACTTTAGTTCGTTGCGGTAATGGTAAAGGCATTGTGGTTAGCACTGGAGAGCGTAGTGAATTTGGCGAAGTTTTCAAAATGATGCAAGCGGAGGAGGCACCAAAGACTCCCCTACAGAAATCAATGGACATTTTGGGCGCCCAACTAAGTTTCTATTCATTTTTAATAATTGGCGTTATTATGCTCTTAGGATGGCTTCAGGGCAAACCCTTATCCGAAATGTTTAATATTAGCGTATCCCTTGCCGTGGCTGCAATTCCTGAAGGTCTGCCCATTGTGGTAACTGTCACCCTGGCTTTGGGTGTTATGCGTATGGCCAAAAGGAATGCGATTGTCAAAAAGCTACCCACTGTGGAGACATTAGGATGCGTTAATGTCATTTGTTCCGATAAAACAGGCACTTTAACAAAAAACGAAATGACAGCCACAATTATTATAACATCGGATGGCTATATGGCAGATGTTACTGGTGCCGGTTATAATGATCAAGGCGAGATTCATATACGTCATTGTAATAATATTGAGATGGCAAAAGCGAATATCACAAATCTATTAGAAATTGGTTCTGTTTGCAATAATGCTTTCATCCAAAATGGCACCCTATTGGGTCAACCCACAGAAGGTGCTCTCGTTGCGGTGGCCATGAAAAATGGGATGTATGCCACCGCTGAGAATTATGTCCGCATTCAAGAGTATCCATTTAGCTCTGAACAGAAAATGATGGCCGTCAAATGTATACACAAATATAATAATAACAAAGAGGAAATATTTTTTGCTAAAGGTGCATTGGAATCATTATTACCACAGTGCACAAAATATCAATTTGGCACCCAAACAGTGCCCCTAACCAAACAAAATGAGGACGAATTTCTTGCCGAGGCATATGAAATTGGACGCAAGGGTCTCAGAGTGTTGGCCCTTGCCAAGGGTAGATCAATGCAGGATTTAATTTATTGTGGCTTAGTTGGCATAACCGATCCGCCCAGGCCCCTGGTACGTGAATCAATCGAGATGCTAATGCATAGTGGAGTTCGTGTCAAAATGGTCACTGGAGATGCCCAAGAAACTGCCATGGCAATTGGTGAGTTACTCAATAATTAATGTTTAATTTATTAAAGAAATAAATATGTATAAATAAGAAGACTCTCTGAAAGAGTAAAAGAGAAAGAGAGAGAAAAGGCGTACTTGGCAGCAATTAATTTTGATTTTGATTCGGAATAATACATTTAGCTAGTTTCAAATATTTTATCAAATATTTAATAAAACGACAAATAAAACACTTTATAACACTAAAATGATACCAAGTTTAATAGATGGTCATTTTAGTGCTGTAAATTATGTGATTTTGATTCTGTTTTTTAGATATTGACAATATGTATCAAAAATCAATTAAAAAATTAATTTTTTGATATATTTTGTTAATGAATATTTTCAGAATATATATTTTAATATACATATTTATTTACTTTTTTAACTGCTTCAATTTGTTTAATGTCAACTGAAATCTATACAGTTCACTCAAGTGCTATATATAATTATATATGTACATACATACATATGTATAATTATGAGAGTTTTTTATTATTATATTAGCTATTCAATTAAAGATATTTGTTAATTTCAAATTGTTAATTACTGATCTGTGATTTATTTTTCAAGTTTATTGTTAACAAATTGTAATTACAAATGTGTTTATTTATGACAGACAGCTTTATGAAGTGGAATTTAATTAAAGAATTTAAATATCTTTAAATGTTTGACGAATTTTAAACAAAAAATATGCTAATGAAATTAATTTAACGTGATCTTTTAATTATTAAATATGAAATCATTAACATGAAAGTTTTCAAATTTCTTTTTTAACATTAATAATAATATAATTGAATGAAAGATTAAATAGTTAGACTAATGAAATTTATGAATAATTACGGCTTCATATCTAAGCTTATGTTAATTGAAAATAGTTTAAGCAAATAATTACTAGTCTAATAATTATATGCAAATAGGAATTTAATTAACTCAAAAGTAATTGAAATTGTTTATTATGATACATACATACATACATATGTATGTATATGATTGCTTTAGCTTTTAAAGTTATACAGCTCGATCTGTCTATTGAAATTTTTGTTATTCATCCTTTTGATTAGATCTCTTTTGTGCACTTTTGATTGAAGGTATGAAAATATGGAACGGTAAATGAAAATAAACAATTTCAATGCTAACAAAGTTATCTATCTATCAATGTCTGTATGTTGCCATTGGCATCCATCTATTCCACTCATTCTTGTAGCTATCTAAAATGCAGAAAGCTCAACTAATATAATGCAATGCACAACAAGGAAAACACACAACGAACTAACCAACCAGCCAACCAGGCATCCATCCACCCAGCCATCATCAGTCGTCAGTTCCAGAAATAATTAATTGTGTCTTCACTCCAATCTCATTTCCATTGCCATTCCCACTCCTATTGCAATTTTATCCCACTCTTACTCCCATTGACATTGCCCCTTGTACAGCTTTGTGCCAGGACGTCACGTCTGTTGCGGACAGGAGTTCATCATCGTCATCATCATCTGCAATCCAACATTCATCATCACTGTAGATGAAAGACCTTGAATGAGGGAGAAAAAAGAAAAAATGGGGAAGAAAAAAAAAAAAAAAAGAATCTACCGTGCACTTTGCGTTTTTACGTTTCCTTTTCAACTTACATAAAATTCATTTGAATATTAAATTTGCATTTTCTACTTGCATATTTACTGAAAAAACAAAAAAAAAACGCTAAAGAATATAATTCTCTTCCTCCCCTTTCCATCTCTGACTGTGTGTCGGTATGTCCAATCATTTCACTTATTCAATTTTGGCTGGGGAAAATCCGCTTATGAAGCCCAACTAATTGGCTAGGATTTTGCCAAATAAGTACCAAAAGGGAGGAAGAGCTCAATTTACCATTGGCCACCAATCCTTAGGAATTTGTAGCAACTGATGATATAGACAATCAGTTGCCTAGAAATAAACTGAGATGAGAGATAAAAACAGCTGTGTCGCCACACCATCTCTCCACCACACACACACACACACACAAACACATACTATAATTAAGTCTTTTATGTTTGAATTGATTCGCGTCTGCCATTTGGTTTGCTTAATTTACTACATGAATGCAGGATAATTGAATTTATTGTTGTTGTATTTTGTTCAGGCGGATTAATTTTCCGAATTTACTGAAATTTTCACCATCAATTTTCACATACCATAGAGAAGAGAGCCTAAACAAATCGTCATCAATTCCGAATGAACGAAATGTGCCCCAAAAACTGAAACACAGATCCAATTAGTGAAATGCATTTCCGCTACCAAGTACCATCAGAGCATTCAACTGACTTTGTCACACTCCTTTTCACTGCCATCATGTCGATAAACCAATACCCAATGGCATCAGATGGGGGAGAGAGAGAGAGAGAGAGAGAGAGAGAGAGAGAGAGAGGAAGGATATGGTTGCTCCATTCCGCTGCAAGTTTCATTTATAATGATTGACAAAAGGTGTAATTGATTGGATTTTGATAACAGTTGATGTGATGTAAATTTAATTGTTACTCCTATAAACGATGTAATTTTTCGATACGATCTTTGGTGTCTACTTAAAATGTAATAACAGTTTGTTGCATAGTTCTAGGCGCTTAGCATTGAGGTTCAATGCTCCTCCACCTCCCGTCCTAGTTATAATCCATAATCCATATCGATTACCTTGAAAATAAGAAGAAAAAAAAAATAATAATAGAAAAGGGGATGCGAGTGTTGGCAGGAACGAACACCGGAAAATATTCTTGCAGGAAGCTTTTGAAATGGATTTTCTAATTTTAATCAACAAGAAACGTATATATATAAGGCAAGAGAAAAAGTTCTCCTTTTTTCGTCTGGTCACGATAGCAAATTTTGTATGAAAAGGACGTCTTTGAATTGATTTACCCGCCCACCGTTTCTCGAGTTGATGGCAGACTGTCACTAGTTTTTTCTTTTTTCAAACTTAAGTTCTTAGATAAAGATATTCTTTTGCGGTAAAAGAAGAAATTTTCCTTCTATAAATTACATTTGTGTGTACTCTCTGAAAGATAAAACAATATAAAATTCATATATTAAATGTGAAAATTAAGGAAGAGCAAGTAAAAGCTTTAACATTAATTATTTTTTATTGGTAATAAATTCTACTAAGCTTTTTTCCAACATAATTATTAGAGTACACAGTATCTGAAAGTCGGCTTCTGATTACAATTGCAAAAAATTTCCCTCATAAACTTTGGCAACATTTTGTTTTACTCACTAATCGGCTTTTGGTTTGCTCTCGGTGGTTGCTTTGCTTGCCCTAAGTGAAATTTTTCCCCTCCTTTCCATAAAGTTTCACTTCCTTTTATGGCCTCTATACAAAGTTTTCTTCATTTGGTTTTGGCATTGACTTAATGGGGGGAAAAACTGTTTTGATTTCTATTTTTTTTTTCGTGTCTTCTTTTAGTAAAACAAAAACAGTTTTCATTAATGGAAGAAAAGAAAGAAAATTAATATTAAATGTCATAAATAACTTTTGAAGTTCTTTTAAATAGAAGTTTTGATAAGTTACTGAAATATAGGATATAACAAAGTCGATGTCGACTCTCTTCCTCTCATTCTTTCAAAATTTGCGTGTTTTGCATTCTTAAAGAGGGCTTAATACAAGTTAATCCCTTAACAAGATTTTTGTTTCTTTTGTTTCATATTCAATCACTTGAGAAAGTGCAATAAAGTCCTTTTAGTGACTTGAATTCGAAAATAGTAAAAATATTTCATAAATAAATGTAATTTTACCTCAGTAAATTTTAAACTGATTTTTAATCAGATTATGTATAAGATATATAAATTAAGAAAATCTTAATCGAATAGCAAGAAACTTTAATTGGGTTTAAAAAAGATTTAACTTAAAAAATTACTAGATTTGCATATTATATAATATCAAATTTAGATATACTTGGAGTTAACCATAATAAATTTTAATAACCTAAATTTAATTAGTAACTTTAATTTTAAAATCTTTTTATATTTTTCTGTACATTTTAGCAAATCTAATTGGCATAGATACGATACACCATCAAACACTTTCTGGCCAAGAAATTGATCAAATGAACGAACATCAATTGGATAAGGTGGCCAATAATGTGAGTGTGTTTTATCGTGTGTCGCCGCGTCACAAGCTGGAGATTGTTAAATCATTGCAACGAACTGGAAATATTGTTGGCATGACTGGAGATGGTGTTAACGATGGTGTGGCCCTTAAGAAGGCAGATATTGGTATTGCCATGGGTAAAAATGGTACTGATGTGTGCAAGGAGGCAGCCGATATGATATTGGTGAATGATGATTTTCATACCATTATGTAAGTATTTTAAATTGGAATTAATCATTATCGATTAATCAATATTATACATATATGTATATATGTATGTACATACAAATATATAAATTTTCCACTTTCATTCATCTCGTTCCTCTAGCGCTGCAATTGAAGAGGGCAAAGGCATATTCTATAATATACGAAATTTTGTGCGATTTCAATTATCCACTTCAATTGCTGCCTTGGCTTTAATTGCATTGGCCACATTAATGGATATTGCCAATCCGTTGAATGCCATGCAAATTCTATGGATTAACATTATTATGGATGGACCACCAGCTCAGTCATTGGGCGTTGAGCCAGTCGATCATGATGTATTGAAGCAAAAGCCACGAAATGTGAAACAACCAATGATAACAAAATCTGTGGTCGTTAATGTATTGCTTAGCGCTAGCATTATTGTCCTTGGCACTTTATGGGTATTTCAGCGTGAGATGGCCGATGGTACATTGGGAAAGACCAAACGGGATACAACAATGACATTCACCTGTTTCGTATTCTTTGATATGTTTAATGCCCTATCTTGTCGCTCACAAACTAAAAGCGTTTTCACAATTGGCTTAACCACAAACCGCATGTTCCTGCTTGCTGTGGCCTTCTCGATTATTGGACAAATGCTTGTCGTCTATTTTCCGCCATTGCAAATGGTATTCCAAACGGAATCTCTAACAGCATACGATATCATATTCCTTGTCTCGCTCACGTCCTCTGTGCTGATTGTCTCTGAGATCAAAAAATGGTTCGAGCGGGCCATGGAACGCAAAATGTATAGCACACGATCCGAACTCGATTTTGTATGACAAAACGCAAGCGCTAGAGATGTGTTGCATAAACAAAAAAAAGCCGAGTAAAAAATAAGCCAAAAACGAAAAAAAAAGCAACAAAAAAAAAAATCGAAAAAAAAACGTAAAAACCAAGTGAGCAGAGTGCAGGCGGTGAGCGAGAGACAGAAGTGGGACAGATTGAAAAGATCAAGATAAAGAGAGGGAAAGAGAGAGCAGCGCAGTGTGTGTGTTAAAACTTACATTTTGAATATCAAAATTTTTCTGTAGATCCCCTGATTCCCGGGCGTCTTCATGATCGTCGTCTTATCAGTGTAAGCTTCTCGATATTTGGAAACTCAAAATCTGCAATTGATTTCACTTGCTATGTGTGTGTTTTTTTTTTTATTCTTCACTTTATATTTTGTAAGTAGATCAATTTCTGTGTAGTATGCATTTCTATTATTATTATTATTACTATATATAATTATTTCTAAAATGGTCCTGTGCCCAGCCAATAAGGCGGGGTAAAGGATTGTGCGGGGCTATATGATTATCGAAATTTATGTAACTGACAAAATGAAAATATTTTCAAACTCCTATATAATGTATGTATATGTATATGTTCTCGATTAGTATCAACAGATTTAAATCTGTTCGTCTGTCCGTTTGTATAAACTTTAAGCTTTTCAATCTATTAAATCATTGACTGTACTCTATATATTAGACAAACGTAAATATTTAGATTTATATATGTATGTATGTACGGGGTATGTCGATGTCGGTGTTCCGAGAAAAAAAAAAAACGAAGAAGTGTGTATTAATTTTGGACATATATAAATATATGTATATATACATACATATTTGTTAGATCTGGTTCAAGTCAAATGACGTCTCAGTTAAAAAGCTAAAGAAGCTACACATATATAGATCATTTAATTTGGTGTGTATGTCAAAAGCACCGATATTGGATTAAAATTTTAGTAGACAAACCCTAAATTGATTTTAAACAAACAATTTACATACAATTTACATACAATTTACATACATTATATATATATATATATATATATATATATATATATATATATATATATATATTATCTTGACGGTTAGCACAAGCGCACTTTCAATTTCGCTACTGTCCATTATACTTATCTATTTTTTTTTGTGTTTTTTTTTAGCATTTGTATTTGTTTTTTTGTTCACAGATCTTTTGCTTGGAATTATAAGAAATATGTAAAATTGTCAATTTCCATTAAAAAATTTAAGATTTAATTTAGACAACAAACACAATATGTTTCATATATAATTTCTTTAAAGAAAACAAAAAAAAACAAACAAAAGAAACATAATTAATGTGATATTATTTTAAGCATGGAAAAGTTGATTTAATTTAAATATAATTTGCTTCATTGTTTCAAAATACATATTATTCCAAAAATAAATGAAAATTATACTGCTATAAACAACTACAACATCAATGGCAATATATGTACTACTATATTTATATATATATTTTCAGTAATGAGAAATTCGAGATAAATTCATCAGTAGGACCCACACCACCCCCCCACCCCCAAAAACCCACCCAAACACCGCATCAAGAATGTGAATGTGAAAACGAATTGTGTAAAAGTGGAATCCAAATGGCTGGAGGATGAAAGACAAAGGCTAAAGCAATGGAGTTGGTGAAGAAAAGAGGAGTTAAACGAAATGGATGAGGAGAAAAGCTAAAACAATGGTTTTTTTTTTTCAAAAGACAAATTTTGTTAACTTATTCGGCAAATAACAAATTTTTTGTGTATGTAACAAAACTCTAGCGCAGAGAAACAAACGGCAAACTAAAACAAATGATTAATTTTTGGATAAAAAAACAAGATTTTTAAATCAAGTTGAAATTGTTTGTGAAAAAAGTGAAATATACATTCAAGTATTTTCACAACATTTATATTTATGTATTTGTATTGAAAAGATTCAATCAACAACAGCAAACCAAATTCAAAATAATTATTATAACAATTTATGCACAGATCAAAGAGCAAGTTTTTCTTCTTCTAAAAGTCAGTAAACAAAACAAAAAACAACCAAAAAACAAAACAATGCAATGGCACATTCTGCAAAATTCAAATGTATTTATTAAGAAATTTCAATCTAACATTTATGTCATGGCTAATATTTGTAATAGATGAATTTACAAATCAAGAAATCCATAAAACCAACTTGCAATAACAATTTTGTTAATGGTTAACAAATATAATAACAATAATAATAGGTTTTCAAAATGATCAAACAATGAAGTAAAAATCAAAACCACAAAAACCGGAAATAGTCAATTACACACAGAGAAAAATATTAAATATGTATTTATATAAAGAATTAAAAACCATTTATAGCTTATCATAACTCTCAATTCAAGTGCGATTTAGAATAGGATAAATATTGATTAACTTGTTTAGTATATATCTGAAAACAGAATTCAATATTGAAGTTTCTTGCATTGATATTTGTCTGAATATTTGTAAATGGAAATGGGTCCTGGGGTTTGCTAAGATTTCTGCTTTCAAATCAGCATAATAGAGATTTTATTGTAAACCTTGACATTTTGCAAGTAAACAAGAAAATTATAACTTGATATACATATAATTAGATCTTTCATACTTGAATTGAGTGTTATCAGTCGCTGTAATTGGTTATTTCGACATGTTCACATTAGGTTCAGATAATACCGTTTTATCCTTGAAGTATACAAATTGTTTTATATTATTAATGGTATTTATATCATCAATTCAACATTCATCATATCAACAGGACTTAGAATTAAGAACGCAGAGAAAATTTTGCCACAGCACAAAAGAGTTTTCATTATATTTCACTTTATCAGCTAATCATAACGATTAGTGTAGATGATGCATATCAAAGAATGCAAAGCTTACTCTCACTCGGATTTGTCTTGGATCAATTGGAGGATCGGAACAACTTTTGCACATTCTACAAATGATACCTAAAATGAAAGGGAATAAAATCGGGCTAAATATATAGAGCAGTATATGGGTATAAATTTAATTTATCGGACCAAGCAAAAATTTATTTACCGCACATTAAGCAACGCTCTCATGTACTCATACCTACACAACAAAAAATTTAAAAAAAAAAAACCAAAAAAAAATTCAGAAAAAAAAAGAAAACGATATTCATTTAACCAGTCAAGCAAAAATATCGCCTAATCATTAAACTATACATACATACATACACTCACGTCACATTCGTAATGGTAACAATAATTAGTAAATTAAGTGTATTTAATTAATTAACAACAAACAAAACTATTGGATATGTGTGTGAATGTCTTAATAATGAAATTAACAAACTACATAAAATTGCAATATATGATGGATATCTTAAAACTGAAATTACAAATTCTTGCAATTGAAATAATCATGATTATAAATAATTATTTAAATTAATAGTACATGCATTCATTATCTATAAAAAGATCCCTAGAGGAAACACATTCTTATGCTCTAGCAGAAGATATTAAATAAAATGTATCCTCTTATTCGAAAGTTCTGTCATAAAAAGCGTTCTACTAGGAAGAAGTTCGTACCTTTTTTGTATCAAGGAACTGCAAGAGCATAAAAAATTCCTGGATCTTTTAATGTTTTATTTAATTTCTAAAGAATTCTTCAAGAAAACATACTTCTTTACTGGGAGAACGAAAGACGACTAAAGTTCTAAATCAAAGCAAATTAGTTTTACTTAACCAAAAGATATCTGCAGAAAAATCTGATGGTAAAAATATTCTTTGCATAAGCCGCATAGTGCGGTGCTACTGGCACGTAGTGTCTTAGGTCTTTAAATGTGTACTTGCAAATTGATCAACTGTCACCATTATATACTAGTTAAAAAGTTATAATGACGTCGTAATAACAGAAAGATAGCAACTTTATGATTCATTGTTAATACATATAATCACTTTGATTGTACAACATTTGACAACAACTAAAAAACATCTGATAATTACATTTTGGCGACGGTAACGGTGTCTTAGCGGTGTGTAACGGACGTGTGACGAAGATATACATACATATATAGATTTGAACACCGATAAGAGATAAACTCAAGCACGTCCTTAGTTTGTTTTGCGGAGCTTTGGTTTCTATATTTAATATCTCTTAGAGTCACTGTTAAGTTATACTTAACATAATTATGTTTTTAATTTTTGTGATTGTAAATCTTTTTATCTATGATTTTGTATAGACAACAAAGGGAAAGCCTTCCACTAGGCATATACTTCCAGATCTACAAAGTAATTGTATCAAATCGGTATACGATAGGCACGATTATCCAGATCTAGAACTTTAATATGTAGACTCCCCTGCTATGTACGGAGATCATGTTTGCAGGGGATCTCTACTTTTTGGTATATAAGTCTTTAAATGGTTGAAACTTGCTGCTATGTTATCAGTTTTGCAAACTCCACCTATGTTGCATTTTTTAATTATGTAGATCTATTTTTCATTGACTTCATCACTAATTTATGTTGACTGTATGTACAAAAAACTAATAAACATTTCTATTCTTACAGTATTCATTAATTAAAGAAAAAATACTATAACTAACTGTGCTATTAAGTGTAAGCATAAAGGATAACAAAATAAAATATATAGACAATTATCCAAAATAAATAAAATACTCTTTAACTGTCATTCAAAACTCAACTTAATATATTTCGCAGATTTAGTTAAATAAATTGTGGTCTATGATAATTAAAATTGAAATACTAAATATGTTAAACAATTAACAATACTAATTTACATAAATTATGTATACACATATATAATATATATATATGTATATATATATATACATATATACACATATATATATTTAATAATATCCAAGTCGATGCAAATATTTACTAAATAAAATTAACTTTGTGTAGTACTAGATGCAAGTGTGAATATGTTTACTTTCGTTGATCTCTATCGATTGGCACCAAAAAAAGTGGAGATCATCTATGAACTTACTTTTTTTTTACGGAATCGCGCACTAGATATACTGAAAAAAATAATTCACAGCGAGCTGGAAATGCCTACAAAAACTGTAGAAAAATACAAAATCGTCGATATCTTATCAGTTGAAGTTATTTAACAAGGGCTATCTTTTGCCCGAAGGACATCCTTATATTACTTCAAATTACAGAGTTACAAGGACTTTTCCGTATTTTTTTAACAATTCTGATGGCTTACCTTGGAGAAAGTGGGAGGATATTATTCATTGACACATTGATCCTTTTTTAGTATTTGAGCTCCAAATTTCGCCTACTCTGCGGCAGGACGAAAGGACATTGTCAGGATACTCTTGATGATCTCTACTGATTAGCATAAATGAAGGAATCCATGACTTGTAATGTTCCCACAGAATCTTAACTGTGCTGTAAAAGTATCCTACACTAAATATATTTTTTAGCAAGTAGAAAAATCACACCTCAACATCAGGTTACAAAATTAGTTAAAGCTCAAGAATATGCCATAAAGTATGCTACAAAATCTGCTTTTAGCGCCTACAGAAATCCAGCATAACCACCGAAAAGTATGCAACATAATCCAATATTCGCCCCACAAAAGTAGACTATTAGCGCCCAAAAGTATGCTACAAAATCCTGCTAAACCACCTAAGAGTATGCTACAAAATCCGATTTTAGCGCCCAAAAGTATGCTACAAAAATACTGCTAAACCACCGAGAAGTATGCTACAAAATCCAATATTCGTCCCACAAAAGTAGGCTATTAGCGCCCAAAAGTATGCTACAAAATCGTGCTAAACCACCTAAGAGTATGCTACAAAATCCGATTTTAGCGCCCAAAAGTATGCTACAAAAATACTGCTAAACCACCGAGAAGTATGCTACAAAATCCAATATTCGCCCCACAAAAGTAGGCTATTAGCGCCCAAAAGTATGCTACAAAATCGTGCTAAACCACCTAAAAGTATGCTACAAAATCCCATTTTAGCGCCCAAAAGTATGCTACAAAAATCCTGATAAACCACCGAAAAGTATGCAACAAAATCCAACATTCGCCCCACAAAAGTAGGCTATTAGCGCCCAAAAGTATGCTACAAAAATCCAGCTAAACCACCCAGAAGTATGCTATAGTTTCGATCTACACAAAATTCAAGGTCAACCGCCTAAAAGCGGGCTACAAAATCCGATTTTAGCGCCCAAAAGTATGCTACAAAAATACTGCTAAACCACCGAAAAGTATGCTACAAAATCCAATATTCGCCCCACAAAAGTAGGCTATTAGCGCCCAAAAGTATGCTACAAAATCGTGCTAAGCCACCTAAAAGTATGCTACAAAATCCGATTTTAGCGCCCAAAAGTATGCTACAAAAATACTGCTAAACCACCGAGAAGTATGCTACAAAATCCAATATTCGCCCCACAAAAGTAGGCTATTAGCGCCCAAAAGTATGCTACAAAATCGTGCTAAACCACCTAAAAGTATGCTACAAAATCCGATTTTAGCGCCCAAAAGTATGCTATAAAAATACTGCTAAACCACCGAAAAGTATGCAACAAAATCCAATATTCGCCCCACAAAAGTGGGCTATTAGCGCCCAAAAGTATGCTACAAAATCCTGCTAAACCACCGAAAAGTATGCAACAAAATCCAATATTCGCCCCACAAAAGTAGGCTTTTAGCGCCCAAAAGTATGCTACAAAATCCTGCTAAGCCACCGAAAAGTATGCAACAAAATCCAATATTCGCCCCACAAAGGTATAATTAATACAAAAAATGCATTTATTAGCAAGCTTTAGAATAACACGAAAAAGGGTGGAAAACACACAAAATAGTCAATATCTCAATTTTCCGCAGAACTATCGGAATGTCCTTTGGTCAGATGATAGTCCTTGTTTCTAGTTTTATTTGAGATTACTTTCGTCCTGTAACAGGATCAGGACTTTCGAGAATAAACCATTTTCCTGTAAAGAAAAAAACACTTTTTTTCTCGGATGTTTAAAGACTTCTGTGATATTTTACCATTATTGATGGATAACCAACCACCTTGCAGAAATTGCGAGGATATTTTTCATAAGACTCTGGAAGTCTTTGAATGCAAACCGATAGTCCAATCTTAAAAAGCATGTCCTGTAGAAATCGACATTCGTCCTGGAAGGTTAAAGCCTCAACAAGTTGATCTTTTATCTTTTTTAGTATTTTAGCTTTAAATTTCGCATATCCTGATGCGCCATCTAGGAATCTCGGATTTGATTTCGATTATATTTAACGGAATCCTTATTGCACCCCAATAGTATGCTACGAAAGAGACGTTCTTAGTGTGCTGAAAAATGATTGAACAATACCTGATATAGAAACATTTTTGTTTTCTATCAATTAGTTATTTATTTAACTTACCCCGTTTGAATCCATTTTCACTCTCTACAAAAGAATTATTGATTTTTTTTTTTTTTTGTAAATATGATTGCTTCAGTTAGAGACAAGGAGGGCCTAGTTAAAGGTGACAAGAACGCACGTTGCTCGTATTTAACAGAGAAGGTATTTTCGTATAGCAGTAATGTTTTGATTGGCAATTGGATGGAGAGTCGATATCGTCATGCTGTGAAAAAGAACAATGCCATCTTGCCTGGAATGATGATAGATGATAAATGCGAAAACCATCAGACAGCCAGCCAGGCAACCTACACTGCCGATGCCTTTGATTTAAAGAGAGCAGCATCTGCCCACAACACATTAAAGGGCGAAGTGAGGGCCATTAAATTGGGACAGGGCTCCAATGTGATGTTACATGATGCAGACAAATTCTTAACTAACTGTACCACCATGAATAATCTAATGTTCAATATATGGCCAAAAATGAGACTTGAAGAGTGCTTAAAAATGAAATCGCTTGGCAAGACAATATATAGACGCAATCGATTTAATCCCTTGGAAAGCTACGGCAATAATGATATAGTATTTAGAAAACCAACTAAAAAAATTGGAAAAAATCTCGATAGTGGTAGGACCAGTTATGCAAGAGATTATTCTCGTAAAGTTTTTGAGAAACGCAAAATTCTAACCAATGAAAAGGACACACCACAATACTTTCAAGAGGAGGATCAAAAAGATTTAACAAATGGAGGATTTTAAAAAAAACACAGAAAATCTAATATCAACTTAAGTTTGTTTGATGTGGTAAAAAATTAAATTATAAGTCAATTCTATAATAAACTAAAGAAGTAAAAAATTACTAATCATTTTGTATTGTTTTTTTTTTTATATAATTTTGCAAATGTTAGGCATAATAATTTCTTTGTCTTTCCTCTTCAAATAAAATTGATCATAATATCGGAGAATATTATAGCACTGAGCTGTATGTCATTCGATATCATTTACATTTCTCTTTTGTCAAGTTCAAGTGTTCATAATATTTTAGAGTCAGATTTTTCTTTGTTCAGTCGAAATCTTTGTTCCTTTTGTTGTTGTTGAAATGTTTAATGCCGGCCAGAAATCGATAATGGATAATATAGCCCCAATGCCATATAGTAAAAAGGTTCTTGTTGGCAATTGGTTAGATCGTCGAAATAACATTGATGGTCAGAGTAATGCAATTTTACCCGGTCTGCGATGTTCTGATGATTGCGAAAGTCATCGTACACTTAATCAGGATACTTACACAGATTTTGCCTTTGCTGGGCCTGAAACTAAAAAATCTTTTAAGGAGAAACGTATGATGGCCTATGAAAATTATCAGAAGGGTACAACAGCATCGGTGCATTTTGTGGATAATGAGGAACTAAGGCAAAACTTTACTACTCTAAATACATTGGTTTTTGGAGATCAACTAAGACAAAGTCAGAGACAGCAATGTCAAAATAATTATATGCCCAAAATTTCACCAAAACGTGCAACACAACGAAAACGGGAAATTGATTTAATGCAAAGTTTTGGCAATCAGGCTAAGAGGCAAAATTTTGTCCAAAACACACGTGGCCAAGAGAAATTGGAAAAAGCCAATCAGATGCAAACGACCTACTCGACATCCTATAATCGTGTACGGAAAAATAATACAGTTTTAGAATTTGGTCCCGATTACGATGGAGTTGTTAAGTTTGATTTGGTGTGCTAAAAATTATAAAATATTTCAAATAGCTGATTCAACAGTAAAGATATAATAATAGTGAAATTCATTATTAGAGATTTCGCTTATTATTCTATTTTTACTGATGATTTAACTAAAATTTCCAAGTGCTGCAAATATACTATGTATATAAATATTTCCAAAAGTTACCGATTTCTCATTTCTCAATTAAAACAGAAGTCCTAGAACTTGGCCCCACTAATTAGATATGGATAAATATTAAAGCAATGATTTCTCTTCTTTTTTTTTATATTACAAGATTCAATTTATTTCAAATTATTTTCTTGTTAATAATATATGTTTCCTTTGTTGTAGCTTTTGCGCTTTCATATTTTTGTTTTTTTTTTTGTTTTGTTTTTAAGTAGTTTCTATATGTGTTAATGCCAAAAAATTCATTGTATCTTCCATTTTAGTAGGTATATTTTTTGTTGCATATGCCAGGGAGAGCATACCATTTTTTTTTTGTTTACCTTTTTTTTCTTTATCTTTTGTTGAAAATTAGTGGTAGGTCGATAGACGTTTACAATACTTTTGCTTCTGACTTGCTATATAATATATGTATATATATATATATATATATGTATTTTTTTTTTTTGCTTTTCTTTTTTTTTTCGTTTGTTTAATATTAATTAAGTGTTACGGAAAGTAAAATTTGACGACATTAAACTAGACGACGACGTTTACTCGCTTAAATATGTGTTGTTTTTTTTTTTTTTTTGGTTTTTCTTTTTTGGTTTTGCCTTAAAATTGTATATTATGTATACGGTTTTCCATTTCCTTTTTTTTTTTGTTTTTTGTTTTCGGTTAAATTTTGGACTGCCTTGATAGTTATTTATGCTTTTCCTTTGTTTTTTTTTTCCTTTTGGCTGACGATTACGTTAAAAATTATGATTAAAATCTTAACCAATTTAATGTTGTTTTATACGTGTGTGTGTGTCTTGAGTGTATGTGTGTGTGTGTGTGTGTGTGTGTGTGGGAAGGAGATGTTGGTGCAGATTTTTCTGTCTTACTGTATTAAAGGGGAAATTTTGGTTTTGGTTTTGGTGGCTGTGATTAAGGTTGAGGTTGTGGTGGCGGGGGTTAGGGGGTGGGTTCTGTGTAATTAATGGTTTCAAGAATCATGTTCTTTTAGTTATACACATATGCAAGTATATGTATTAACTACGCAAATATGTCTGCAATTGTTTTAATCGCTCTTTGCTTACAACAACTAAAATTTTGAATTTGAATTAGTCGTGTTTCGGTTGACACATATAAATGTATCGATTTAGTTAATGGTATTCATTATTTTTTATGTTTTTGGTTGGTATTCATCGTTTTGTGTGTGTAATGATGTGCTGATGATGTGTTCGTTTTTTTTGGGTTTTTGTTTTTTTTTTTTTTTGTTTTTTGAAATTTCCATTTTGAAATTGATAATTGCCTTACATTTAATTCAATACCTTTTAATATTTTTTTTTTTAGTATTCGTTTGTTTGCTTTGCTTTTCTTTTTGCATTTTTGGTATTAGTATTACTTAATTTGTATTCCTTTTTTTTTCCAAAAAATGATGCTTATACATTTGGCTTAAATTTACAATTTTGTTTTTGTTGCTCCGAAAAATTTAATTTAATATGTAGTTGCCATAAAAATAGACGCTTTTCTTGGGTTTTTACTTAACTTTTTTTCTTTTAGTTTTTGTTCTTTGTTTGTTTGTTTTTTTTTTTTTTTTTTGGAAAGGCCGAGAGTGTTTGTCATTTTTGTCTTTTTTTTGCGTTCTTTCTTTGCTTTTATTTGGTTTGATTTCGTTTTAGCCGAGAAGTGTATCGTCTTTTTGCCAACATTTGGACAAGTCATCATTTTTTTCTCCTTTTTTTCGTTTCTTTTCATTTCATTTCTTTGCTTTGTTTTAGATTTTGATATCTAAATTGTATAATTTTCTTCTTTTTATGTTTTACTACCAAACTTTTTTTTTCATTGATCCTGTTTAAAGAATTTATAATTTGTTCGAAAAAAGTTTGCCCCCTAAAATTTTAAATGTTTAATGTTATGATGCTTTTTTTTCTTTTGATTTTTCTTTTAAATAATTTAGAAAACAGTTTTTGGTTATGTTGGTTTTTTTTTTTTTTTTTTTTTTTAAGTAGTTTTTTTGTTTTAAATGTTTTAAATATTTTGTGGGTATTCTTCTTTAGGCTGTAATTTATTATTAGCCACAAATGTTTTCTAAACTTGAGTCACGAAACTTGTATGCCAGTGTTTGATGTTGTAGTTGTTGTTGTTGTTGTTCTTCTTCTTGTTGTTATTATATTTTGTTGTTGTTGTTGTTTGCTGCTTTCGGTCTTGTTGTTGTTGTTGTTGTTGTGTATAAAAACAAAAAGTTTTAAAATAAACGGGAAATACATAGACATATTATTAAATTTAATATATAAAAAACAGAAGCTTAAAAGTCGCATTCAAATCAAACTGAATTGTATACATATATATGTTCTTGTTCTGTAGCCAGTTTTATTGCAATGTGTTTTGCCTGTTGACCAATTTTCTTTTTCACTTTGTTCTTATTTTCCTTATTTTCTTTTTATTTACCAGTAAAGTGAGAGATTTGTTTTTTTTCATTTGGTTTTGTTTTTGCTTGTCTCTTGTAATATAAAAAAAAGGTTTTTTTTATATATGTATATATATATTTTTTTTTTGTTTTAAGTTTTCTGTTTGTGTTGGTTTCTGGTTTTTATTTATTATTTTCTTTTTTTGTTTCTTTTTTATTATTTTTTTTTTTTTTGGGGGGAGGGTTTTTGGTTTGGCGTTTTATACATGTATAATTTACTTTTTACAGTTAATTAAAATTAGAAATTATATAGAAATTCATATATAAAAATGTTCAACAATCGTTCTTTTAGCTATTGTTAGTTTGTCGTTTCTTTAAAAAATATATGTATGTATATAGTGTATTTTTTTATGTTCATTTTGTTTTACTTATTTCCATTTTTGTTTGGTTTTTATTTATTTAATTTATTTCTTTTTGCATATAATTTTATTGCACTTTTTGCTGCTGCTGTCTGCTGTTTTTTTTTTTTTTGCTTTTATCCTGCATTTGATTGGCTTTAACTGATTTCTGTTGTTGAAATTGTTTTAAAATCTCATCAACTTCCTTGTTCTATTGTTGGTTGTATAAAAATTGCTTAATTCGAAAAATGTTTATGTTTATTGTTATTGTACTATGGTTGCTGCATCTTTGTATCTAAATCAAAAGATTCGTTTGGTTTATTGTTGTTGCTGTTGTTGTTGTTGTTTCTGTTACTGTTTTCTGTTTGCTGTTTTCTGTTCTTTTATGTAGTTTGTCTCTCTATTTTGTTACTATGTAATCAGGCTATTGATTCTTGTATCACTATTGCGTTTTATTTGATTTGCATTTAATTTGATATCAATTCTCTCCATCTCCGTCACTATCGTCTCACTCACCCTCTCTTTCTCTCTGTCTCATTCTAGCTGTCTCAATCTCACTGTGTTTATCAATCTCTGTTAGGTTTCCAATAACAAACATATTCGAATTTCTAATTTACATATATCAAAAACAAAACTAAAATTCAACTTAGAAAACAAAAGAGAAGAAAAACAAAAACACTTATTAATGTAGATTAATTTAATTTTCATTAATACACTGGCAGAAAATATGTACTATAAAAGATTTCTAATTCGAGCAGGACACTTAATTTCTGTCAAAATTCGAAAAGGAAATGAAATGCCAATTAAGAATGATTTAGGAACTTATAAAAAAAGGACTTTAAAGAGAAACTTCTACAGATGTGTTGTCTCACTTGCTCTTACTCGACGAATTATCCATCCGTATGACATACGAGTGAGTGAGATGGCAAGTATGTTGCGAGATGAGAGTTGAATTTTTAATATACATAGTAGAATTTGTAAGCTAAGTTGATTACAGTCGGTGTTCCGACTTTGGAAATTGTGGAATTTCTTACTATTTTATTCCATTTTCATTTCAATTCAGTGCAAATGTATTCATTTCTATTTTATTCTTACTTTCACTGTGTGGATATGTTGCGTTCAACTGAAAACACACAAATACAATATAAAAAAAAAAAGAAAAAGAAAGGGGAAAAAATATGAATCACTCGAAACTTATTTGAGTGGATTTGCGCACTCGTTGCATTCGTATTAGCTAAGTGTATTTGCAGAATTGAGTAAAATATATATATTGATTTATTCACATACATACATACATACATACATATACATATGCAAAATAGACGTGAGTGTGCTTTTGGTGCTATTGCATTTTGCATTTGTATGTGTGTTGCATTTGATCTATATACAGTTTCGGCTTCTCATTAACCTTAACAAAGAACAAATGAGAAATATAAAAAAGTTTAAGAAAAAAATAAAACAACAGAAAAACAAACATAAAAACAGTTATAAACAGAAAAAATACATTTTGTTTCTATGGTGTTATTTTTTTTTGGTTTTGTTTTTTTCGGTTTTTTTTTTTTTTTGGTTTCTCTTCTCTTCTCTTTTCTCTTGCCTTGTCTCCCTCTCGCTCTGATTGTGAGACATGATCAGCTATTTCTATTTTAATTAGTAGTCCCTGTCAATTGTTTTATAATCATTACAAACTGCCATAGTACATATTGTATGTATTTATGTTAAATATAATATAAATAAATGCCCATATAACAAAGTGTTCGTTCTGCGTGTGGGGAAGAAAAAACTAGAATTTCTAATTAAATAAAAATGTATTCATTTAAAAACGATATTTGTATCAGTTATTTTGAATGGGTGGTGGGTGGGGGGGGGGGGGGGGGAGTGTTTGTCGGGGAATTGGTTTAGGATAACGGTATTTGTATTGGTATTGATTTGATTGATTCATTCTTGAAGTGCGCAACTTTTAAAAAATATGAATTTCATTGCTTCAATTATTTTCTTTTGTCGTTTTCCTTGTTATCTCTTTTCTTTGTTTTTTGTTTTATTTCACTTAACACTAAATCAAATTATGTTTTATTAAATGTTACTATGTTCTTGCTAGTTAACTTGTTCTTCTTTTATTTTCTCTTTTTTACTTATTTTTCATTTTTTTAGTTTTTTTTCATTTTTTTTTTCTGTTTTTTTTTTTTTGTTTTCATCTGTCGACATTTACTATTTTGGTTTCGTTTCGTGTTACGTCGATATACATTATTTTTTTATTTTTTGGGGCTTGTAAAAAATTCGATAAAATATTTTCGGTACTATTTCATTTGTGTATGGGCTTCGCGCTTGTTGCCCAAAAAAAGGGAGCAACAATTTGATATACATTTGTTATAATAAGTATAAATAAATTATTAGTTCTATGGGCACATTGTGTGGTTTGTTGCATGTTGTATGTTATGTTACTTATTGCAAAAAAACTATAACATAAAAAAGGGAAAATGTTTCTGGAGACCCACCCATTTAACATATAACAGAAGAATAAAATAAAAATTAAGAAGGCAAAATTTGTAGAATTTGATACTTTAGCTCTATGGTTGCGTCTCTTTTACCCACTCTACTATATCTCTTTGTCTATCTCTTTCCATCACTCTCTCTCGCTTTCTCTCTCTCTCTCTGTCTCTCTCTCTCTTTGTTTTGTAGCTCAGTGTTGAACTTAAAATTTGTAATGGATTTACTATGGTTTTCATTAATATCATTTAAATGGCTCATTCATATTTATTATATATATGTATATTCATTTTCATCTGTACAATTCTCGCAGTGTATGTATATATGTATATGTGTGTATGTGGGTGGGTGGTTGTGTGTGTGTATGTGTGTGTGTGTGTATGGTTGTGTGTTTGTGCATATCTAATCTCTAATGAGGAACCATATTTTGATTGTAGCTGACATGAATAATATAAAAAGAAATAATAAATTGTGGGTTAAGGATACTCCAGCCACTCCTTTTTAATAGTCTTTTTGCAATAGTTTTTTCTTCTTTTTTCTTTTATTTTTTATTATTATTATTTATTTTTTTTGATACGGATCATCGTTGACATTATAAACTAACGAGGCTATTGTTGATCGATTCTCTTTTTACTTTTCAGTTAAATGAAAACAGTTTCATTGGTTCTATTTTACAACTGGCAACTGCTTCTCTACTCCCTCTGTCTGTCTCTCTCTCTCTCTCTCTATCTATCTTTGCATTTCTCCTTCACACTGTCTTTTTGTCTCTTTGAATTAGTGACCTTACTTTGTTTTAAATATTTTTTATGTCAAATATAAGTAGATATATATCGTATATACTAGGTATATAGAAGAGTATGCATTAATACATTAAAAAATATAATACACCATACAATATAATATAAATGTTTGTTAAGTATAAGCATTTTGGTTTTCGTTATTTAGTTGTTTGTTTTTTGTTTTTCCATTTTAGTATATGTATGTATATAGCGACGATATCGTATCGTATCGTGTCTTGACATTTGAGAATTCAACTAAAAAAATCAGTTTTATTCGTATATATGTATGTATTCGGGGTATATTCAAACCAAACATATTTTTTTTTTTTTTTTTTAAATGGGCATTTGTCATTTTCAAATTGAATTGTTATTCGTTTTTCATTTGTATTATTATTAATTATTATTAATTATACTTACACATTTTCATTGTTTTGTTGTTGTTGTTTTGTAGTTGTTGTTGTTGTGTTGGCTTGTTGCATGTTGCATTTGTCTTCACATATGTGTTTGTGTTTGTCCTTTTTTTTTGTTTTTGTTTGTTTTATTTGGTTTTTTTTTTTGGTGGTTGACTTAAAACTATTATCACTATTGCAGAAAGCGGCTGTACTCAATTATATTTGTATACTATATATGAGATCGGGTGGTATATGTATATGCTTGGTCTTCTCCTTGGGCATGTGCCCCCAGATTGACCTTTCCATGTCCACCTTACTCGTTATATATTTGTTTGTATCTTGTTGTTGTGGTCTAGGCATTATCTATGAGATTTTATTTTTATTTTTCTTGTATCTGAAGTGTAAGCCGGAAATTTTATAAATTTTTTGTGTTTTCTTTTCACGTATTATATTGTTCTTTTTTATTATAATTTTCTTTTTATGATTTAGCAATTCGGTATTATATATTTTTTGTTAATTTTTCTTTTGTTTTTTTTTTTTGTTGTTTTTAAGAAGAAAGGAATTTGTTTCGTATTTTTTTTTCTCTTGGTTTTTCTTTCGAAATTTTTGTTTTGTCAAGTATTTTTTTATGCAACGAAAAGGAGCTTTCGAATTTTTATATTTCGTTTTTCTTGTGGTTCGTTTTGATGTTTTTCTTTGGTTTTTTGGTTTTTTTTGGTTTAATGTTTGTTTGTTTTTCATATTTCCATGTGCCATGTTTGTCATGATTTTATTCCTTGCCTTTTCCTTTGGTGTATGTTTTGTTGTAGTTGGTTTGGTGTATTTATGTGTATATGAGTGTGTTGTGTGTCTGTGTGTGTGGTTTGTTTATATGCTTTTGAGACTGCAATTATTAAATTTCTGCTATAAAAATTACTTGTATTTGTACTATTGGTTATTTTAAAATTGGGCTATTGTTTGTTTGGTTTAGGTTTAGGTTTATATTGTAACGTACAATTATTACCGTTAATTAGCAACTTTTATACATTGCTCATCTTTGTATCTTTAACTATTTATGTGGGTACGGGTGCGGTTTTTGTTCGGTTCGGTTCGGTACTGATCGGGTTTTGATCGGATTCGGTTCGGTTCGGTTCATTCGATTCGTTTAGCCCCTTTTTATTGTTCTAGGCTTTCTTGTCTCTTTCCTGTAGCTATCTCATTCTAAGTTTATTTAGTTATGTTTTTCTTTTTTTTTTTTTTGTCAAGGCCGGTTAATTGTTATTCTTGAATATCGGTATTATCGGTATATTCATCATGTGATTCCACTGAAGCAGCTGGCTAAGGGACCCCTCTTCTTCAAACTTCTATCAATTGGTTTTCTTTCTTTCACTCTCACTCTCTCTCTCTCTCTTTGTCTCTCCCTCTCTCTTTCGTTTTTTTCCTATATGTGTTTTGCTTGCAACTACAAAAATAATAAGTGAATTAAAATGGAAATTAAAGAGAAATTATATAAAAATAATAAATATATAGAGGATTTATGGAGCATTTTTTTTTCGTTTTTTTTTATGTTTTAAATTTTGTTTAGTTCTTAAGAATTTCCTTTTTTGGTTTTTGTTTTTTTTTTTTGTTATGTTTTTAATTTTGTTTTTAATGCCTAAAAATTTACAAAAGTTTTATCGTTTTTTTGGTTTTAAATTTTGTCTTTTTTTTTCCTTTTTGTTTTACTTTGCATTTATCACAGTGACATTCAGTCTAAGTTTTTGCTTTTATTGGAATTATAGCATCAATTTGCCACAATTTGATTTGATATATTCTTTCTTAGAGTTTTAGTTAAACTTAAACTAAACATAATTTTGATTTTAAAGCCAAAAGGTGTCTTGTTTCATTTCGTTTCGTTTTGCATTTTGCTTCATCGTAAAGCCAAAAAGAATTATTTTAAAATTTTGTCTAAAAGGCCTAAAAGTATGCTAAGTGTTAAACTTTCCTTTGTATTTAATTTGTTTATAGCAAATCCAATAATTCCAATAAAAGCTATCGTATAAATTTGTTGTAGTGCCAAATATGCAATTATCAATTTTTTTTTCATTGGGCCTAAAATGAATTTTAAAAAAATTTCGACTAACTTTTTACAATGCCAAAACAGTTTGTTTTTTTTTTTTTTCTTTGGGGTTTTCCGTACCGAGAGAACTATATATATATATATATATATATACATATATATATATGTTATATAAAACTTTTGTGTGTTTGCTGTTGTTATTGTTTGCTGTTGCTTTTCTTGTAACTCTTTTTTTTTTCTTTTCTTTTAGTTGCCGAAAAACATGCTATGTACAATTTTGTATGCGGAAAAACTTATATAACTTATTATTCATTTCTTGTATCACAAGAAACTGATGTGCCCAAAATCGAAAATGTGTGACTTTTTGCCCCATTTATATTATTAAAAAAACTATATATAGAAATGTAACAATTGAAACAATAAGCAATAAAAAATCAAATGTGCTGGATTGGAGAGCTCGATTACTACAGCAACGAAACTGAAGAAAAACAAAAAATAAATCATAAGGGAAGGGGAAAAATTATAATTTATATATGTATATATATATATGTAATATTTTGTTTATTTATTATTAAAAATTATAAAGCAAACATAACCTAAGAAAAAAAACGTTGAAATCAGTGGTCAACTGAAGAGAACTTATTTGTAATTTACTATACACAAATAGAAATAGAAATATAGATATATAGATATAGATTAAATAATGAGTAGATGGTAGATTACTAAACTTAACCTAAGGCTTTCCTTTCCTTTACTTTACTTTTCTTCTTTTTTTTTTTTGTTTTGCTTACTTTTCTTTCTGTTCGTATGTATGTAGTATGTAATCAATTAATTATTGTGTTCATTGTGTATAGGAAATTGTACGCTATTTGATTAGTATAACAATTATAAATGCGTTAACGGTACATTGGAAAATTTGATAGGAAACTAAATTTTTATGATTGTGCATTTTGTTTGAATTCCTTTCTTTTATTTCACACAGTTTGGTAGCGTAGGGACGAAGGAGGAAGGTTGGAAACCATTTTTTTTTACTATTGAATGCGTTTGCATTATCGCCGTGGCTATGGAAAGAGGGAAAGGGGGCGGAAGTGGGAGTGGGTATGGCACCTAAATAATAGTCACTCAAATCAAATTGCATTTGTCACTATTTTTAATAGTTTTGCTCTCTATGTATTTGTGTGTGTGTGTGTGTGTGTGAGTAAAAATACCATTTAAACAAATGCCGAATCACTAAATGTAAAACTAAAATTAATATATTAATAGAATGAAAGAAAGCGAATAAAAAAATAAACGATAAACAAACTACAATATAATTCCAAGGGAAGACAATTAAACAAATCTATTTTTATAAAATTTAAATTGCATTCTTTTTTTCGGTTTTGTTTTTTTTTTCTTTTGTTTTGTTTTTTGTTTAATATATATAATGATAAAATCACATTTCAATTCAAAGAGAAATTAATTCGTTTCGTTTGTTTTTTTTTTTTTTTTGAATTCTATGAAAAACAATTAAAAAAAAATTCCAACACTACAAAAAACACAAGGGTATGGAGCAAGTGAAAAATATAGTGTCGTATAAATATAATCATTTATTTTGTTTAAGCTGCTCAACATTCTCTTTGACGTCGAAAGAAAATCAAAACAAATTGGTCTGAGCCCATCGTAATAGTCCATCCATTCATATCCTTATCGTAAATCCCCTTTTCTCCTAACCCATTTTCTCATCATCATCATCATTATTATTATTATCATCATACATTTTCTCGTACTAGCATAATTGTTCTGTTGTTCTGTCTAATTGTCCTTTAAATCTAAACATTCCACTTTATCATTATCTCTCCTCCCCCACTCTCTTTATCTGTTGCTTTCCCTCTCTGACATATGATAAAAATCGTATAACTTAATTTATGATGAAATTCTAGTTAGTGTGTGTGTGTGTTTTTGTGTTTATATATATAAATATAAATATATATATATATATATATATATATATATATTGTGTGTTTGTGTGTGTGTAGTCTTTAATATGAAATATGAAGATCTTAAAACGAAATTTATTAAAAAAGGAATCGTATAACGTTGTGTTTTGGTTGCTGTTTTCTCGCTTCATTTTTGTTTTTTTTTTGTTTTTGTTTTTTTTTTTTGTATTTATCGATTGTTGTAAAAGGAGTTTAGAGTCCTTTTCAAAAAGACTAGTACTCGTCTTGTTTTCATTTTTCTTCATTCATTTTCCCTTTTTTTTTCTTTTTTATATTTGTTTTGTTTTATGTTTGTTTCATTTCTCGCTCAATAGCTGCCAAAACTATGTTTTGTATGTGATTGTGTTAATTAAAAAAAAAAAAAAACAAAAAAAAATAATTTAAAACTAGAAAAATTTACGTATGTGCTTTTTAGGCAAAAGGAGAACTTAATTAGTGTGTGTGTTTCTCTGTCTGTGTGTGTGTGTGTATTATTGATGTTACTGGAGTGTGGTGGTTGGGGGGATTGGGGGGTGTTTTATTTGATAATCTTAATCGAATTCATCTTGGCTCTTATTGATGACATCATAGAGATCCGAATATTGAGTGTATATGTGGATGTATTGGTATTGCGTGTGATAGAGAGGGAGGTGGCGGTGGTGCAGCAGCGGTGGGTGGTGCGGCAGCTACCCCATGCTCTCCATGTCCGCCATGATGGACCGAATGCGGAGTGTGATGAGCTGCAGGCGGTGGTGGCGGTAAAGTTATTGATAGCGTCACCGTTTGAGGTACACTAACTGATGAAACTGATGGATCCGTTGATGTCGGTGCTGGTTGTGCTGGCGGATGGTGTTGTTGTGCACTAGGTTGTTGTTGTTGTTGCTGCTGTTGTTGTTGTTGCTGCTGCTGCTGTTGTTGTTGTTGCGGTGCCGCTCCAGTGGTGGGATGTCACTGAGCCACTACCGATGTGGCCGGATTCTGTTGCACCACAACACCAGGCGCCACTGAGTTCGCAACGGTAACTGTTACTGGTGGCGTCGGTCCGCCACCATTTGCATGTGCCACACTTGGCTGCTGTTGCTGTTGTGGTTGCTGCTGGAAGGGATGCTGAAATGGTGGTCCATAGCATTGTGGAAAATATAGCTCATTTTTAACCACTGATTGTTGGACAACGGCAGCGGCTGCCGCATTTGCTGCTGCTAAACTTCTCACTGGCAATATATTGGATTTATTGTCCACCGATGATGGATTATTGTTGTTGTTTGTGAGAAATTGTTGGGCTGCCAGATGGCTTTTGGCATCGTTCATTAGATGGGTTACAGTGTTATTATTATTCTGTTGCTGTTGTTGTTGCTGCTGTTGCTGCTGCTGTTGCACCTGCTGACCATGTTGCTGCTGTTGCTGACGTCTCACTTTGGTGGTATTGGGATTCATATGATTATCAATATGTTTGGTTACCTCATTTTCAGTGGCAAACCGTCGTCGACAATTTGGCATGGGACAACAGAAGGGTCGATCCCCCTAAATTATACAGAAACAAAATTAAGTTAATGCTCTCCGATTCTATTGCAAATGAATGATAATATTGATAGTGAAGATTGGGTTAAGCTACAACTACCTGGTGAGTACGCGTATGCTGATCCAAAATTGCCTTTTGCCGGAAATCCTTACCGCATTGTCCACATTTGTAAGGCTTTTCCCCCGTATGAATGCGCAAGTGCTGTCAGAGGATAAGGAAAAGTATATATTAATTATAATAAGAAAATATTCTTGATTTTGATATACCTAATTAAAGATATAAATATTTATCCATCGAATATTAACTACAAAGTTTTATTTTACCATTGCATTTCAGACCAATTAACATATTCATATAAAGAGTTTTATATATATACATATATTCCTGATCAAATACGCATGCGCCAAATGCCAACGACCGCCAACACATCCTCTCTTTATAATTAGAAATTTTGTTTAAGCATTTAAAAATGACTTAAAAGACAATCATACCCTACTATACCATATAAAAAATAGATATTAAATAATAAAATGAATATACATACATATAAATATATTTATATAAAAATGCAATGAAATAAATATAAAATTTATATTTATTACTATTTCATTTATATTTCATTTTTCTCATAAAGATTTCCACATATGGAAGCTATTTAAGAGACAATCGTGGATAAAAAACTTGAAAAGAAAATGTGGTGCACTTTTTCATTTGACTTTTAAGGATTTAAATAAATAACATCGATAAAATGGCACCAAAATATCACATAAAAGTATTAAAAAAAAGTTCATACCAATTTTTTTTTGTTCCCTTTTTTACAATTTTGAACGATTTCCCAAATATTTAACAAATTATAATTAAAGAATTAAATTTCTTTAAGAAGTGCGTAATATTTGAAATTATTTAATAAATAATAAATAAATCCCACAGATCGGCAGATAATGTTATGCACTTACTATGCTTTAACTATAGATCTATTAATATCCTTATCAAAATCAAACACAAAAACTCGTCTTATTATATTAAGCATTGTTCTATGATAAATTATAACTATATTTAATGTTAAAAAAACAGAGTTAAAAACATTCAAAAATTCACCATAGACCATCATCTTCATTTAAGATCTAGTAATGGTTTATAATCTTACCTGATTTAGTATGGTTCTCTGGCGGAAGAATCGCGGACAGTACATACAACCGAATGGCTTTTCATTTGTATGTATACGCAAATGTTGCGTCAAATGCGATTGCTGACGGAAACGTTTGCCGCACTCCGGACACGGATATGGTCGTGATTCGATGTGTATGCAACCATGTTGCAGCAGAGTGGTCTTTTGTTTAAACTCCTTATCACAAATTGGGCACCGTACATAGAGTGGCATATTCGCTGGCCTAACGCCAATATGTTGAAGCACCTCTGGTAGGATCTTTTGACCTGCTAGAATAATGAACGATTAGAAGAGAGGACAACAACGAAAAACAAAAGTATGAATCCAACGAAATAACTCACCCTTGCCATCCTTAAAGTATGAGGGATAATGCATGCCACCGCTACCATCGGGTGTACCCTGTGAGTCGTCATCATGATAGCCGCCGCCACCGCCAGCAATATCGCCTTTAGTATCTGGTTCATCGCCTGGAAAGGGGACATCCGATGGCCACAGTGTTGGATGTGGACCATTCTTAAATATGAGATGCGGTGAAACATCTGTTGTATTGATTGATTTATGGATTTTTGGTGAATTGGTAACGACGTATTGATCCCCAGGAACCGGTTGTACATAGAAATAATCAAATGAAATGTAACCACTGTTAGCAGCTCTTAAATTTGGCCTAAAGCTCGTTAACAAATCTTCAAACGAATTGTTTATCATTATGAAAAACCGGAAATGGAATATTCTTAAGCTGCTAACTGGTTGAGATTGTTTTAACAATTGAAATGTAATCAAATTAATTTAATTAATATAGAATTGCAAAGCCAAGTCTAATTAAATTGAATCTCAACGAATTAACAAGCTGCCAAGGGACTACACTCAGAGAAAAAAAAACGAGACTCTGTGCCACATAATATAAAATGTCATTCAATTAATTGTACCTATTTAAAATACATTTCGAACTTATACTATGTAGTAGAAGGGTCGTTAACTAACTAAAAAAGAAAAAATCAAATTTATAATAATAATTTGAACATATTTTCAAAAGCCATCTCAGTCACAAGTGTGCTCCCCCATTAGTAGGAAAATATTTAACCGATTCGTTTTCAATGGAATTATAGATTTTTCAACTATATAAATCGGTATATGCCAAAGCTTAAACATTACTCTAATCAGACGGACATATGTACGTTATGACATATCGGATCGGAACAGTTATTAGTAGCCCCATGGTAACTATATCTTTAATTAGATAAACCAATTGCTGTAGTTTCGGTATTTCGTTTAGATCTGATAATGGTAGAATGAAAAGAATTCTTATAACCGTTAAACGTTTTGGTTTCTCTATTCGTTTTTTTTTTTTTCCCTATCCGATCAAAAAATTTTCATATTAATTTTCGAACAACAACAACAACGAAAGAAAAAAGGAAAAGGAAAAATACTCTATTTGTGATTGGATTTGATTGAAGGTACATTGTTGATAAAATCGAAATGTGAAATTTGGAAAAAAAAAAATAAATGTTATAAATATCGATATCACAATATTATTCCAATCCGTTATACGAATGATTCATCTTCTTCTTTTTTTTCTGAGTGTATTGAATTTGGAAAATGATTTTATATTTTTTAATGTTTTTTTGATTATTTTTTTTTGGTTTTGATCGGTCTAAAAGATTGGGTTTGCATAAGAATAATTTTGCAAGGGCAATTTTTGTGCCAAAAAATGATCGGTGATAGTCTGGGTCTGTCCCTAAAAAAAATTGGTTGTTGTTAAGTTGTCGTCGCTCGCCTTGGTGGGTGCGCACATGCTGATTGAGGATGGCCTTCTGGCGAAAGTGCTTGCCGCACTCGGGGCAGGCGAAGGGCTTCTCACCCGAATGGATGCGTATATGCTGATTGAGTATGGCTCGCTGTCGGAAACTGCGCGAGCAGTACGGGCAGGTGAAGGGCTTTTCATTGGCATGGATGCGTAAATGTTGCGTCAAATGTGATTGCTGACGGAAACGTTTGCCACACTCAGAGCAGGGAAATGGCCGGGCATCTGTATGTATGCGATCGTGTTGCAGTAGTGTACTCTTTTGTTTGAAGTCCTTGCCGCAGGTAAGGCACTTGAAGAGACGCAAATCACTGTGGGGCTTATTCTTATGAGGACGCCCCGGGCCATTGCCAGTACGTCCACCAGTTTGTGATGGTGTTGGACCATTTGTAACTGTTGGTGGCGTCTCATTGGTATTGGCATTTGTATTGCTGGGCGCACCATTTTGTTGCCCCGGTAACAGTTCCGGCAATGTATATGTTGACGATTCGGCTGCTCCATTTTGCTCCATACCAGGGAGCCCAGACTTGTTGAGATAATGCAAAGGCGGGAAACCAGGCGGCGCCATTAGGCCGCCCTGCGGTCCTGCATGACGTGAGTGGGCATAATAATCGGGCGTTTGGAATTGCTGTTGCCCATTACTGGGATCTCCCCCCGGCGGATGTGGATTGCCGCCGCCCGTTTCGCCGCCTGCAGCGTTACTGGTTGCATGTTGCTGTGTTTCGTTACTATTTTGATTTGCTGATTGCTGTTGCTGCTGGTTGGCGAGCTGTAAATCACAAATAAAAAAAAAACCATTAAAAGGAAAAAAAAAAAGAAAATTGAGAAAAAATATTAAAAAAAATATTGTATGCCAAGTTAATATTTTTGAACTTGGAATCTTTTGTTGTTGATACGCACCTGATTCATGGCATCCTCATCGTTTGCCCCATTTGCCCTCTGTTGTTGCTGCACCGATGGATATGGGCTGGATGAGGGCGACACCTGTTGTTGTTGCTGTTGGCGTCCATCGCCACTTCCAACATTATCCCTTGGCTCCGTTCCACCGGGCGGGCTTTGAGGTTGATTTGCCGCTGCTGCAGCGGCAGCTGCTGCCTGAGCAGCGACCTGCGCTGCATTCTGTTGCTGCTGTTGTTGTTGTTGCTGTGCACTTAGATGCTGTTGGGCCTGTTGCTGTATATTTGGATACATTTCGCTGCCCCATTGGGCTGCCGCTGCGGCAGCTGCGGGATTCCGTTCAGCATCCTGAGAGTCCTTATATAGAACATACGGCTGGCCCGTATCCTGGGTAATGCAATACATTATCTGTCTGGGCACTTTTAGGCCAGCCGCTATGCATGCCGCAAATGAGGCCGAAAAATTGATGGCCATATTTGTTGTTGTTTATTTGCTGTTGCTGTTGCAACTACTGTCCTCGAGAGTCGCAAGCTGGATACTTTTGGCAAGTATCGTAGCTCTAAAATTCAACTTAATTCCTTGTTTTTGTTTTACTCTTTCTTTCACTCTCGATTTCTCAATGTTTCTCTCTTCCACTCACTCTCTCTCTCGCACTCTCTCTCTCTCTCACTCTCTCTATTCTTTTTATTGACTTTTTTTGCACATTTTTGTAGCAGTTTTTCTTTATTTTGCTACTGCCTTTCTTTAAGCTTTTGTTTGTCTCTCATTTGTTTCTCTTTACGTTATTTTTCAACCTCAAAATTCCTTTCTTCTTAAGTCCGTTATTTTTGTTTTTGTTTTGCTTTGTTTGTTTGTTTGATGTTTTCGTTTTTTTTTTGAAAATTATAAATATCCCCTTTTTGTGTATTTTGTTTTCCTTTTTACTGATTTCAAGTTTTGGATCTAAAAAGAAACATATATAAAAAATATAAAGGATTAAATTTTAAAATATTTGTAAATATATTTAGAATATTAAATATTAAGATAATTAATAAAATACCTTCCTTAACAACATTTTGAGCCTACAGTTCTATAGTCCTGATATACTTTTTGATTTTAATAAGTGGTAGGAAAAGTTCTTTACTTCTTTCTTTTTTTATAGTTTCTAAAAGCCAGCTACCAATTCTGGCTTATCAATTAAGAGGTAAGTTTGAATTGTTGCACACAGACCGCTATAAACTAATCAAGAAAATACAATATATACATACATACATATGTATGTACATACATACATTGATTCTACATACATATACAGATTTTAAAATAGATATTAAAGATTTAAAGATATGCTTTCTTTAATAAATATTTTTAATAATATAATAATTATTTTTTTGTTTTTCTTGAACAATTATTATTGATGGATAATAAGAGGATGGCAGAACTGCTTGTATCTAAATTTCTATACTCTTAATAAAATGGTTAAAATCATTGGTAGCTACCGGCTATAATCAAATTTAAAAAAATCATTGGAAATGAGTTAAACTAATTAATATTAAGATAGCCAACAACTTTTTAAAAGCAAACTAATTTATTATAGTTAAGCCCTTTGTTCGACTAATCGTTTCAGTGCCATGGTCAATTCTCATTCGAAAGATAGTTATAAAACTGAGAGACTTGTTTGCGTTGATCCAGACATCGACATACACACACACACACACCTGCACACAGTTTCATATCCTCCTGCCTTATAAAAAAAAGTTTACTCAATACTTGGACAAAGTGTTTTGCATATTCAATTGAATTAGTTTCATAAACTGTATAATCATTTTACAAAATCAAATTTAAATGTTGGACAAATGAATATGATGGAAATAGAATTGGAAACACATTTGATGTCGTCCAGATCAATTACGACGAAGTCAGACCAAAGAGTTCTGATTGCGATGACTTTTGTGGGGGCTAGAAGAGTAGAGGACGCGAGAGAGAGAGAGAGAGAGAGAGAGGAGAAAGAGAGACTAAACTACCTTGAACCCGTAAAATGAACGCGAGATACCACCAATGGAAGAGAAGGGGATAGAGAGTGATTGTGAGATCGCCTCAGAGCACTACTGAGAGATTGTTTGCAGTCAATTCAGCCGCCGCAGCCAGTCGATGGAGCAGCAGCAGCAGTCGATTCCGCTGCAGTCGTTGCAGTCGATGCAGTCGATGCTATTTGTGAATTATTGCGCTCCATTGGCAATGCGACAGCATTTACAATTTATGCGTTCGTTGCCGTTGTTTGACTTCTATCTCGATTCGAATTCAGAATCACATCAGACGTAGTGCTGATCGTTAGGGCCCTAGAAACACTTTTTCCTCACATATATCTTCTATGCAAAACACATGATCCAGTTAAATGATCGATATACTTTCTCATTCTTTACATATATCATTGCCATTGGATTTGATATTGTAAATATTTAATTTGATTATATAATTTAGAAAAATAAATCTTATAATGTGAGTCTTTTCACTTTTCGTTTTCTTGACGAGGAGAGTTTGAAAAGTATTATATATATTGTTTACAGTTTTATTTTATAATTGTTCATTGGATAAGATAATAACTGAATGGTAGGTGCACGTTTATCTAACGATAATAAATGTTAACAAATTATTTTTGAACCACCATAAAATGGAAACTCTGTTTACTCGAAAATTCTCTGACAGTCTTAAAAAAGATTATTCAACTAATGCGAACGTCAGCCAGCATAGTCGAAGGAATACTCAATGAATCAAAATCACTCTTACATGGCATAAAACTATTGGAGGATCGTTAAATTAAAATCGTATATCATGTGGGTAATAAATTTTGTAACACAGATAAGAGATATTATATTGTGATCATATGTATATACATATATCTGGGTATCTTTATTTAAGAAGCCTTTATTTATTCTCAATATGGTTTAACACTTAAATAACTTATTCTCTCTTCTTGGAGATGTCCCAGAAAGGGATTGTTGTGACGGGATTAACTCTTGACTTTACTCTTCATCAATATTGTGTTAACAATTAGTCCTTTATGTTTATTTATCTATCAACCGATAAGAATTCTTAGTTATTAAATCAAATTTTGGTAGTAAACTTTAAGGCAATCCGAATTGCAAAATTAAGCTCCAACTTCCCGCAATTGAAATTTTCGTAATATTGAAATTATTATATAGATATTGGCGAATCTGTTTATCAAAGCTCAAAAACGTTCGTTATAATCGTTGGCTAGACGAACAACAGGATTTGAAGAGAGTGGCAGTGGGGAATGGGAGTGCATCACTGGCTGCATCACTGTATGCTTCATGCATTTTCTATGTACTATGTACTTGTATCTGTCGCCATTTATGTAACAAAGTGCTGCTAAAAACGTTCAACAGAATTTTACTTCAAGGTTAACGCGGTAAACAAAAGAACACTAAAAATTAACAAAAAAGAAATGAAAAGAAAAGACAAAAAAAAAACCAAAAAATAAATAAATAAAAAAAAGTATTTCGCGCTCACTTCTTTTTGTAAAATGAAGCGCCAAAAATGATTTTTTGTAGTTTTGTACAGCAATCTAATTCAATGTGTATTGAAAAGCTTTACCAACAAACTATGTATGCACGAAACGAGGCATAAAAAGAGAGCAAAAGCGGCAGAGAGGGAGAGAAAAAGTAAAAAAAAAAATACACACACTCAAAAAAAAAAACAGAGCGGGAGAGCTTTTGAACTATGACGACAGGTATAGGTAGATAAAAAAAAAAAGAACAAAAAAAGAGAGTTACGAGTCAATGAAAACAATTTGCGACCAACCCAATCCGAGTGACTCACAATTTCCACAAGAGGGCATAAAAGCAGCCGTTGCTTGGAACTGGGACATTAAAGGAGAACATCTAATGATCATAATTAATCCAAAATGTGCACTCTCCAGATTATAATTCCTTTTTACTCACTCAAGTGCATACTTTATCTAAAGAGAACTTTTACCTTTAGGATGGACACTGTATTTCAAATGGTCGTCTCTATTCCCTCCTAAATTGGTTCAATAACAAGTTTCTTTTTAATGTTTTTTTTTAGCTTGTTGGTTTTTCGAACAATTTATTCGATACATTTTTACTGTAAAAATGCATTGGATCTCAAAATAAGAGTAATACCTTTGTACACAAACTATACAAACAAATATTTTAAAGATAGAAGATGCATATGTGCATATATATTTATTGTTTATGTAAGGAGTTGTGTGTATATTGGTTTCGAGTTCAAAAGGATATATGAGAAGCAAGGTTTACACTTGTTTTGCATAAACATTAGAGTCGATTAACATTTAAAAAGATCTAGAATCCAGCAGAGTCACCTGATTTGCCATACAGATTAAATTTATTTCAAATTTATATCTAGGGTATTTTAAAGTCTTCTCCGTTTTATTTATTTCATTTATGCAGACGAAAAAAAAAATGCTTGCCAAGTTGAAAACGATCTTGGTCTATGTAAATGGGAATAACATGAATAGCTGTGATATGCAATTTTTACATTCCACAATCAAGAGGAAATCAACAAATGCTACATTAAAGTATTTAATTATTTATTTATAACTATGTATGTATAATAGAAAACCCAAAAATCTTTCAATTTATAACAAAAACTCATACTACTAAGCTTCACTGTTTATTGGGTTTAACTTTGCACGCTACTCGTAGATATATATTTATATTTCCCGCGCAAAAAAAAAAAACAAAAAACAAAATGAAGAAAAAAAATGAAGAAAAAACAGTACTTTTAAATTGAGAATTTGGCAATGGATCTCTAATAGATACACACACAGGCACACACATAGATACATTTATATCTTCATATATTTAGATGGGTGATTCTACTGGATTTGGTATTGTTGAACGATTTTGTAAGATTTTATGTTTTTAAAAATAACAAAATTAATTATTTCATTGCACATAATTCATCATTGTCTTCCATAGTCTGACATTCGTTGTACTATCCCCCAACAGAGTCAGTCCCCACTTCGTTCTACACATATACAAAAAAAAAAACAAAAAAAAAAGAGACGAAAAAAAAACGCAAAAAAATAATGAATTTAGCCCCAAGCGGAATTTTTGCAAAAAAAAAAAAAAAAGAGAGAGAGATGAGCAAAAAATGACCCGCTAGCAATTCGCCTTAGGGATACCCTCTACAAAAAAAAAAGGGATGAACTCCTTTCTCAAGGATTTATGCTATTAAAATTAATTAAATACGTAATTAAATTTTATATTCTGCCGTATTTTACTCCCTTAATTTCAAACAAAATTTAATGGATAGTGAGGTAAGAAAGTTTTCAATTTGTTTTCGATTACGGAGGCGGAAGTAGGCGTGGAATACCTTAGTTGGCGTACATACTAGACAAGTTAAAATATAAAATTTAAGAATCCTAAAAACTTTGTGTAATTACAGTTGAAGGAGCGGGTGGACGGATACTTTGACGACTTTAATATACTTCTTTACCAATTGAGTGTACAGGGTACACAAAAAAAAAAAAAAAATTACAAATGATTTGTGGCAAATTTTGCGTTGTTGTTTTTTTCTATCCGTCTCTTCTCTGATTTGCTTGTTTTTTTTTTTTGCTCATTAGTGCCGTTTTGTGTGCGTTTTTCTCTGAGACTCAGTGTTGTCCCCACCCCCCGATGTCACACTAGCTCACTCAACTTTTTGTTATTTTCTTCTTTTTTTTTTTTTTTGGTTTTTTGGCATTTTTGTCAACTTGATTTTAAGCACAAAAACATGTTTGGATCTTTTTTTTTCTGTTTTTGTTTTTACCCAATTGAAAACATTAAATTTATAAATTTCAAATTCGGGTTTAAGTGTATGTCTCATTGATTAATCATTTCCTAGAGTAAAGCTTGTCTGGAAAGGATTTGCCTATCGCATCTTCTCTAACTTCCATTTAAATGAACCCCAAAAATTGTTGTCATGGCGTTCATACTCGTATAAAACTAACCTCAAAAAAAATGTTGATTGCTTCAGCTATAAAGGAGGAGAGGGCGACTGAGAGGCAGGCAGAGAGAGAGAGAGATAAAGAGAGGAGAGAGAAAGGCAGAGGAACACACACACACACATATACACGTGCTTGTTAAGTTACACAGACACCCCCGAAATGAACCGAAATTTTGTATCTGACGAGTGCACACACACACATATACACAGAAGCACGAACATTCACATACACATTTACAGGCCGATATGCAGTCTGCAGATACACAGAAACGATGCGAATAAAAATCAAAAACTAAAGACGATGACAAAAATAAATAACGCGATATTTGCTTCTTTTTTTGTCTGTTTAATTTTATACAATTTGAAATAATTAATCCATTTCTTTTTCACTTTTAATTTTCCATTTTGTTACAGCAGCATTTGGCGGGTTCTGCTTTCAGTTAGCCTCGGCTGCTCACTTTAATTTCATTCCACACAGTTTTCTTTGCTGTTGTTATTGTTATTGTTGTTGTTTTTCCACTGATGATAGTTACAAATTTTGGACACATTTTTTTTGTTGTTTTTTTTTTATGTTATTTTGTGATTATATATGTACATATGCGTATGTACATATTGCATTTGACAAAGCATTCATTAGTTGCCGTATGAAAAATCGAACGAAATGCCAAAAAAAATAACAAAGTGAAACCGAGTAGCCGAGTATCCCAAAGCTGAAACGAGACCTCCAACTCAACTGGGAGCGCGGAGCGCGCCAACATTTAGCTATGGGTCTGGGTCTGCCTGCTGCTCATCGGATAAACTGAGAGATAGAGACAGAGAGAGAGAGAGAGTGAGCGACTAGGAGGAGAGAGAGCAAGATTAATGATTGGGAGAGCTCGCTCACTTGAGATGAGAGTAACAGAGTGAGTGAAGTGGAATTTCTCTCTAAGCTTTTTTAGTCAAAACATTTGCAATCTTTTTTCAACGTTTTTTTTTTTTGCCGGCGCGCCACAACCGAGGGCCCCCCACACACAGAATATGTAAACGGAAGACAACTTTCTTTGTATTGGTGCAGTCGCCCCAAAAAGCTCGCTCTTGCTGGCGCCTTCTCTTATTCTCTGACTCTCTCTCACACACACTTACACAGGTTTTGCTCACTATTTCTCTCTTCCTATCTTCCGCTCTCTTCCGTTCTGTTGTCGACTTTCTAACACTGACGTCGTCGACTTCACTCTGCTAACTATTAGCGCGTGCTGACGTTACTACTGCCTCTTGCACTTCGTGTTGATACATACATTTTTGCTATCTTCGTATTACTGTGTGTATAATCTGTTTTTATACCATATACCCTCAACAGGGTATACTAAAATTCCATGTTTAAACTACCAGAAAAAAAGAGTCAGCTAACTAAACTTTCAAATGATCAAATTGGTGCGATCATTTCATATACTCGTTGTTTCCATAGGTAGATCGCTCGAAAAGAACTAATATATATTATATATTTACTTAATGATCAGTCACCGATCTAAATAGTAAAATTCCATTTTTTAATCAGTTAAATTTGTCTCTTCAAGTCATTATTTTCATAAGTAAAAGTGTTCGTGTTCTCTTAAAGGAAGGGGGAGGGACTTAACGGAAGCCCACGTTCTATGTCAGTATAGTCTCTCTGATAATTCCATTTCTTTTCAAATACAAAAAATGCTTACCAACAACATATTCTCTCTTAATCATTGTCTAGCACTAAAATGTCATTCATATCCGATTTTACGCAAAATTTAGATAGATGGTTAACTGTACATTTACTACATCTTCAATTCAGCCGTCTGGGCTAACTTTTAAAATAAACTTATGTATGATTTTATTTTAATTAATCAGTACACTGGGATAGTACAGCATAATATATAATTATGATAACTATTTCTTGTGAAAAAAATACAATTTAGCACAGAGTATTTAAAAGTCAACAATGAGCTTTTTGTCGTTGCTTGCTTTTATTTTGGTGTTAGCTGTACTTTCCAGCTATCGAAAAATATTTTATAAAACTGACAAAACAAGTTTAGTTATCACAACTTAAAAAGCTAAGTTCATACTAGTAAGTAAATATATTATAGTATATTATTGTCACAGAATGAGACAATTGATACAAATTTAAAAATATACTTCTTTTTTGTATGTACATTTGTTTAATTATTTATATTTTATTTTCGAATGCCCAAATTTAGTTATTACCTTTATCAAAAGAATTATCAAAAACTGTTCCAATTTTAAAGACAACCCTCGTAGATACATAGAAGTACATATTGAACTAGTTCCAAGGACAAAGTGAGATTGAGCGAATAAGAAGCAGCCATCGGGTAGCACCATTAAATATTTAGTAACAAGAGTGGGCAGTCCCTTGAAAGGTTACAAATGGTTGAAAGAGATTCTGCAAGTCTTCACAAATTTTACAAAGTACTTTGTACCGAACTTTTATAAACATTTAATAAAAGAGTCTAGTAGTCACTAAACTACTGTTTAATTTTACATATATGTATATATAAATATGTATATATGTACATATAGCTGACATAATGTCTTTTTTGACTGTTTCTGTGATTCTTGATTACTTTCATTTAATTTATTATTTAAATTAACATTTTTTGTGTCCACATTTTTGCCATGTTGCAAAAACAGGGAAACAAGCAAATGACAAGTTGTATGTGTGTTTTTTTTTTAAATTGTGCTAAGCTAAAACAAAATAAACAAGCAACAACAACAAAAACTACAAAAAATAAAATTGACGATATAAATAAACGACATTTTCTGATTTTCATTTGCAAGAAATCCATCATTAAGCAGTATTTAAATTAAATTTAGAACTTTCATGGTTTTTTTCCCTCTCCCCCCTCTTTTACTTGTTGCCGCACAGTTGATTGCTAGTCGTGTGCCGACTTTGCTTCAACTTGTAACTTGCCGCTGAAATGTTGCAGCAACTTCCTGTCAATCTATTTAATGCCAACGTCAATTTATCCTGTTATACTCAATGTCTTATAAACCCATTTAGTCGACTGGTTAACATTAAAACCTTGTATTTCATATAAAGCATTGAAGAAGTCTTGCCGCTGCCTTATTTTTGATAACCATATACTAAAAAGGTATATTTGTGTAGACAACATGTAGGTAAAAATATAAAAATATATATAAAAACTTCTTGATATTTCTTTCATTTCAAAATTTACCAACACGCAAAAGAAATTAAGGAAATGGGGAAATGTAACTTGTAATCTTAATCTGGATTATTGGATTCAGGGCTCTTTTTGGCTTTTCTATTTTACTAATGGCAAATAAGCCCATTGTACCCCATTATACGAACACATATAGAAAAGTTACTTTAAGATAAATAACATCAAGCGATATATTGTTGAACTAATATCATACAGTTTTATAAGGAATACGTGTAAATTTTTTTGTATAAAAAATGTAAAGATTTTCTTGTTATACGTATACTTGATTTTCATACGCCCTGTTGGTTAACATAGAGTTTTAAAATTAATTTAAATATCAAACATTCTGAGCACAACATTTCATTTCATTGTATAATCATTACGATTTAAATAACACATTTATAATAATTTAACTAAATATTCCACAGTACTCGCAGTCACTTTTTGACAATAATTTCTAATTAAATTCTTATACTATTCTATTACATATATTCTATTCTATAACTAGGTGTTATCCCATTACCTGGTTTTTTGTTGATTGTAACATAACCTTTTACAGCAGAAACATAGAGAGAAAAATAAACGAGTCTAATGCCTAATTACCTTTTACAAGACAGTGACAGTAAAATGCAATTTAGAAAAATATGCTTAAATCATAGAAAATCCCTGTTTGCCACAGAGAGAAAAGCTACTCAAGTAGAGAAAGACGCTTGACAAAAGGAAACCATGCGTATTCGTAATTCTAACACCTTCCCGCGCACTTGCGCGATGGCTTGGTTCGGCTCGCTCGTTGCTGATGCGTAAAGTGTGAAAATCCGCACGCATTGTTAAGCAAACTAACTTACACATCTACCTCCCTCCCACCCGGTCGGTCACACACTTTTCACCCTACATATCTATGTATGTACGTTTATGAACGCACAAAATTCTGACCAAAACTTGAACCATCGCCTCAAAAACAGAGACGGGGCACCACCCTTCCCACCTACGCTTGCTTTGGAGTCCGCCTGCGCCAGCTTGTTGACCGGCCTGCTTGTTTAATGGCATTTATGTAAGTAATAGGATTAGGCCAGAGACCATGGGTCATATTCGCCTCATAGCTTTGCTAGAGACATTACCTCAAACACCTTATGCACCGCAACGGAAACCAAGAACTGTTCGAGTGTTCACGTAATTCTCTTTACTATTTCTCCACACTCATTTTATATATTCCTTAACAACACTTCTGGTTAGTCAACGACGATTTTGTGGAATTAGTAAATAACTATAGCACGTAACACCCATGACCCTTTTTGGTTTTATCCCAAAGGTAATTTAGCTTTGGTCATTATTATTTCTTCAACTAATCAATATTTAACATATTTTTGATTAATCAAAATATTTAACGAGAGACACGTGGAATAAATCAAGCAAATATTGTGCAACGTTGATCCTTCTCTTTGAACCACGTCAGCTCCAATTATTTTTCATTCCCACGTCATTTGTAGTACCAATTTAGGGTAATTGCTTAGAAAAGAACTAAAAAATAATTTGAAATCAATACATTTTTCATTGTCGAAACCGCAAAATGTCCTTGTCATCAGCTTTTCTTCCCCTTTTATAAATATTTTATCTATTTATATAACTAAGGAAAGGAATCTTTTTAGGTGACACACATGTTTAATTTCGTTATATCGGTTCTCTATCGGAATTGTCCTATTTTTCCTCAGATTACTTTTCCACGATAAATAAATAAATAGAATGCGCTTTTGAAAATCTATGAATGAATTGTTACTATTTATGTATATATACTAATCCGATTAACAAAGAAAACTGCTAGGCTATTCCGAAAAGAATCTTTGTTGTTATTATATTAGATTTAGATAAAATGAGGTTAATTAGATAAGATGAGGTTAATTAGAATAAATCGACTTAATTCTGCTTTAAAAAATACAGTAGATGCTGGTTATAACGATATCGGTTAGATTTTTTTTACTTTTATGGAACTTATTTGATAAGTGGTTCGATTGGTCATATATGTATGCTTTATTTTTGCAAGGGTATAAATAACTATGAATATTTGTGGCAGCTAACAAAGGACATTCTATATTCGATTTGTTATTTCCAACATAGTTCAACATAAATTCTTTCTGAAATTTTCACACATGCAAATTGGAATGCCGAAGAAGTGCACGTGTTTATCAAGTTTTGGCAAAAAACGAAAGGGTGGCGGCATGCAACCCCCTAAAAATCTTCAACCCTTTGCAATTTCATATAAAACATGGTAGAAGGATTAAATATTAGTACCAAGTGTAGGACCGATCAAATTTTTAAGGTTGGTCAGTTAGGAATAGAATTTTGTTAAGAATCTTTGGTTCTGTTTATGAAAATAAAAAGTTGCAAAGTTCACTAAAAAGCTTTAACCCCCAGCAAGTGGTGTGTGCACAACACACCTTGTCCTACCTTTTCAATGCTAGTTCTACAAACAGACAAAGACACAGAGAGAGAGATAGAGAGAGAGAGAGAGAGAGAGAGAGAAAGAAAAAACCTTCGCAGCATAACAACAAAAACAATGACTCCAATTTACATTTATTTATGATGTTATAGACAAAAAAAAACAAAAAAATACAACTCCCACGCTCTCTTATCTACCCACTTCCCCTCTTCTACTTAAGATGCATACAGTATATGTGTATGTACATACATATATAATACATATGTCACGTTTGTTCTAGTCTATATTCAATGACATATCAAAAAATGAACCAAAATAAAATTATAAAACTAGCTAAGCAGCTGCAAAGAAAGAAAGAAAGAAAAAACAATACAACTAAAAGAACAACAAAACTGCAAATTGGTAAGTTTGTTCGGTCGGCGGGGGGGAGAGTGAAGACAGAATAGAGAATTGAGGTGGGGGAGGTGCTTGTTATTGTTGGTTTGGCGGTTCCTCCACTGTTGCCAACGCAGCGGAAAATGAAAATACAAAAAAAGTTAAAATGCCATCAAAAGCCCTGGCTAACTTTCAATGCAAGTTTGCGTTTTGAACGATAAGAGATCCACGTCAGCTGTACTATAAACTATATTTGCATATAGTCATCCGATTTGAATGAAATTCAATAGAATCTTGATTGTCGTAATTAGGGCATTAAGTAACAAATACCTCATTCAACCATATGTTAACATATGGAAAGGATAAAGTTTTTCTTTACAAATGTGGGAGAAGTTTGCCGCAATTAAGATGAAAGGGGCAAAAATTTAATCCAACTCATTAAAAAATATAATATATATAAATATATATGAACATTACTTCCTTTTTGTGTTGTTCAGAAGTCTGAGGAGAATGTATGTAAATTAAAAATGTCACTAACAAAAAATGGGGGAAGGTAGCGCGGGTATATAATTGCGCTTTTTTTAAAACTTTTTTTTTTTGGTTTGGTCACATTGAAAAACTGCAGTAGCTACGCAAGTTTGGGTGGTGCAAAAGTGGAAGGCGGAGAAAGAAAGAGATAGATATAGAAAAAGAGAGAGAGAGAGAGAGAGACAGAGAGAGAGAGACAGAGAGTGAGAAAGAGTGAGAGGGATAAAGAGGTAATCTCTCTGTATATGGTGAACATCGCTGCTACCAACAATGCCTACTTGAGTTTCGATGCTCGGAAACTGTCCATTCGGTTCGACTGTCGACTGTCTCCACCTCCACCGTCATCTCGTGCTCTGCCACCGGCCACCCCCTTGCGCTGCCTACGCCACTGTTTCGCTTACTGGCCTGCTGCTGCTACTGCTGGTTGAAAATGACTGGCGTCAACTGTACTTTTATGCTCACACGCACGCACATACGTGCACATTTTCCTCTATATGTAATTCATTTCTCGTTCTCGTACATTTGTTTTATACATATGCGAAATTTTATTTCGAATTCATTTAAAATATGTGTAATGCTTTTTTTTTTCATTTGTATGTGGGCGGTTTATCCTTTCGACTTCTGTGCTTCGATTGTCGATGGACAAACAAAAAAACCAACCAGCGAACCAACTGAACCACATTACATCACACCACCCCACCCACACCAACACCAACACTCATACAAACTCCACTACCCACCGACATATCTCTCCTACTTTCTACCCCTATCTACCACTGCCCCCGCCCTTTTTTGACGACTGTGGAGTGTAAATATCAGACTGGCCGACGCGCATTTTTTCGATAATTAATTTTTTGCGCGTAAATGCAATTTGCATGTAGATGAGAGTATGAACATGTATCTACATACACACAGACAGGGATATATAAATGAATATATGTATATATATATATATATACAGGGAATATATATACATATGTATTTATATACATACATATGTACTTATTTTTTGCGAATACGTTATATAATATGCGGAAAGGCCTGACCAGGGTCTGTATTTTATATGTTAAACAGAGGTGTTCGTTCTTTTATTTTTGGGTTGTTGTTTTGTTTTGCTTTGCATACATTTTGGCGCGCATTCTCGCCATCCTTTTTTTTACTGTCACTGTTGTCAGGGGGGGCTTTTTATGTAGCGTCATCATTCGACGTTAACTTTTGCACTGGACTGTACCTTTTTTGCTTTTGCAATGGCCATTACAGTTGGCCATCATAAAGGAACCAATTTTCAATTAATCTACGCAATCCATTACGCACTTTTAAACATCAAATAGAAGAGCCGCCAAACTTTAAAGTATATAATATGGGTTTAATGTTTTTAGATAGATTTGTCACATATAACTTTACTTTGAATTGTGGATATGGTTTTACTAGATCAGGATAAAAACATATTTAACTTTAAGTAACTATATTTAAATTTTTCAATTTAAGATATAGAGAAATCATATTAAGTTGTGGAAAATATTGTAAAGAAATTTATGCAACAATTTGGAATTATGTAGCTGGAGGCTAAAGATGTTAAAGCAACACACGATTCATGTAATCTGACAGCTGTGAAGATTTATTATATTGAAGTGCAACGATCGGAACTGCTTAAGAAAATTACCTCAATATATTTTTCCATTTAAGTTATACATTAGATATAACATATCTAATGAAACAACTGAAACAGTACAGTGAACACTTGTTAATATTTACTTATGCTCTCGCAAGTTTCGTCAATTAGCTTTTATACCCTGTACCCAAGGGTAAAAGGGTATATTAAAGTCGCTAAAATGTATGTAACAAGCAGAAGGAAAATTTTCCGACCCCATAAAGAATATATATTCTTGATCAGTATTAATAGCGAAGTCGATTGAGACATGTCCGTCTGTCCGTATGAACACCGATATCTCAGAGACTATAAGAGCTAGAGCAACCAAATTTGGTGTCAACATCTGTCTATTGTATAAGCAGATCAAGTTTATTTTTAATTTTTGCCACGCCCACTTCCGCCCCCGTATTTTAGAAAAAACTATAACTTGAGCTGTAATAAAGATATACTTATTTTGCATGCACATTAATATAGCCAATATGCACCAGCTGACCAAATTTTGTCGAAATCGGACTATAATTATCGGAGATATACATACGTATTTCCGTTTTGTACTGAAACGCCCCATGCAAAATAAGCTGTTAAGTGTGAGCGAGATAGCATGCGTTCGCTGTTGCTGCTAAGAGAATTTTTTTTGTAAATTTATGGCGATTTTGATTGTTTTTGACTTTATGGAGTACTTTTACTTGGCACAGGGCAGGGACATTTACTTAATGTCGGCAGGGACGACTTGCTTGCTTCATTTTTAATGCAAAGGATTGAATTGTATTTGTTTAGATAGCTGTGAAGATATTTGTGAATATCAGGATTATATGCCCATATATACATATATGCATATTATAAATAGTAGAAATCAAAACATCAAATTAAAACAAATATGACATCATAGCGATAATAGTATAATTAAAGAAATTAAATTTAAATACACATTATATATAAAGAAAGAAAAGAAAACGAATGCGAAACAACTGTAGTATTTTTTTTTAGAATGGTTATCGAATTTTACGCAGGTTAACGAAATATAAATTTTAATTCGGATAGCCATCGAGGACTCTTTTTTTTGTTTTTTGGTAAATAAAATAAATAGATATTTTGGCGCTTTAATAAAATAAATGAAGCAAGCAAGTCGTCCCTGCCGACATTGAGTATACCCTGTACCAAGTAAAAGTACTCCATAAAGTCAAATACGATCAAAATCGCCATCAATTTACAAAAAAAATTCTCTTAGCATGCACTGCTTGCCACGCAGCAACAGCGAACGCGTGCTATCCCGCTCACACTTAACAGCCCATTTTGCATGGGGCGTTTCAATACAAAACGGAAATACGTATATCTCCGATAATTATTGTCCGATTTCGGTTAAATTTGGTCAGCTGGTGCATTTTGGCTATATTAATGTGCATGCCAAATAAGAATACGATATCTTTAATATTGCTTTAGTTATAGGTTTTTACCGAATTGCGGGGGCGGAAGTGGGCGTGGCAAAAATTTAAAATAAACTTGATCTGCTTATACAATAGATGGATGTTGACACCAAATTTGGTCGCTCTAGCTCTTATAGTCTCTGAGATCTCGGTGTTCATACGGACGGACGGACGGACAGACGGACGGACGGACGGACGGACAGGCGGACATGTCTCAATCGACTTCGCTATTGATACTGATCAAGAATATATATACTTTAGGGGGTCGGAAAATTCTCCTTCTGCCTGTTACATACATTTTAGCGACTTTAATATACCCTTTTACCCTATGGGTACAGGGTATAAAAATAATAGAACAATTTGCAGATAGTAGACTAAGTTTTGTCCATATGTCCTTATGATCTTTAACGACTTCCTTTTAGAACTTAAGAAAAAGCCCTTACCCAGTATGTATATCAGGACATTATATAAAATATACTTTTCTATAAACAATCTAGGCATTAAATTTACTTTCCCTTACTTTTCTCTATTATAAACAGAATTTGAAAAGTAACAATAAATTAAATAGATTTATGACAAAAAAAATTAAAAAAATAAAATTTGGACAAGCCACAGGCTCATAAAATTAAATCTACAGATGTACATATGTATATATATATCTATTATTAAAATGAATATTTTCAGTACTCACCGAATTTGGTATTGTTTTTCCGTCAGTGTGGCCAAAGTATGGAATTTGAAATTGTTTTCACCGGAATTTACTCTTACCAATAAACTGCAAATTCTCAAATACGCCCACTTTTTAGTTGGTAATTGGTCTTTTGGTGTGATTTTAGTTATCATAAATGGTATACAATATTTAATCTGAAAGTTTCTTTTTTTTCACTACTAATCTTAGCTGATAATTTTTCGAAATTCTTTTTTTTTTGTTGGTTTTTTTTTTTTTGGTTTTTTTTTTGTTGTTTTTTGGATTTTTTGGCTTTTTTGTTGTAATATATTTTCCGTGTTTGCCAATCTTTAATTTCTTATTAATTTGAATAAAGATATCGTGATATTTATTTTATATATTGTTTATCTCTTTCCCCTTCCTTCTACTCTCCTTCTTCTGGTTGCTGGTTACCGCAAAAAGGTTAGTTAAATGTTTGTCTTTCACCTTTTCTGTATTTTTTCTTGTTGTTGTTGTTTTTATATTTAAGTGTTTTTTTCTTTTACTTTGAAATTGTTTCCTCAGACATCGTTCAGAACATTTTATTTTTGTTTTTTGTCGGAACGCAAATTTTTAAGACGAAAAATTGAAAAGTTGAAAAAAAAAACGTTGAGAAAAACGATTTTTTTTTGTTTCTCCACTTTTTGTGCTTGGCTCAAACAGAAATAAATTTAACAAATTTTGGCTATTTCCAGTTCTTGTTTTTTTTTTTATTTTACTTTTTGATTTCTTTTATTTCGGCTGTTGTATTTCTGTTCTGTTTTGCTTTCGTTCTGTTTGCTTTTCACTTCTGTTTCGTTGCTATTTTTTTGTTGTTTTTTTTTTTAAGTTATTGCTGCTGTTTTTTCTCCTTTTTTTGTAGTTTATTTTTTGTTGTTTTTTTTTTGGTGTTTGTTTTGTGGTAGTTTCTTGTTAACGGCTATGAGCGTGGGTGGAGGGGGCGTTGAGTTTCCTGATTATATATATATATATATAAATTAATATATATATATATCCTTTGGGGCTATATAGATTTTGTTTCGTTCTGTTTGCTTTGTGCTATTATTTTTGTTGTTTGATTTGCTGTGTTTTGTTGGTTTCGGTTTCGGTTTTTTGAAAACTATTTTCGTTATTCGGTTTCGGATTTGTTGCTTCTTTGTTATGTTTTGTTTCTATTCTTTTTTTTTATTTTGTTGGTTTCGTTCTTTTTCTTTCTTTTTATTTAGTTGTTGGTTTTATTTCGTTTCTTTCTTGTTGCTGGTTTATTTCATTTTGTTGATTGCAAGTTCTTTTTTTATTATTTCAATTATTTTATGTAGATTTCGAATTATTAGGTTTTTCTGTTATGGTTACTATTATTTTGCTATTATCTTTTTGTTGTCGTATTATTTTTATTCTATTATTATTGTTGCTGTTGTTATTATTATTGTTGTTGCTGGTTGGTTGTTGTTGCAGTGGTTGAAGTTGTTGTAGTTGTTGCTGTTGTTGTTGTAGTTGTTGTTGTATTCCAAATTTTGTTGTGAATTTTGTTTGTTAAATTTTGAGAAACTAACTAAAAATCTCTTTTTTGCGTTTTTTTCCCGTACAAACTTAAAGTTAACTATTCATTTAAATATTTTTTTTTTGCGTTTTTTTTTGTTGTTGTTGTAGAATTTGTTGTTGCTTGTTGAAATTATATATATTAATATAATTTAAATAAAAAAATGATGAACTGATTGCAATATTAATTTTATATTATTATTATTATTATAATGATATTTCAAGTATTATTTGTTCATATTACTAATTTTAATAATTAACAAAATAATATTTTTTATTAAATATCAACAACGTTTTAACGTAATCTTTAAAAATGTTCCAAACAGTCAAAAAGCACCTGTAAGAGAAAAAGAAAAAGCGATAGTGGAAGAGAAAGAGAGAGAAACAGATAGAGAAAAGTTGATAAAACAGTTAGTTTATGATATTTGATTTCCTTTAAAAAAAAAAAACAATACCGTCGGTATTGACTTAAATCGAACCGTCGTTTTACCATAGATAATATATATATATATGTATATAAATATCTGTGTGTGTATAAATATACATTTGTATAAAATATATATATATATATATATATAATATCATGGCATTTACCAGATTGCCCCCTGTGTTTCTCATTTCCCATTTCTCATTTACAAAATTTCGCATTGATTCGTTGTGGTTTTGCTTACTTCCTGTTGCCAAAATATGAATTCAATTCACAGACACACATGCGCGCACACACATACATATATACATACTTACTCCCTCCCTCCTTCCAACAACATACTAACATTCACCACAGACGCACACACACAGACACATTTGATTTCTAATCCTCTACACACACGCACGTATTGTCTAAACAACAATAAAAACAACAGCAGACAAATAAAGAGGAAAAGAGCGAGAGAGAGAGAGTGTGTAGAAACAGGGCCAAAGGACAATGCCGGTAACAGGTAAAACATAACAACAAACTAATAAGAGACGGGTGGCACACAGTGGCCGATTGGTGAGACGTGGGGAGGGGCATTGCGGGACGGGTGCAAGCAAAACGAGCCAAACAACAAAAATTTTCAAGTTCAAAATGCCGCCTAGATGAGAAAACAACAACGAGAGTGGGTCACCGCGAGGGTAGCTGCTGGAGCAAAGAGCATAGCATAAAGAGGGGATAACGAGGAGTGTGGCAACCCAACAAACAATCTATGCATAAACAAACATACATACATATATATGTACATATGTATATTTATTATGTAGTGTTATCTTAATGCAAAAAAAAAAACCCAAAAAAAGGTGAACAAAAAACAACCAAAATAAAAAAAAAACTAAATCAGGCCGCCGATTCACCTACACCACTTACTCATTTACTCTAATTTCCTCATCAACTCACATACATACATACTTATGAATATACATACATATGTATATATACATATATGTATAGAAATACATATGTATGTATGCCTGCATATATCTGCAATTTTTCGCAACGGACGGACAGATAGGACGACCAGATTGTTCCGGCTGATGGTTAAATACTATTTCAATATACCCTTTAACTCAATGGATTGAGGCTATAATAGGCATGCGGCAACAGCTAACCGACGGCAAATTGCACTTCGTGTGGGTGGCGGCAACATTCGCCTATATCTATCTTTATATATACATACATACATACATATGTACATATAAAAAAATATACCTTAGTATTTATATGTTGATATGCATATCTAAAATATTTAGATATGCACTATCCACATATGGTACATAATATAATCTTTTAAATCAATTCTCATTAAGATTGAATCAACTGCATTGTATTTTCTCGATTTTGTATTACCAATTTCTTATAAAATCGGTTCAATTTAGATATAAATACATACATACATACATACAAAACATATTACATACAATATGTAGTTCAACAATTAAAATTGAGTGAATCTGAGATGGCCTTTATAAAGTCTGACCACCAAAAAGAATCCAAAAGAGCTCCAAAACTTGCAAGGCCGCTCGGTACATACAAGAAAGGACAATTGTATCTATAGACACACACACACACACAGAGAGAAACATACACACACAAAGTAAAATTCTTTTCTTTGATGACAGAACTTTCAACTAAAAATCTTGCAAAAAATAGTTGATGTCAAAACTTTTAGAATACTTTTTTCTTTTCGTTTTTTTTGGGGGTAATTTTTTTGTTTTTTTTTTTTTGTTTAAACGATGCACACAGATACATAAACATGTATGTATGTATGTACGTATGCAAAAGCACTCTCTCAAGTAAACGAAACAAAGCACACACTAAAACAAAAAATTATCAAAAAAACAGAACGAAGCAGACGTGTTGTGTATGAAGTATAGGAATCTGACGAAAATCGAGAAGATGAAGGCAAAGCACACATATATACAAAATACACTAAAGAAGAACCACAGAGAAACACAGAGTACAGGGACTGGCGAAGACGGGAAATTTTTGTTAGCGCGAAAAACCGCCGCACGGTAAATTATGCGCGCGAGCTCCACGAAACGCACCGAAAACGGCCAAAAAGATGAATATGTGCAAAAATCTTTTGCATACGCTCAAGAACCCCATGAAATTGACGGCAACGACGCTGCCCAAGCCAGCGCCAGCTTGGGCAGAGCTACGTTGGTGTACACTGTACACAGTGTTCAGAGAGAGAGGAGAAAAAAAATATATATTTAAAAAAAGCACATCAACGCTGGGGAAAGGGGTGGGCGGTGGCAGCATTGAAGCGGTCACAAAAGCTTTTTACGAACTTTCATACTCAGACAACACACACACAAACACACTCAAAAATGTAGTGAATAAATGAAACGAAGCGAAGGCAACAAAAAAGAAGACGATGACGGGGCTACGCGAATGTATGAATGTGGGGCCAGGCCACATTCAGAGAGAGAGACGACTCCAAGCCTGCTGAGAGAGAGAACAACAGACCAGACAAGACTGCTGCGGGTGTACTACGTCTATATGTCTGTGTGTATGTGTAAGAGAGCAGCATAAAGCAAAGCAAACAACAAAAGCGTTGGCGAAAAATATTTTGCAAAAAAAGAAACTTGGAGGTGTATGTTTGAACCTGCTGTATCTGTGTGCCTGTGTACGTGTGTATACGTGCTAGTCGCGCGACGACGCACGCGTCGCTGTCGACATCAACGCTGACGTCGCGTGCCTTTGCAGTGTGTTTTGGGTAGGGGAATTTGGGGGGTGCGCCACGTTGGTGTTGGGTGGACTTCAGGCAAGCAGTGAAGAGTTAAACGTTGGCACGCAATGCTCTCAGTCATTTCTGAGTATATATATATATATATATATATATATATATGTGTATCTCCGTATGTATGTCTCTTTGTGTGAGTTTTTGTATTCGTATGTATGTATGTATTCATGAGGAGCTGCGACAAGTCTGCCTTTCATACATACATACATACACATCTACATATATACATACATATGTACATATGTATACCAACATACATACATACATACATACATATATACATATATCCCCACCCATGGTCACTACAAGCTCTATATTCATGGTTCTATAGAGTTTGGAGACTCCGTTTTATTCCTTTTTAGGTGTAAAAGTGTTACGATGTGAAAAGTGCGAGAGCTTAGAATTGGGTAAATCAACTGGAAAAAATATGAGGACGCTTATAAATTTCTATACATGTATGTGGGTATAGATATATACATACATACATACATATGTATGTACATATGTATTTACATATACATACATGGATATGTTAAGCAATATATCGGGAGTCATTTCCATTTAGCTTTAAGAATCTGGTTAAGTATAACAAAAGACAGGGTTAATTGCGTTTGTGTCAATATTTCTATTGTTTCCCCAATTTTTTATTTAATTGCTAAACCACATCCAATCAATGTTGCATGCTGCAGCATCGACTCTTAAATACCCTTTACCATTGTTCATTTGCATCCCTAAAAGGACAAAGTTGCAATTAAATCAACGGATAATATCCATTTCCGAATAAAAGTTTGGACCCCAAAAATTGTTTATAAGCCAATAAAGCATCAAGTACTATCGTTCGCACGCTTCTCAAAATTTAGAATGGAAAATAATTTACGATATATTATTCGAAACTTTAAAATCTTTTTCGATAAATATAAAAAAAATGTTTTAACTCCATTTATAACAAGTTGGTGCGATTTCCACACTGTTCTTTATAAATATTTGTGTAACTAAATTTTGTTTCCAAACTTAAAGAAATACTTATTAAAATATCTGCACCAATAAAGAAGTCCTTGATAGGAATATTTTGGAGAACTGCTCTTTTATCAAGAATATTTTTCGTATTAAAAGCAAAAATAAAGAGTCTAATAAAAATCAATTGAAGGAACTAACAACAGTTATGGCCAATATGTCTAATATAAACATTATGGCTTAAATATTGTACATATATGTTATTTTTGTTTTTTAATTTTAAAAGACAATTGTATATAACAGATGACGACTCTCTCGGAGTTACAAACAAACAGACCGGCTAGATTTAGATATATACATACATATACATACATACATACATATGTATGTATATACATACATATATCCCATACTTCAATGATCCAAAGTCTAGCTAACTAATAGATTTCCTAAGTGGAAATTTTGTTAACGAAATCAATTCAACGAAATAGCTTTATGACATTTACAGAAATCAAGTACTCAACTACTTGATACGACTGAAATGAGTTTGTGAAATGATATTAAAATAGTCTAAGCCACAAAAACTGAAGCAAGATATATGTATGTACGTATGTACATATGTACATATGTATGTATATGCAAAGTGTGAGTGGCATTCAATTTGAGGAGCTAAAAATGTGACAACATTGTGTATAAACACAATCAAGGCATGAAATTCAAAATACGTATTTGGCGCCAATACGCAACGACAACATCTAAGATAAAACCATACCCATCCAAGAAGAGAAAATGCAGTGCAGGGGAAGAGAGAGCGAGAGAGCAGAATGTAGACAAAAATATTTGCCGGCTGTTTAGATTTTGTATGCCGGTACAATAGACAAACAAAAAAAAAATCTTCCACTCTCTCTCTCTTTCCCTCTCTCGCTTTGTCTCTTACATACAGATGCACATTATCATCGCCCGCGCAGAAAAAAAAAACACACACACACAGACACACACAGTCACTCACATGCAAAAACACGAACGTCACACATGGCGTATACGTGTGGCAAATATAAAAACAGTTTATTTTCTCTCTTTATCCTCTACCACCTCCCCCTCTCGCATCTAAATCTCAATCAACTCTCACCATCGAAAATTCTTCTTCGGTCTTGAAAGCAAACAAATGCCCCTTAATTTTCTGCTTTGTTGCTTCATGCTTGGCGTGGTATAGGTTAGGAACTTATTAGATTCTACATATTGTTGCAGTGGGACAAACTCTGTTTGTCTTCTGTGTTAAGAGCTCTCACTATCGATAAAGAGACTTCGCTTTCCACACCACTTCTATCTATCTTCTACCTTCCACCGCGCAGCAGTTTCAGCCATCCAACCTTATCGCGAAAGTTGGTATAGCCATTTAATGAGTATTTTTAGGAATAGTTTCAAAAGAAATATTGAATCACAAAAAAAAAAAAAAAGCCGGTTTGTTCAACATGTTGAGTATATCTGTAGCTAGATATATACATTCATATATATATATATACAAATATATATATGTATGTATATGTATGTAGTATACATATTAATGTGAATGTATATGTGGGTGAGCTTTGTTAGCTCAACAAACCGGCTTAAGAGTTTTTATACACTTTTGCATAAGGTACTACGAATACGTTTATATGTTTGTAACGCAAAACAATCCAAATTTTTTTTTTGTATACATTCTTGTTCAACCTTAAGACGAATATATATAGATGATGTGATCTTCAAAGTGTACTTTCCGACTGAACATTTTTCTTTAAAAGACAAATTTTACTGTAAACTCCAATACAAAATTTGCGAATATAAAAATTTATTTTTTTTTAAATATATGTATGTATGTATGTATATAATTTGAGGTATTTGCAAAGTGTGATTTTATTTTGTTAGTTGAGTTAAGCAAACGATTATTTATGTACTTTCATGTATTCGCGTCCTATATAACTCTAATAGAACAGTGGCAACGTGACCAGTTTTTCTAATGACTTTTTCAAGACAATGTAAGCAGCAATAGACAGATTGATTGTATTTTAAATGATTCAAAACAAATTGCAAAAGGCCAAGGCCACGAACATAATAAGCAACCCTCGCATTCACATATGTATAAATGTATAAATCGATGACGGTCTATCTAGCCCATTGGTTTGATTGCCTGTTTTATGTCTAGTCCCCAATTAGTTGCTGCAGCTTGTATGTTGTATTACGACTATTTTTTTTTAATTTAAAACTGGAAAAGATTTTTTCAATTTGAAATATATATTCAATTAGTTAATTTATTCTTTTGTCAGATATTTTCCTTATCAGGACAACGCAATCAAATAGAATAGTATATAAATTGGACACCAAATATCAAATAATTGATAGGCTTTTAAATAAGTAAATTGTTTCTAATATAAATCCTTAAATCTTAAGGCAAATCATTCAAAACTTTAAGGATCATTTAAATAATGATCTAAAGATATAGATGTGTGAAGAACTAAGTTTTCATTAGTAAATTCAATAATTATTAAGTCCTCCTTTCGCATGTTAGCATTTTAAAGATCCCAAATTTTGTTAAGGTACAAGGAAGAAATAAAATACTTTTTAGGATTGTAAAACATCAAAGTTTTAGGGTTACCATGAATCATGGCATGGCCCAATGACTATTTATTTTTTATTTGATTTTAATTTAAACAAATATGCATTTAAACAACAATGAATGAGTCTATAACGAAGTTCCAGTTGACTACATTGATACAAATAAAAAAAGAAGCTTAAATAATAGAATCCGCAATCCGGATCACAAAAACGTAGATTGGAATATTCCAGTGAAAGTAATGTTTAAGTGTAACAGAGCTGAATCAGGACACAGCATCTCTTGCAAAAACGAAAAGAAGGGATAAAAAAAAAATAAATAAAAATAAAAAATAGAACATTTGAAAGGGGAAGACATAATAATGCAAAACATTGAATTCGTAACCCGTATAGAGATGCTTGCCATTCCACCAGCCAGATTCATATGACCATATGTTTAATATGTCTCTGTCTGTCTATGTGTACGTTTCTATAAACACTTGTCTTAGAGATAAAAAGCTTTCAACCATGCAACAAAATATTGCTTTAAATAAAGCATTAAGTTTATAACACTCTAAAGAATTTTAATGAATGGGATGATATGATGCTGGATTCATATATGCATATAGTAGGATTTGAATGAAAAGATGATATTTTGTGCAAATTACAGTTGCGTAATCTTAACGGATGTCTGGACATACATATGTATATACATATACTACATAATTTAATAGGGTTAGACAAACTTTAAAATGTTTGCTTGAAATTTTCAATCTAATCAAATTGAAGTTTTAATGAAATATAACCTTTAAAGGACGAAAATTTTAATATATGTACATATATGGGAATTTAAAGTTATATGCAAATGAAAGTACATACATATATCCATTTATTTATACATGTATATGTGGTTAGACATGCATCTCTTTACATACATATGTACATACATATGTCTATAGGTATATGTACTATATATATGTATATATATATATGTACATATGTATGTATGTATGTATGTACATATGTATATAAAAGGTAGAGGGTCGCGATTACCATTTTTATAATTTGCAATGAAAAGGCTTTTAATTTGATATAAAGGAGCAGCACATACACGTGTCCAAAAACTCTCACATGGACGCTCATGGATGGCTTCTGGCTAAACGGTCTCTCTCTCTTTCTCTCACTCTCCCCCATCAAAGTTATGCAGATAGCGGCATATAATCCGAAAGCTATATAGGTATATGTGTGTGTGTGTGTGCACATACGTACATGTATATAACCTTTTGCACATGTGTATGGTTGGATGTACATAAATACATACATACATCTATCTATACATATGTATAGCACAGAGAGTACACATTTCCCGGTTGTTATTGCTTAATTTACAGCCTTGTCACTTTTGGTGCATTATACTTTTTCATTATCGCGCAGCAACCGAATCGACCAGAGAGAGTGAGTGAGAGAGAGAGACAGAGAACGGAGATAGAGATGAAGAGAGATGGAAAGTGGGAGATAGAGTGAGAGAGGAAACTCTCTTTTTTAATATGTTTGCTCTCGCTCTATCTCTCTGCTAGTGTCCGAGCGAAATGAAAAAATAAAAAATAAAACCAAAAGCAAAACATCAAAGGGAAATGAGTTTTCATTTATGTAGCCTCACACATACAAAAGAGGAAATGAATCGAAATAAATAAATAAATTGCACCTGTAAACACCCAAACCCACCCACTGTGCTTGCAGCATCCACTGTGATTGCATTGCCCAAAGGAGACTTTCTCACAGGGCATGCGCAACAAAAAGGAGACGGAGAGAGCAAGTGAAAGAGGGAGAGAGAACCAGCGAAAACGAAAAAAAAAAAATAGAAAGAGAGGCGCAAGCAAGGAAAAAGAGCACGTAGAGTTGCAAACAAAAGCTAGCTGCCTCATTCTAGCATCCATACATAGATATGTACATACATACATATAGATATATATATAAATATATATACATATATATATACGTATGTATATGCATATGTACATACATACATACATATGTATATAGGTATAGGATGTATGTTTCTGTATGGGACAGCCGCATCTCCCTACCACCCGCTCCTCTTTTGCATGGCGTGCATTCAACCCGGCAACGCACCTGACCCGCCGTCAACTCCCCACTTTGCTTCCCCCCTTCTTTTTACACCCTATTTTGACTCTACACGCTGCTGCTACCCTCCGCTATCAGCGCTCGGCGTCCCCCCTCCCTCTCCTTTGAATTTCGTGATTCTTTCTTTTCTTTTTCGAACTGCATTGTCTTGCTGGTTGTTTTCCCGGCAACAGGCCCCTACTATTACTCGCCCCCGCCTTCGACACACCGGCTGCCGTCTCGTTCGTTGTTCCGCTATGTTTTGTTTTGCTTTTGGCCTTAGCAAACTGTTGGCGCTCATTCGTTTTGCCTCGTTTTACATTTTGTTTAGGTTTTTGTTTTATTGCTTTGCCATGTTTTTACTTTGACTTTCATTCAAGACGAACCTTCCTCGTCGCGTCAGTCGTCGCGGCGGCACACAAACGCAAGCGCAAAATAAAAAAAAAAAAAAAACAAGGAAAAACCAAAACAAAAAAAAACAACAAAAACTAGATGTAAAGAAAAATAGGAAAACAGGCAAAACTCTCGTTTCGTTGCCAGAGAATATAGATCACAAAAATGGTTAACTAAACTTTTGCCAACGAGGTCGGTATGTATGTATGTATCTTTGTTTGTATATACATAGATAGATAGACTAGGTGGAGAATGGATTTATCTAACAGATGTTAAAGTGAGCGTCGCATAGATGATAATTTAAAGCTTCGATTTGACATTGGAATAAAACTTTCTAGTTAAAAAGTTAATCAATTTATCACAACCCACAAAAAGGGTCAATAAAAGACTATCTCTCAAATGCTAAGCCATCAAATTCAGTCAAGGATCAAGGGGTTTTTTTGTTTGCTAATTTTTGCCACGCCCCTTTCTATGCCTTTAATTAGGGGAAAATGAATAATTAAGATATCCCTCTTCTTGTTTAACATGCAAATTTATATACCCAAACTCTAGAGAATTTTAAAATATCTTTGAATTTAAATCTCTAAAGCTGCATCCTGTTTAAAAAAAAAAATACAGCAATGTTTTATTCCGATAAAATGGCGGTATTATAAGACATCTAATATAAGTAAATATAAGTTTTTATATTGAATTTATTTTTTTAATTTTTCCACAGAGAAAAAGACGATTATCTTTATATTATTATTAATATAATTGATTATAAAAAAATAAATAGGACAAGCTCTAGCATACACAGGAAAACCATTAGTTTTAAATATTAGACTATGTTCATACTCTATATAATACCCATAAAAAAATAGAATTATTGCTAATGTATTTTACTTATGTAAATAGTAAAATATTAAAGGCTTCGCAGTGATAAATGGCATCGTTAATTCGGCACTCCATGAATCTTTCATTAAGTATACGCCAAGATGTTTTTAATAGAACTTTTACATCTTGAAATTATAGTTTTTTTAAGATGCCATCAAATCGGATTGACATTGAAAATCATAATAAAATCCATTGTCAGTCTATATATAAAAATTTACTATTAAGGTTCATGTATGTTGAGATTTTCTTTCATAAATAATTATATAAATCCGGCAGTACTTAAGCTTTAATCAATTTTAATTTAATCGTTTAAATTAATTTAAAATTAACATTTTAGCATTCACTATTAAACACAATTTTCAAAAATTATTCCGTATCGATATAAGGTACTTTGATATATGTACATATATGTAAATATATATCACAAACAGATGTAATTAATGTACGGTCGTTCAATATAATAGATCGGTTTCGTTTAGAAGTCGTTTTAATTCCTTTTTAGCTTCTTGGATAATCAAACTTGAAAGAGTAAAATCTCTTTTTTTGTTAGTGATAATATTTGTTGATAATAGATTATTAGATATAATGATAAATTGTTTACACTGTTGGTAGCAGAGAAAACTTTTTAGCATACATATTTTCAGACTTGGAAAATATATACAAATATATAGCAAGAGCACCCAAATCAATTAAAAACCATTAAAAAAAATACTGTATACATATGTACATTTTCATTTTGCACTGCGATTTGTAGGATTTTCTTTCGTTTTCCGTTTCTTTTTTTTTTTGGTTTTTTTTTTTGTATTTTTTTTTTTTTGCCGAAAATCCGCAGAATTTTTGTAGCTTGTTTCGAACACGAGAACGGAGTTTTCTAAACTAATTTGTGATAATCAGATGCATCAACAACGCGAACGACTAACTAACGATAACAAAAAAAAAAAAAACAAAAACCACAAAACATAGCAAATGACGTCGGCGTCAGCGTAATAGAGAAATAGAGTATAGCAGGGGGGCGCGGTTGGAGGTGGGAGGCAGTCGTTTATCACTGTAATAGGGGTAGATTGCTCATTAATAGATGAAGAGGATGGGGTGGTGGGGATTGAGGAGTTTACTTGACTCTTCTCCAAAAAAAAACTGCTCTATTCCACTGGTCGTGCCACACATACATATATGGATGGAGTATGTGTGTTTGTTAATTTGGAGCTTAGGCCTAATTCGACCCTCGCACACACACACACACACACACACACACACACATATTCACATATATATAGACACATTCGTTCATTCATTCATTCACTCTCACTCACTCACTTACTTCTAACGTATTCGAACGCGATTTCGAGCGGCAGATGCCACGCACAAGTGCCAAGCCAATGTTGTAATACTATACTAAATCGGGAAAATAAAACTTATGCGACTAAAACGAAAAATTTTTGAATGTGTGTTGCTGTTGACAAAGCATGTTCGAAACTGATTTTTTTTCCAACATCGCCCAAACACACTACGCAGAGAGTAAAAAACACAAAAAATAAATATAAAAAAAAAACACAGAACAAAAAAAAAAAACAAAAATGGAAAAAAATATAATGCTCATTATAAAGAGCTCTCAAACTCTGTGTGTCTCCCCAACAGCAGCGGCAGCGGCAGCGGGTTGGTTCTGCCTGACTGGGTCTCGGTCTGGGCCTCCCCCATCAATAATTAGCAGCCCTATTAATACAGAATTCAGTCAACTCCCAACATTGCCCAGGCGTCCAACCGACCGCTCTGCCTGTGCGTCGATTGAATTTTGTATACATATTTCTCTTTCCCGTTTCATTTTTTATTTTTTACTCCTTTTTTTTATGTTAAATTATTCGATTATTTTGTTGTTTGTGCGTCGTCATCAACATAATCAGCAGCAACCGGCAGCAGCAGCAACCGTTAACACGAAGCGCTGTAGGAGAGAGCACCATGCAGCAACCGCAGTTGCAGTTGCAATTGCAGCCTCAGCAGCAGCTCTGCTCTGCCTGGATTTGATTCGTTGCAATATTTTTATCCTTTCCCATGTGGCACATTGGCTTAATGCGAGAATTTCGAGTGTGGCAAAGGTACCCACATATTGCATTTTAATCACTGTTCAATCAAGTTACTTTTCTCCATCAATTGCATTTTAGATATCATTGATATATTTTATATTTAAAATAACTGTCTAATAATGACAGCAAACTATGTAAATTTTCTAAACAATCATCTTAATGTATATACATTAAACAATTTTTAGTAATAATGAAATCAATTTTAGCTGTACTGGTAAATCTCAATCTCCCAATTATCCTTTGTCATTAGTAACCAGTTATCAGTTAAGCCTTAATATATCGGACCTAAATCTACCATTTTCTATCTTTATTTATCTAATTTAAAACCCCCTAAAATAAACTTCATATATGTATGTACATATGTATGTATATTATTAATTACGAACGGAATGATACTTTGTGTTTAAATGGAAAATTGGCATATTAAAAGAAAAGAAAACAAATAAAAGGCAACGCCTTACTCAGGGTTTAATTAAAACTGATCGAAATATTATATGTACATATATACAAAATATATACAATCTCCAGTTATTAAAAATATTATCCTTTGTTAGATCTTTTTATCGACAAAAAACAATATATTATATATATATATGTATGTGATATATTTGTGGAAATAATCAAATTAGTTAAAAAATTGCTCTTATCTCGACTATTTGGCATGTATTTGTTGTTACTCATCATTGTTAATCATTTTTGTTGCACATTCCATATAGCCGACCAACCAAAATGCAACCCAGCGAGGCGCATCCTCCTCTCTGCCACATTACCGCAATTTTCCAGTTGGTGAATGGTGGCTGCATTATTTTTACCATCATCATTGTGTTTAATTTTTTTCTTCTCCTTTTTTTTGTTTTGCTGGCTTTATATTTTTTATCCAATTTTATTGTCATTTTTGTTTTTTTTTTTGCATGTATCAGGAGTGGCAGAAGTGAAAACCCTTTAAACACATAACAATATATTTATCTATATATATACACACACCCATATATGCATATTTTTATGTATACCTTTTCATTTTAATTGAACATTTAAACGACTATCATATACTCAATAAAAAAAATATTTTAAATTGCTAATTATAACGTTAGCCTCTTTGGTAAGTGAACCAAGTGAACATATTCAAGTTATTTAAACAAATACATATGTCCAAGGATATCATTCTGCACTGTTTAGCATATTATAGCATATGGCAAATATATTCTTAATCAGATTCGATTGTTTAGAAATGTTTTGTATGATAGAAAAAAATTTTAAGAGCAAATAAAAGATCGTTTTTATATAAAACTAGGATTATGAGTTTTCAATTACTTACCTACTTACTTGGAATGGTGCATCTGGAAAGGTCTCTCCAAAGAGTTGATTCCTGTAAGTCCAAATAGAGAATTGATTTTAGGTCAGTTGAAATTATATGTAAACTAAATTCTATTTATATTTACTAATTTCTAGTTACTAATACTAAATCCTACTAACACTACTTAATCTATAAAATTCTCGATTTTCAAAACTATATCAACAATCGAACGATTTATTGATTATGAGTGAAAATATATATAATTATATATTGCCAAATATGTTCTATGATGCCCTTTGTAAGGGTATGATAAATTATAACCAGCTTATATAACTATATATAAATGTATGTATATATATACTAGTTATATATATTTTTTGCCATGTAATTTATGTACATAAAATTTACAAACACATAATTTACATTGTTGTGCAATTATTTTAATTTTATTTTGTTTTTCTGCATTGACAGTTTATCAATTAGCTAAGAGGAGGCACTTGGCCTGCCCCATAAATTGATTTAATGACTCATAAAAGCCTCACTCATTGGCTATTTTTATACAAAAATAGGATAAAAATGCAACTGATTGGCTGCTGTTGACGCTGAATCAAGAGATAAAATCGATTTGGTTTGCCATTTAGATAATAAATATTTGTAATAAGTAAATACCTGCCGCACCCACTTATGATGGTAAATACATACAACAAACATTATATAAAATGTTAAAAAACAAAATAAAATAAAACGGATATAAAATTACATTAGGTTCTCCTTTATTATATTTATGTTTTTGAAACAAAAAACCAAAAGTTTAATTTTAAATGGCTTAAATGCAAATAGTCGATCTGAAGTGACTCTCTATTGCAGCAACTTTACAGAAAACAATTATCCAAAAAAAAGTTATTCATTAAATCAAGTATTTAAATAAAGGCTTTAAAAAATGTTGAAACTATTTTGAAAGTGATTGAGCAAATAATATTGTAGCAGAACTTGCAACTATATGTAAATCATTCATTTCATGCCAAAACACGCGCCTTATTTTCAAATAGAATTTTCGAGTTTTTGGATTTGCAATATCAACATTTTATATAGAAGGTAGAATTTTCTTACTTAGGTCACAATTGCTATTAGATGAAAGAAAAACTGCAATATTGTTATTAAAAAACTGCATTTCTTTGGACCAAAACATAGTTTAAACTCTTATTCTTAAAACTTTCACACTTGTGTTTAACTAATTTAAGAATTTTGTAATAAACAAGTTTTTTCCTATAGCTTGAAAATTTAAGACTGCCACGCCTATTAATGTTAGCAATATGGAGGATATGGTAGGTGATATAGTACTATGAATGTAATGAAATTCAATCAACAGGTGCTTAGATAAACATGAAAGTTTATCTCTCTAAAAATTTATATTTATATATGAACAAATTAATTATATTCATTAAGTTATTGACATTTAATTCTTATTATAAATACTAGTCATTAAATTAGGTAAATTATCAAATAATTTATCTGCGAAATAAGTAGAAGTCATAATCTAAAACAGTTGCATTTAAGCCCCAACCAAGTAGCTCATTTTGTATATACAAATGTAAATGAAAACCAAATATATTACAAATATTATGTAAGTATACAAGTTTTTAAGCTAAACTTTGATTTGAATAATAAAAAAAATACTGCAAAAAAGATCAGAAATCATTTGATCCCCAAAGACTTTTCATTTTTGTGGGCTAGTTATACATTCCCTTAGTATATATACATATATATGTTGACAGTTTTAAATAGATTTTTATTTTTGCGAGATGTGTTTTTTGTGTTATTTTCGTATGCTTGCCGCCGAAATTTTTTGGGCAAAAAAAAAAAAAGAAAACCTTTTGTAATTATGCCAATAGCCATCATCATATTCACAGGACTTGGCTCCCAGCGGGCTCTTTGCTGTTATCAAAAACTAAAAAACAAAAAGAAAAAAAGGAGAATAAAAGAAAGGCTTGACCTGGCCTGGTCTGGCCTGACCCGACTCGGTTTGGCCAGTCCTTTTGAAGTTCTTTGAAAATTTTGATCTGTTTAAAACTTGTGTCAGCGGCGCTTGATAAATATTGATGAATTATTTATGAAATAAAAAGTTAACATTTTTTTGCCCCTTTTTTCCATTGCATGTGTATGTACATACATATGTACATCATTCGTCTCCCAGTATGTATTTTTGCATTGTATTGCCATTTATTTACTACAATGAAAAAAAAAAATATGTATATATACATATACATATATGTATATATATAAAATGAAATGAAAAAGTCCAAAAACCAAATTGATTTTTTTATTTTATTTTTGAATGTGTTATTTTGCATGAATTCATGTATGCTTGTGTGTGTTTGCGCAACCCTTAAAAATCGCAACGGTACATTTTTCCTTGTTTTTTAAATGAGGCGATTTCGATGTACGAAATTTTCATTAATACTCAGTCCAGCCGCCATACTGTTCGTTAAGGGGGGTACATATGACCGAGACAGCAACATGACAGACACATGGAGGTGGGGTGAGGTGGGGACCAGGAAATGCTCAGGCCTGCCTGGGGATGGACATTGAGCTTGTAGGCTTAAAGTGCGTTTTATGTATATATATATACACATACACACACACATATGTATATATAAATATATGTATAACTACATATGTAGAAAGGTCTTGTGGGACGATTGCTGGACATTGCGAGACGCGCATATGCAAAAGGTTTATATGTACACACACACACACACACAAAAACTCATACAAATTGCCTGTTATACATAAAACTGAACTTTATGTAGCTTCGTCTGGGACCCTCCTAACTTCAATTTCTGAATTCTGACGGAATTCTGTTTACGCAATGCGGTTTACAGTTAACGCACCCGCACACCTCCATCGTCACCATCAACGTCACTCAATCTAGACTTCACAACGATCGCGATTGAATATCCACCTTTCTGATTGTGACTGCCCTTCTGTACTTCTCCGTTTCATTTGAAGGAATATTCTATTGCTATTTACACAAAATGGCGATTTTCCCTATATAAGACTCGATATTGGCAAGTGAATATCTTTCGTTGCATATTTAAAAATTTGAATTTGTATAGAAATTATTATTTTTTTATATATTTTGAATATACAAAGACATTTTTTAGTATTTCCATGTGTCAGTTTAAAAGTTATCAGTTATAAGACGAAAAGAACAACAAATTCAGGAAGAAAAAATATGCTTTTTATTTTAAAACTATTTCCTGACTCTCCATCATCTAGAAAACACCCCAAAATTTACACAGTTTTTTATTAAAACCTCGAATCTGAAACAAAATGATTTTAACTTTTATTATTTACAATTTATTATTTAAATAATAAAAATACGATAATTTGTATAAATTATAACGAAGTTTTTAGCTTCGACCTTTATATAGTTCACAATTTAATGCAGAAATAAATCCTTTTCCCTTCTTTCAGATCCATACGAAAATCGTAATAGTTTTTTTTTGAACTCTGGATAAAGCAATTACGAATTATACTGACTAACGTATGACAGGTCCTTTTTATTTTAGGTGACTCGTATCTCATCTTTCCCGTTGCGCAATAATCAAAACTGTCTAAAAATTTACCAGAATCTACATACATAAACAAAAAATAATTGTAGAACATATGTCCTAAAAAAAAAATCACATAAAAGCAGGCTTTTCTTTTAAGGTATCGCACAAAGCCTTTTTCCCTGATGAAAGATTGGCTAATTTTTTAAAAAATAAAGTGTTAAGGTCATCTTTATAAAATATCCATTTACTAACTTTTATATATGTACATATATACAGACACATATGTATATATAAGTATATATATAGATAGATAGGTGCCTCGCCTTTTTAAAGTTATAGTGAAAAAATGTTAATATTGTTGATAATATGTATGTACAACATTTCACAATCTGCAATCAATTTTTTTTACCATTTTATTAATGGGAGGCCAGAAAGTGCACCCAATTGTAGATAGAGAGAGAGAGAGAAAAAAGAGTGAGAAAGATATAGGAGGGGAATATGTTTCTTCACATTGGCATATATGTACAGTTATATATTTAATATATACATACAATATATATATATATATATAAATTTATATAGCTGTATATATATAAAGCATGCATGTGCCTATGTATGTATGTGTATGTGTCTTTGTGTGTGTGTACATGCAGTGTAAACATAAAAAATGCAAATGTGCATGGCATAAAAAACCACCCACCCAATATTCTCCTTGACTCTGCCACCGTTATTTATTCTCCCCAATACCTCCCTTTCTTACTCCCTTTCCACCATTCCACCCCCCCCCCCCCCCCCTCTCTCATCACACCCATTGTCCACCCAATATGTATTGCCGAAAAAATGCAACATAAAATTCACGAAACTGTAGCCTTAAATGCATCCATAAGGGTTGCTCCACATGATCCCAGATGTTGTGGTTGTTGCACGAATGCGGGGACGTGGAAGAGGTTTGTTTGAGGCATGATGCAGATGCTTTTTATACCCTGCATTCAATACCTTTAAATCGGTTATTATCATAATTGTAATCCCACAAGTGGATCTGAATATTATTCATGACTTTTCATCTTGATCTTTGAGGGAGAAATACGGATATTTTATAACTGTGCAATCTCATGCTATATAATTGAACTCATAAATTTACAAAAAAGAGACCAAGAATTATAGTTTCTTGACTATGAAATCTATATCTTAAAATTTCTATTAATTATTTCTGTGGGATATATGTATACATACATATGCATTTTTTTAAATTAATCAATTAAAGATATGTCCGATGACAATGGCTTAAACAAAACGATGATCTTTAAGGGGAGCTTAGATAGTAATCTACTGTATATATGCTAGTCATGAATATCTTTAGTATATTTAAAGGTATTTGATATAAATATCATAATAATATAACTATTTATTGAACACAATTTAGCTACTGACTGAAGTAACATTGATTTTTTTTTAACAATACTTTAAAGGGTATACAAAATTCTGTACAATTTAAATTAACCCATACTTGTTAGTTATCGGTTTGTGCCTTTTGGCCGTTGTACAGCAAAATGCCTAATGAAGTTGGCTGAAAAGTGGAGATGGGGAACGGGGGTGGGCGCCATCAGGGCCAGGGATGTTCAGCGATTCAACGATTGACAATTTTTAATGTACATTCAGGTGCAATATCCGACAGAAAGAAGAGGACTTACAATTTTGCCAAAAAGAGAGAAAGATGAACAAATACAAAACGTGAAATGATGATAAAAAATTTGCTACATACACGAATACATAATTGTATATATTTCTTTTTGTTTTGTTGTATAATTATTTCTGAATTTTTACTCATTGTTGGAGATATATAACAAGCTGAATTAAAAATAAAAAAATTTAATTTAATTAAATGATTTCAATTCCATTTTAAAAAACAGGGTAATCATTAAAATTTATTAATCTCAGCTAAATTTGATTATCCCCTTTTGCAGATGGATCTAAAGGAAGGAGTTAAGCTTGAGTTTAAGGACTCCTTTGAGACTTTATAACTGATTGGTTATTGCCTGCATATGGGAATTGCAATAAACTTTACTTAACCACAAAACAATAAAGATAATTTATGAATTTTTGTCATTATTTCATGAATAGAATGAATTCAAATGGTTTATACATACGTATGTACATATACATATATACATAAACATATGTATGTGCATATAGTAGGTATATTTGAAAAATTAAAAATTAAATGTGAAAATAAACAAAAGGACTTCTTGTCGGGTCAGCACAAGAAGTGAACAACACAGTCGGCGACACCCTCACTCATCCCTCCCCCATACCCATCCATTCATCAATTTTTGTGGGTATAATATTTATTTATTTTGGTGAATGCTTCAACGAATAATTCTTATTGTGCATATGAAATATTAAAATTTAGCCTGTGGGTTCATGAATGAACACAGAGAGCCCACATCCACACACCCACAATAAAGACGACAGAAAGAGAGAGACCACATTGCATGTTGCATAGCACAAGGGGCAACCCCTGTATGTAGAATGGATAGGTATGTATGTACGTATGTATGTTGGTATGTGTGATTCGAGTTGGCTTTTTCCTGCTGCAGCAGCCACTCGACATATTGAAGCATATTAATTAAAAGCATTTTTATTTATTAAAAGAACAGTATTCAATGATGATAGAAGAAAATTCAGTAGGTAACTCGAGCATACCAACTTTTAAATACCCTGTAAAAAGTATTATAATTATCATCGAAATTCCAAAAAATCGATATTAAAAACATTTTTATACTCTAACAGTGGAGAAGCGGAATCAAAGAATCAAGGATTTAAATCATAAAATAAAATTGTATATATATTCTTGATCATCAATAGCTAAGTCAATCTAAACACGTATATATATCTGTTAGTTTCTATGCGTTTATTAGTTAGTAGTTCTTATGCTATGTAAACGACAATCGGTGCAATTCTAAATTATTTATATTAGACCACTATATTATATAGCTTTTGTTTTAAAGGCTCTTTTGTCTTCCAAATTTGCGATTGTTGTTGAATTTTTCGGAAAAGATGGGAAGATTATTTAACTGAATATAAATATTTTTGTTTTTGTTGAAATAAATCAAAAATACTCGTATTGTATATAGGCTATGAGATTTCCGACATCTACATAGTTCAATTTTGCAGTTAATTTCAACAAATTTTGTATAAAAGTCAAATATTTCTAGTATAAATAATTTTATATAAATAATTTGCAATATGGCTCTTTGGGATATCAGCAACTTGGATGATACCTTTATGGATGAGCAGGAGCAACTGGAAGTGATAAATAAATGTAACGTTACAGAGAAAACGTTGGGAATCAAAGGCAAAACACGTCTAATCAGTTTATTTAAACGATTCTTTGAAGCCAATTTGGTTACATTGGTATTACGTGGATTATTTGCCTGGGTCCAGAGACGTCTTATTGCTCCAGAAGAAAAGATAAGGAATCGTGTAGTCACTAAAACATATTCGTTTCGCAATAGCATAACTATTCTACCAACCATACCAGAAGAAACCGATTCGGACATTAATGAAGAAGATGAATATTAAAAATAAATCGTGTACATATATGATGAAAAAGTTTTTCAGTTTTCTGCCATACTATCTCTTAAAACTTTCCATAAATATGCACCAGGTTGTTGCTATCGTATAATATTTAAATTAATGTCATGTTATGGTTTTTTTCATAGCATATTCATATAAATACATGGTAACAGACACAGATGGTTTTATGTAAAATAAACTATAAACGATATAATTCACCTCTTCAAACTCTTCAAGTGAATAATATTAAGAGTTTTTACTAAATTTATTCAACTTTGAAGTAAATCATAAATTCTTTAATATATTTATTAAAGAATTAATTAAATCAATTAAATTTGCGACATTTATGGATTATATTGCAAAAGTTGGCAATTCTTTAAAGCATTTTAAGGATATTAACTTTGACAGTTTCATTGAACTTCATAATTCTAGTTTACATGACTGCTGCTGGTGGAAACGAATCGATACAATGTATGAAAACAAGTATTTTCAGTAACATTAGAGCAAAAGCAGCAGCAACAGCAGGGTCCTCGAGTGGAAACATTAATCAGCTTACTCTTCGAGACTTTGAAAATGCTTGAAAAGTTACAGCCACATTCCACACCCATTAACAAACCAACGCTAACAAGACAAACTAAATGATTTGCTCCACTAAAGCCGGTTGCCAAAGGCAAAGTGATCATCATCAATATCTAACAAGAACCAACAGATTGCGAACAAGCTAATATACACATCATTCCGAAGTTTATATACTCTATACTATATCTAATTGAGGTTAAATCAGTCATTCAGCGATTGCAGTAGGGCAAAATAGCCCTAAATTAGACTTTAGATATTGCGTAATGTTAAGACAAATAATTTCATAAAATAGTTTCATCGATTTTAATAAAATTTAATAAAATTAAACAGGGCCAAAAAAAAACCTTTTTTATGAGAATTTTTTCTAGTTTAAATATGGATAAAGGTGTTTTATTTTTCAATTTTTTAAAATATAAGGTATGGTCAGAATTCGTCTAGTATTTTTAAAATAAGAGTGACCACCGACTTTGAAACAGTGCTTTAGAGAAAACTGCGTATTTAAGCTCTGGAAAGAAGAGAAGACTAACTACTCATTAACTTTGGTAGTTTTACCTTTAAATTTGGGGACAATATTTTTGAATAGTTAAGTTTAAGAAAATTGTTATTTAAAAATGGTATTTTTAAATTTTATTTAATCTTCAAAACAAAAAAGATATGTAGAATTTAATATTCGATACCACTGTCTAATTACAGGGTCAGGTTTTCATTTCTTTTAGAATCGAATTTGAATAAGTTATATTTTTTAAACTATACTATTATAAATAAATGCATATGTATGTATGTATATTGCGAGTCTTTGTTTTTTAAGAATTTTTGCATATACCGTTTAGTCACATGGAAACAGGATATATGTATGCATTAAAATCAATAAAATAGGCAATACTAGCAACAGACATGGGGGAGGCGAGGGAGGGTGTTTTAATACATCCTCTAGTCAAACCATTTACATAGACACAAAACACTAGTCAAATGATGTTTATGTATAGAGAATTGTGCATTGTGAATGGATACATACATACATACATAGAACCAAATATAGTCGAAAAATACAACAAAAACTTAAATGTAAAGTGGAGCGATTCTCGTTTTCTCCAATGCAAGTGGATGAATAAAAAGCTTTCCCGTCGCTATTGACACAGCAGCCACCAAAAATAAAAAAAAATAATAAAAAACTGCAATTCGTTCGCTCCCAATTCGTGTGGCGTCTGCTGGCGTCGAGTTGTAATATTTATTATTTTTTTTTTTGCCTGTTTGTTGTTTTTGCGGTTGGTCTCAAAATCTAAATTTCAATGTTTCTCACCAACACACGAGCGTGATAAGCTACTCATATGTACTCCATTTACCTAGTGGTTACCCACCGTTGCCCCTTTGTCACCAATAGTAAGCATCCATCTGGTTGTTGGTTAATTCTGCATTTGCTTCGTACTTTTTTTTCGTAGTCAAACGGAGAAAAGCGGGCATGTACTCCCCGCAATTCTCTCATTCTGTTTAGAAAAGAAAACCGGATTTTTTTTTTTAAGTTTAACTCCCTTTTTTAGTTAAGAACTTGAAATGAATAATTTGTGAATAGTAAGAATAGGTTTAAGCTAGGAGAATTAATTTTAATGGCTTTGAATAGTTTCTTCTTTTTTTTTGGGGCTATTGCGTTTAACTTAAGTTTTTGGTTTATTTTTTTAAACATTTTTATCGTCGAGGTTTTGATCAGTGTTGGGATTGCGTACAATATCCACCTTGTATATGCGAAATTCCACATTCTTTCGTCGCACATTTAATGTGATGATAATGCAATAGAGAAGGACCAACAATTCCTTGGCTCGAAGGATATACGATGCTCCCATATTGTCCGGAAAAATTGGTTCCCCCCACTCACTACAATCGTAGATAAAATATCCTCCACCATTGGCAGATGTATAACCGAAAGCGAGACGTCGTTCTTGGCATTCCAATATACCCAGCTGATAACGTGTAAAGAAGTAATTAAGTCCTTCCGATAGATTCATAACAACAGTGGCCGGAGAGCTATATAATTTGCCAAAAGCTGTCAATTCGGTTTGTACTTGAAAACGAATATCCTGAAAGGAGCATTCCATGCACATATCATCTAGATCAAGATTATAATCCCATCGTTGACTATGCTCTACACTGTCTCGATAATATTTATCGCCATTGATTACGATGGCATCCAAGAGTTTCGAGTTCCATGCGTCCAAACGACGAAATGTACCTGCCGCACAACAAGCAATTATATAACAGCCAAGCATTTGACGTCCCCTAACCATTCTGTCGAACCAGGCGGCCCTAGGATGAAGGCTTCCCCAAAGTGACCATAAGCGATCCGTTATCTCTATATCATATTCCCGCCATTTATTCCGTTTCTGGTGCTGTTGGCATCCACAGAGCCTTCGACTCCATATTGGTAGACAATTTTGGGGCATTAGCCAAGTAAGAGACTCGCTCCATGCTGTCAAAGGGCTCGATTGCTTCAGATGCCTTAAAATGCCGACGATAGTCGTATGCAGTTCGGTTGTATTTCCTTTGCTGTTCATATTGCTTTTGCTGCTGCTGTAGTCTTCTATTCGAATTAGTCGTCACCGAATCGTCCCTCATTGGAGAAAACTTATGGATCGTACGATGGCCCACTTCAAAACAGTCAACAACAATTTCACGTACAAAATTGTCAGCACCCCGACGTTGCATGGTGAAACAAAAAAAAAATATTTTAAAAATAAACCAAATTTAATTTAAATTGGTACTACAAATAGGTGAATTTTCATTATTTTCTATGTATGATGGAAACGGACAAAAATTGTGAACTGAAATGCCTGGGGTACACACTTTGAAATGAAATGAAGATTTAAAAGACTTGGCTAACTTGGCCAATGAACCGAATAATTCATTTCGGTTTCGAAAAAAGGGAACAGGGCTGCCAATTTAAAATAAGAAAACATTACACGATAACGATAACACATACAATAAAAATTTTTGCATCTCTATTACCGATATGTTTATGAAGTTATCGTTCAAATAAGAAATAAAAAACTGACTAATTTGGCTGCGTCTATATTCATTCATACACACATATGTACATATGTACCTAAATACGTGTACATACTATTAAGACTTAGCCGGACTGAGCTTAGTTCCATGTAAATTTCATTAGTAGTCTTTTTTATGTTGACATTTACATTTTATATTGTTTATATTAACTCTTACCATTCCATTAGATCTGACAAAAGGAACTGAAAAAAAAACTTACCTTAACTTTTTTCCATTTTCATTTCTTTTTCTCTCGAAGCTGCACTAACACATGCACATCAATTTGCTTACTTGCACTTTCTAACACTTCACTCTCACACACACATAAAAAAATATTTAAAAAAAAATCGCATTGGCACGAGCTAAGTTACGACCGCACACAAATGCACACACATACGCACGTTTGTTAAGTTTTTATTCTCTCTTTCTCTGTTTCTCTATTCCACACGTGTCCACTCTTTGACCAAACACCAACAAAGATATGCGGCACCGCCGTCGGAGCCCTAAAATTTTTTGAACTCTTGTCAAAAAAAAACTTTTTGTTGCATTTAAATAATTGTCAAACCGAGTTGCATGCAAATAGATTCAATTGAATGATGATTGCAATAATTTAATATTGATCTAATTTGTTCACATTCTTATGCAGTTTTAACACGCAAAAAAAGTAATTAAATAACAATTTGCAAGCGAAAGCGACCACCGCCAAAATGGAATAGACAGAGTTACCAGATATTTAAACTAGCGGTGATCGTGCACGGAAAATCCTGTAGATTGAGCGTTGTTTAATTAAAAGCTAGCAGATGGCGCCACTGTAAGCTAAAGAGCAAACGGTTAACATATGAATGTTGTTTTTTAAATTGAAACTAAAACATTTAAATAATGATAAAGAAAAAGGGAAATAAAAATAAGCTACTAGAAAAACAACACCAATTCGATTGATTTCTGGTTAAAAGGAAAGATTACTTCTAAAAAAAATTAACAAGTTAAAACGCCTTGTGATTAAACTATTTACATATTTAATCATATTAAGTTTTTATCGTTTTCAAGAAGCTTTGTCCTAAACACGCAAACAGCTTAACTTTAACTAAACGATCACCCAACATCTCCCTAACTATGATCATAGCCAAGGGTAATGAGTTAGTTTATAACCGTTGTTAACGACAATCGCAGGCTAATTACAAGACTTGTAAGGCAGCCTATCAGGATACAACTGAACAATCATGTTGATGACGATGACGAATTGTTGTGGCATTCTTAACTGCTTCATTTATTTAAACTTTGTCTTCACTGTGATTATTAAAGTAGCTTTGGTGAATTGCAGTATTGGCACCTTACAGTAATTAAGTGGTCAAACTCATTACCAGGGTAATGATTTTGATATTTAAGTTAGTGTCATTGGTAGTCATTTCTATGACCGTTAAAAGTCAAACTGAAATAACTTATCTTACCCTAAAGTCCCAACTGATTGGTAGTTGAGACTTCTTAGTTTAAACTTTAAAGTGTTATTTGTAAATTGATGTGTTTCAGACAATAATCATTTTTCTGTCGTCAACATTCATTACCAATAATTTATATGTTTTGTTTACGATTTCATGGCAAATAACATAATTCGTTCCTCTATTTCACTGCACTTAACATTTTTACGAGCGAAATAAATAGCCACTTCACCATAAAGAAATGCTGTCTGTCTCTACACAGATTTTTTAAGCAAATGTTTAAATGAGAAGGCTTTATGCCAAACAACTGTCAGGCAACATATACATATATATGTACATATGTATAAGTATATATGTATACATATATGCATTTTTAAAATGTATGTTTAGTTACTAATAGGCATTTCTAACATTCCTTTGCTAGTTAATACGCTCCATGACTTGCAAATTAAATTTAATTAAACTGCGTACAAATTACCATTTCAGAGGCAATAAAAAAGACATTTCAGATGACATGGGGAATGCACAGAAGCCCATTACTATTACGAATCATGCAGTTTAACTGATATATTACTTTGCTGCATAGCTATTATCTCTATTTGGAGGCTAATATAGTAAAAAGGTAGATAAAGTCGGTCGAATATGTAAGATGTATGAATTTCTGCTTAAAAGATGTACTAAAGTACATCAACGTCTCAATATTTTCAATACATACATATATAAAAAAATCAAAAACTGATATTAAGTTTCTTTTTAATTTAATATTAGAAGCATAGTAAAAACCCCTTGCAGTATGCAATATTTTACATAATTTGGAGTGGTAAGCCCAGCTGCTTAGTTTGTTAATTGTATTTAGTTAAAATAAATTAAAGCCAATTCAAATCATTGTTAAAGCTAAAGGATCTTTATGGATTAAATACTTTTAAACTGCCCCTCGTATATATATACATATACATACATATGTATGTATATATGTTTTGTGGTACAGTGTCATCAATTTGCATGTGGCCAGATGGGTTAATTTATATTGTTAACATTTGGACGTGACTAAATTACAATTTACAGCATATGTATTTGTGGTGTGACTTTAAATCTATTGATTGCCGACCAAAAAAAAAAATAAATTGGAAAAATGTTAGAACATTGGCTGCATATTGATGTACATACAATATACATATATGTAAATATATAATATTGGTGCATACAAATGCAGTTCGCGATTGATATAACTTAGTTTTGCCTTACTCCATCTTTTTGGGGTCAATGTCGACCTTTTATTTTGTATATATGTATATCTATATATACATATATATCGTAATGATAATTATGTCTGTTGATGCCCTATATCCATTGATTGAATGACTATACTTGGGTCCTATGACTTTACTGATATATCCATCTGAGAGTGTACCATGAATTCATATGCATTAGAAACTACAATGGAAACTAATTTAATCTTAACTTTTGATTAAATCAATGACAAATTTTAATTTAGATATTTTTTTTTTTTTGTTATCTTTAATTTATATCCCTACCACAAAAAGGGTATATTAAAGTCGGTCGGATTTTTGTTTTCTGATGCGTTTTGTGTGGAGGGAGGTCGTGTGCCTCTGGCGACACCTTTGGCATCTTAAACAGTTCGCTGCGGTTAATCGCATATTTGTATAAATTTACTCCTCACAATCAACGATCGAAATAGTCAGCAAAATGGAACTCAACTTTGTGGTTGTTGCGCTTTTGATAACTGTGCTTGCCCTGGCCCAGGTAACAGTGGGTCAACTACAACAACAACGTCAATCTTATTATCCAGCTGCAGGACAAAAGCCAGTTAGACAACTTCCTTTAAAGCAACCATCTAGGACTTATGGTGCCCCAGTTAATGCACCTGCTCCAAATTCAGCAATAGAGACAACACAACCAAAGCCAGCAAGATTGGTGGCAAATAGTGAAGCACAAGAAGATATTGATGATGCCGTCGAGCAAGTGTCGGTAAATAAGGCAGTAACCGCAACTCAACCATCTCCATCTGCCCCACCATCAGCCATTGTTCAACCAACCATTGCCTATTATCCAGCCCAATTTGGAGGATTTATACAGCCAACGGCATTTGCTAGGATAACTGCAGCACCTGTTTCTCTTCCTATACATACGAATCCCTATATTGCCAAATATCCCTATTATGCGGCCTACTTTGGTTAAATGTTTTAATTAAAGAAAATTAAATTTAAAAAATTTAAAACATATAATTCCCACTCTCTCTCTATTATTTAAGCAATTCAATATATAAACAACATTTTGATTCAAATGCACTGTATCAATAACGAAACAATTTAAATATGGCCTCAAAGATCATTATCTACATGTTTTTAAAAGAAAATTAGACCCAAGCGAAAAAAGGTTTCCTAAATCCTTGTCGTTGTTTAATTCATTATATCAAATAGCCTTTCAAAACTAAACTCTTTTATACATATGTACATAGTAACAAAATTCCTCAGTTAATATGAAAAGTTACATTGTAAGTGATCCAACTATTTGGATCATTTTAGAGGCAAGTGTGGGTATGGGAGAGGAGGAGGTATTCTAGAAACCACTGTTCACTGTCTCCTTGCCCTTCCCCACAGTATATACATATAAACATACTTATGTATGTTTGTACACTCGTCTAGCATGTATGTACATACACAGATCAAGTTTATTTCAAATTTTCGTGCCAAAAAAAAAAAAAAAAATACTTGATCTGAGTACATGCCAGACAGGTCTACATATATACCAAATTTGGTGGCTTTTTTTTACGGTTGTATGGGGACGAATGGACAACGACCAAACATGTCTAAATCAATTCGTTTTTTAATGCTGAGGAGGAATACGGAAGTGAATATGCTTTTTACTTAACATTTTAATGACACTTAATATACCCTTTTAACACATAAAAATTACACATTCTATTAAAAGTGATCGCATGGTTGCGTTTCAAATATATATGTATATACATAAGTACATATATGTAATATATAAGATGTGCAACTTCATGGCAATAATATGCAATTTAGTTTTTAAATTATTTATCAAACTACCCTCGTAGCAAATTAACTCCATGCACTACTCCATTCGTTTATTTAATTCTATGATTACTACTCAACTAAAGTTAATTTTAATTTGTCACAATCTTAAACATAGTTTAATTGCTTTATGTGGGAATGTATGATTAAAGCCTTACCATCAACATGGCAATCTTCTACAGAACCATTGCTTCTGCTACTGACATGCAACCAGAGACTGAGAGCCAAAAAGAAAGATGGACAGACGGGCAGACGGACGGACGTAAAATGACTTAAAGTTAACGAGCAAAGAAACTATAAAGAGCAAAAATAGGATAAAGATGGGTTAAGAAGGATGAAGAAGGTGGATATCATCGTATCTTGAAGCTCAACAAAATGTTAGTAACCAGTAACAATGATTGAGCAAAGATAATCTATTATGACCGTAACAAGACATAAATCCCAACTCGCTAATCCATCTTTTTACGACTTGAAAATCACAATAAGGAGTTTAGCCAAATGGGGTACACGGGAGAGAGGAGTCAGAAGCCGAATCCAATCAACAACACCTTGCTGGGGGCTCAAACAGGCTAACGAACAAGTCGAAAGAATAATTTTAACTAGTAGCCCAAGTCAACTTAAATCAATTTGAATCGCTTGCACATTGGTCAAAAATTACATTTTTTTTTTATTCAGAAAATTTTAAAATTAGTTTTCAATAATTAATTTTATTGCAAGATAATTTTTTTTTAATCTGGAATTGCCAAGCAAAAAAAAAAAAGCAAATATGTAAAGTAAATGTAATTTTAAACCATTTTGTTTAATTTATTTGATTAATTATAAAATTTTAATTATTAAAACATTCTATTGAATTTGAACCCAATGTAAAAGGAGTTCTTCCATTTAACAAGAGACACTAGATGTGATGACTTGACCAAGTTGGCAGGTTTGGACCGTCTAAATAGTTGCCAATAATCCGTGTCCAAAATTGTTCAACTTGCCGTTTATGGTTAGTTTTAAGAAATTGCATGTTAGAATGTGGACCAAAGCTTGGACAAACATACATATGTATGTATGTATATACTTATATACACGGGATCAGTCATAGTCTAAAGGAGACTCATTATCCATGCACAAACTTAGTAGTAGTGAGTGAGCCATATACAATATAACGACAATGTGTTACCAATGCCAACTCGCTATGGGCAAGTTGGCTTTTGCATTATTATTGCTTCATCTGTTGAACTGTAAGAGCATTTGGACTTGCTCAAAACATTTTAGAAATCGCATTTAGAGGTGAAGGTGCCAGCAGTTCTTTGGTTGCAAGCCCGAAGCTTAGCAAACCGGTTCGAATAAATTAAAGGAAAATGCATATATTGTATGTTATGTAGGTTATAGAACCATGGAAACCAAAGTCAACATAAAACTTTAAATTTTACCTCCTCCAGGTATCCAGTTACAAAGCAGTCGAGAATGCGACTGCGACTGCAACTGCAATTCCGATTCCGATTGCATTTGTGACGGTGTATACAGGTGAATGGATGTATGTATGTATGTGTGCCGATGTAGAACCAGGCAAATGAGAATACTAAAAACCTAAACTGACTTTAGGATCGTACAGAAATTTGTATACCCTTTAATTAAATTTGTAATTTCATCTAACTGTGCTGCATGCATTATATATTTATTCAATTTCAATAATATAGATTTTTAGCGAAGTTTACTGAAACAAAAAAACTGAAGAAATAAATCTTAAAAATTGAAAAAGCTGGACTGCCAAAGATAGAAACGTTTCATTAAGCAAGAACAACTCAAAATGGAAAAGCTTGAAATAAGTAAAAGTTAACTTTTTCTTGACATATCGAACCTAAAGTTCATAGGTGAGATATCTGATACGGTTGTTCGTTACAGCAGGTTGTCCGTTGTGCAGCGACCAAATGACTATTTTCCATATAGATGGAAAGACGTAACTACATATCTATGTAAATATAGTTACTTACTTAGTCAGTGATCTTCTGTATTTCATTTTCTTAAAGCTTCTGACTTAAAGTAAAAAAAAAAGAAAAAATTAGCAGTAACCAACAAACCTTAAATTTGTGAAATTAGTTTGTTAAACTAAGCTTGTATGTATTTCAAATAAGCGCCCAACGAAATTTTTTTGCATTGGCAGCACTTGTGATAACGCTAAATAACACTATATCATTTAGTGTGGCCAGAATCTTGGTCAAAAAATACCAAAAATTGATTACAGCGAGGCTTGTCGTGTGGCATCGGCAACGACGCGTCACCAGTTGTTCGTGTATAAGAGGCGTCCGTTATGGGAGTTTTCACTGTATGTTGTTTAAACAAGCGCCTAACGTAATTTACATTTACATTGGCATCACTTTTGTTAACGCTTAACAGCACTGAATCAGCCAGTTTTCGTTTGACTACCTGTTGGACCTGTTTGTATTATTTTTTTTTTTTTGTCTAATCACACAAGCCACACGTCACCAAGCCAAGTTTACAGCTCAGTTTTCCCCCGTGAGTATTTTTGATTTATATATGTATGTTATAAATATATTAAAGTTTAGATACTGTCCATCTGTACAGAAAATGCGGCAACTGAAGGGCAAAGTCAAAGAGACTCGGAAGCAGAAAAAGGAACGAAAGTTGGATAATTTGTCTATTCAGAGCAAAATCAACACGGTTGTGATCCCAGCATTGGGTATCTTGTTTCTCTGTTTGGTTTTGTTTGTCTACCTGAAAACACGCCCGGCTATTATGGCTTAGTGTTGGACAACTGTTAACAGAATTCAACAGCTGATGGACCTGTTTATTAAGCGGCAAATTTAAATATGTTTCTATTAAATGCAAATTAGGTGATACGACTATCACGTCACACGACGACATGCACAACAACAGCAACTAAATAAACTTGTTTTATTTTTGGACTCTCACATTTTCCTTTTAGCTCTTTAATTCGATCAGTTTATCTTTGGTCTGTCTGTTACGTGGTAAAAACTATCTACATAATTTAATTAGAATAAATTAAAATCTGATGTGCGTTTGTTACTAAAGTTTGGAAAAAAAAACAGTACAAGAATCTACTGTCCCGATTAGATAATTATTCTGAAAGAGAATCTAGTGTGCCTATCAGCTGTTTTCAAATTGACCTTCCAGCAGCTCTCTCTCTCTCTCTCTTTGTTGCTCGCTCGCTTTTTCTTTCTCTCTCGCTCATTTTGCGTTTGACGTGAACTCTTCTTCTTCCTGAGTAAAAAAAAAATAAAGTTTCACACTGGCGGGCAACGACGGTAGAAAAGGAAGTGGAAGCGGTTTCAGCTATTTTACAATGTTGAAATTTTTGGTAAGTGTTCTTTCTAAACATTTTTATTATACACATGTGACATAAATATGCAAACGGACAGACAGACACACACAAACAAACTAAAATGACACAATCGAAAGCTGGGGAAAGCAGCTGCTCTCGTGTGCTATTTGCAGGTATGAATTCATGTTCTTGTGATACCCACCGCTTCCATTGGATACAAAAAAAGTTGATTTAAGCCTTTGAAATGTATGTACATAAGTGTGACTGTGTGTGTGTGTGATAAACAAAAGAAAGTAGTATATGTGAATATGTTTAATAATGTTTAATCAAAAGTCAAGTTCACAAAACCCATGTCCTATGCAAACAATTTCGTCATTGTTATGGACAATAAAAAAAAAACCATAAACTTATATAAGCTTATCCGCTGCAGGTTGCCGGAAGCGGCAACAGACAAATCGGACTACTGTATCATAAAGTAAGCATAGCAACAATTGCCCGGAATGCAATAAATAGGGTAATGCAACTCTGCCCTCAAGTGCAAACCCGCTTGGATTTCATTAAACTGGAATGACTTTGTATGATATAGCGATATCTGATAAAACAGGTGCCTTTCTGACTAACAAAAAAGATTCTGGCGGATTATTAAAGTGTTACATATACATACACACACATGCAGATAGCTCGAATGGTTTACTTTTATCTTGCACTTTACTCATTTCATGAATTTTAATAAAAAATTATGAAAAATTTCATCATAATCGGAATACCAAAATTAGTAATCAGACCAATCAGGTATAAATAGCTCCTTTGTGGTAAGTAATGGATGCAACTTACAGATTTCACTTTATTTGGATCGTACACTCATATATCTGGCCTATTGCTGATCAAATCTTAACAGGATTTGCTAGCCAAATGAATATATAGTAAATATTTGTTAATATTAACTTGATGGCTCACAAATTTCCATTAACTTAAGCCCTATAAAAGTCTCTTAAAATCGATTCAGAATCAAAATTCATTGAAGCTAACGACTATATATTTTTATATACATATATATATATATATATGTATTATTTAGTTAATTATTAAGACTTTGCAATATTTGTCACACAAACAACTAGAGAGAAACAAAGCTAAATATAATAATTTTAGGATAGACTAAATTTAAAATGCGTGTAGTTGGATTGGGTATACAATTGATGCGACATAATTTGCCGCTTCAAAAAGGATTTGGAAGTTGTGGAGGAGGAAACGGTGGGTGCTGTCAACCCCAAGTGCAGGAGATTCCATTATGTCCGAAAAAACCGTTTTGGTCAGCCAAGCGAGCTCTGAGCTTCTCATTGGTCAGAAAATTAAATGCAATTATAAGCGACAATATATTTTGTATGTACTTTCATTTGATCTTCCTTTGACTTTCTCTTTCTGTCTATTTCACAGTTGACTTTTGGTGCCGGCATTTACACGGGCATCTACATATCACAAAACTATGAGGCGAGTTAAGAATGGTATTAAAAAATTGAAATCTAGAATAAAATTTTATCTCCTCATTCTGTTACAGGTGCCGCGTGTTGATGATCCGCAAAAGTTGGTCGAACGCTTGAATCAGAAGCTACGCGATCTGGTTGATGATAACAAGAAAAAGTAATTGCCGTATCTACCACATATCTACGAATAGCCAATTGTACATTAAATTGTACAATAACTAGATAATACAGTTCTAGGAAAGCACATCCTCTCAAGTTCTTTACAAAGTCTGACTGAAATGGAAAATACCAAAATAAACTGTTGACCAGCTTAGTTAATTCAACCAAAATATCCAAAATTATAAAGATCGGGAATGGGGCTGTAGGTTCACTTCACCTTTCACTACATACATATTTTTCATTAAATAAAATAGAATTTGAGTAATTGTTGGTTCAAAAAAGTAAAATAAATCAATTTAGATGTTTTGCTTCATTTCAATTTAGCAGCAGCAGCAGAAAATGGAAAATACTTTTTATATATTCTTATATATCTTTCGATCTTTGGATTTTCAGATCGCCGGCTGAACAGTTGGTTAGTGACATCAAAAAGGAGGCCAAGAAGATTTTGGATGATTGACAACAATAACCGCAATATTATTAGCTAAGATAAATAATGTTTTCTTTCGCTTATAATCATGCAATAAAGCAAATTTTAATTTATCTCTAAATTATTTCTATATAAAAGATATACCACCACCATAATATTCTAAACGTGTTTGGGGTTGAACAAACGCTAGCCAATCAGAGGCATGAGTTGGTAAGAGACCCATACTGTGACATTTGTATAATGCCAAAGCCACATTAGCCAAATTTCCGAGAATATAAATAACTCGCTGTCCCGTACCCTGTGCTCCTTCTGCCATTTTTGAAGTAACCTGGGTAGTGAACACAGCCTTAATAGGCCGTATAAGCATCATGCCTACCATCATAATTGGGAATATGGAAATTGAATTTCCCGACATGTACATTATAAATAGATTCATTGGTATCTGTAAAGCAAAAGAATCTTAATTAAAAAAGTGTACAGATTACTTTTAAAATACTTTACATTCTTTAAAGGCCCTAATGCCAGATCCCAGGATTTCTTAATGACAAGGCGCTGATCTCGCACCACTTCAGTTTGGTTAACTAGGGCAGTGGGATTGTACCCTGGCGGCGAAAGAGTCGCAAGTTCTGGATTTTTACTGAAATTAAAAGCAATTATAACATAAAAACAATGTTCTAACTTGTGTTTATTTATAATACCATCCGTACTTACCTTACATTGAAGTCTAGTGCCCATTTGGATTTTCTCGGATTCTGTTTGGATGACATTTTCGTTTTTAATTTAATTAACTATTTTTTTACACAAGTAATCAGGATCAGTGTTAAGTAATTTTTAATAGCGGGTAGTGTTGTAAAGTGAACATATAGCCGATAACAATGGACATTGCGACAATGCTGAAACTAAACTTTCACTTACATATGTACAATCTGATAAATATCTGTATATATATGTATAAATATTACTGTTGATTTTGTTTAAAAATATACTTAAAGATGTAAAATCCCAAAACAAACTTCAGCGGTTTGAGGTCGAAATTTTTAATGAATTTGGTATCAAACGAAAATAAAAACTCTTCGATTGCGTCTTGACGATTTATTGCTTAATTAAAAAAATAAAAATGACTTTTTGATTGAAAAATATCGAAGTAAAGCGAATTCCAGCGGACTGCCATAAAGGAATTGCTTTAAAATTCACATTTAGTGTTGAGAGACTTGTAAATATAATGCTGCCAGATAAGAGCATATTGACAGCTGATTTTGAATTTTAAAAAATTAACAAAACATTCCTAGATATTGGTATTAAATCCATTAATGTATTAAAATCAGCTTAACTGTAATGGGGAGGATGCACATTAGAAACGTCATAACCGAGGGCAAAACATATGAAAAAATCCATCCATGTACATACGTTCTGAAAGGTGCAAAGTTTTAGTAAATTCCAGTCGCTGTGCTGCCCTAATTGCCAATAATGATCATGCCATTTAATAATAATAGGTTAATAATAAATAAATCTTTAATTTAAAAATATTACTCGGGAATAAAATTAGTATGTTTGAAATTTATTGATTCTGAAAATATGAACTATTATTATATTGCTCTCCCCATTTTTTCAAACCCTTATTTTCGAAGAATGAAAATAGAGTGCTCATTTTTGTTTATAAAATAAACAATTATTGTCCCAAAAAAATAAATACACATACCAAAGAATCTCAATCACCAAAAACATTAGTTTTTAAGTGTTAATCAAACTGGACGATGGCACTACTATTATTTTTTGCTCACAGCTGTATATATAGATATAGAAATATTCTGATGAAACACATACATAAAATATGCAAAGTAAAAATTAAAATCGGGAACAACAATCACTGATATTAAAACAAGAGTTCCCCTCTTGGAATTTTGAATGGTCATCATATAAATATATTTCTCTCTCACCGTTCTCTATCAAAATGGATATTTAGTATTAATACCGATGAGAATTCACACCTTGGACTATTTTGATGTTTTCTCGGTTCTTTTATGTTTTTATTAAATTTTTATTTAGAATTACGTTTTTTTTTTTAAATAGTACGTTCCGTTTTAATATAGGTTTTAATATATATACGTGTGTTTATCGAGACACAAAATGAAAATATTGTTGAAAATTAAAATGGTTTAGAAGTTGTATTTTGTTTTGTTTTTTTTTTTTTTGTTTGTTGTTGTTGTTGATTTAAAGAGCAATTACAATTACATTTCTGTTTTGTTTTCGCATTATTATTACTTTTATATTTATATAAAATTAAAAAGAAATATATATTCTGATGAGGGGGGCTAGGGCAAAAACTTAACTTAAGACAATTTTATACCATATATACTTTGTTTTTGCGTTTCTGCTGGTTTTTCTTACTTTTTTTTGTGGGGTCGTGTTGTTGGTTGCTTCTTTTTTTTTTGTTTAAATTTTTTTATTTATTTTTGAATTTTGCTTTAACCGATACTCGTTTTTGTTTGTTTGTTGCTGCTTTTGAAACATCCAATAATATAGCTGTGTATATAAATTAAAATTAAAACATAGCTTTCTTCTTTTTTGTTTTTAATTTTGTTGTTGTTGTTGTGTTGAAATGTAATTTAAAAATTTCGGACTTTTCTAATTAGTTTTTGTTTTTTCTTTGTTTTTGGAAATGCACAGAAGCCCTTAAAAATTAAGCGAAGATCTCTGCTCTTGTTGTTGCCTTTATTATTCTCTTCTCTCTTTCCCTTTTCTTTTATTCTCGCTCTCCCTTTGTCTGCATGTCCCACTCAAGTTACTGCTCTTAGGGTTTGCTGCCTGCTGTTGTTTCTGTTGGTAGACACGCCCGGTGTATGCGTTCGCTGCTTGCTTTTTGACTTTGAATTGAAATCAAAGTTTAGTTTTTCTTTTTAATTATTCTGTTTCTCTTGTTTTTTTTTTTTGTTTTTTTTGGGGGGGGGAGGGAGGGTGATTGTGTGTTGTGTTATGTGTGTGTGTGTTGTTGTTTGTTTGTTTGTTGGTTGGTTGGTTGTTTTAACGATTAGCGTTCTTCAGCTGATTGGACAACCAGTCCAATCCTTCATAAAGACCATCGCCGCTTGTTGCACACGTCGCCTGAATGTACCAATTGCGGTTTCTGAGTGAGTGCAAGCCCAACTTATCAGTAATTTCAGCCGCATTCATCGCATTTGGCAGATCCTGGAAAAAAAAAATTAAATCGATAAAAAAAAAATTAATAATTTATTAAAAATTAAGCAAAACAAAATTGCAAAGGAAATGCTTCTTTCTTTTTTTTTGGTTTTTAATCAAAATAATGCCATCTCTACTGACTGTTATCATCACCCGCGATTCGATAGGTAGTAGGTAAGGTAGAAAACACGTGCTTTTATCTATATGTATGTACATATTTCTCGTTGTTGGCTGATTCATCAGTGAAACGATATTTTCATCTTTATAATAATGAAAAATATGTTTTTCTTTCGTTCTTTGCATTCCATTTATATGCTAGCCGTAATTCAAAATTACTTAAATTTCACTATCATTTCATTTTTCTGTTGGCTATCTGGGAATTAAAATCCGTATCAAAGTGCTCTGAATCATTACTATCAAACCGAGTGATTCATTTATATTTATGAGTTAACATTGGCCAAACCTTTTTGGAAGAGAACGTCGTTTCAAAGTCTCAATACACTTAAATATATACATATATAAATTATTTTTGTCCGATAACTCTTACTAAAACATTTAATCCCGCTCAAGCTATGCTATTTATATATGTATATAGAATTATCTGAATAAGATTACATTTAAAAACTGATTTCACAAGAAAGGAATTTCCTGGAATACCTAAGAAACACGTACTCCTTTAATGAACTTCATCGATATAAATTAATTGTGAACATTTTTATTTAAAAGTAGCTACAAATATCCAAAGAAAAAGAAAACTATTTGGTTTCGAAAGTTTTTAAGAAACAAACTAGTTTTGTTAGCTTAATGACCTCATCTAGTCTTATCAACAATAGACGGAGATGATTTCGTCTATCTATTGCGTATTTGGAATATTTGCATATTAAACAAATAATTAAAGCAATATAGATTTAAAAAACAGGTTAAATTTATATTGACGAAGGGTTCGGTAATTGTTCATTATATAATATATAAGGATATACAAATGTTTAGTCAACTTTATTATATATATTTTTGGCATCTCGCTTTTCTAATTGATCAAACATTTCTAACTAAAATATTGCTATAGCTTTTTTATAAACTAGACTATTTCGTTTAGTTTTCTAAACAATTCTGGCAAGATACTACAACTATCTTAAAATACTACTATTTAAGTTAAAGAGTCTTACCTGTTTGTTGGCAAAGATTAGTAAAACAGCATCTCTAAGCTCATCCTCGGCCAGCATGCGCATCAATTCCTCTCTCGCCTCGCCAATACGCTCTCTATCATTGCTATCGACGACGAAGATAAGACCCTGCAACCGGCAATAAATAAAGAAACAAAATGCAATATAAGTGTCAAGTAACATTAGATTAAATAATTATTAAGTATGGATTAGGTAGAATGGATCAGTTCCGTCTTGAAACAATAAACGTTGAGTAATCACAGAGATCATAACAAGTTGTTAACATCATTAAAAAAGAAAGATTGAGATGAGTTAAATTCGTATTCATCAATCAACGTACTTGCGTGTTCTGGAAATAGTGCCTCCATAAAGGACGAATTTTGTCTTGACCGCCCACATCCCACACTGTAAAGCTAATATTCTTGTATTCTACAGTCTCGACATTGAAACCTATGCACAACGATAAAAAGAGAAGAAAAATTTAGAATTAAATTTCAAATGGAATAGATAAATTATCACTTACCAATGGTAGGTATCGTTGTAACAATTTCGCCTAATTTGAGTTTGTACAGAATTGTGGTTTTACCAGCGGCATCCAAACCGACCATCAATATTCTCATTTCCTTTTTACCAAAGAGGCCTTTAAACAAATTTGCAAATACATTTCCCATGGCTGAGCGGCGTTAAGGAGGCGGAACGAACGAAGTGAATTGAATGTGCCACTGAAGTTTGAAGACGTTTCCTCTATTGATGATGCTGCTGTTGCTTCTGCTGTTTGCTACTGCTGCTTCTTGTCTTGAATTTTTTTTGTTATCAAATTATTTAGTTTTAAAATAATTCAATTCAATCCAATCCAATCCACTCTCTCTCTCGGGCTTGTTTTACTTGGAGGGGGGAGGGGCCTTGTGTGTGCGCTCGCAACTAGAATAGTAGAGAAAAAATAAAAAAAAATATATAGAGAATGATTTTTTAATGCAATTAGTCGTTTTAGTCGTTGTCGTCTGTCTTATTTAGTTACTCTTCTATGTTGACATATGGCACACAACTGACAAAACAGCTGTTTTCACAGGAATCACAGGAATTGAAACAACTGTATAACAATTGAGTCAAATGTAAACTGATTTGTTGCTGTATTACCGCTTTCGTTTTTATGTTGCAAATTTCATATTGTAGCTGACGTGTTAATCACATCTAAGCTGACTAACCGACGACTTCATTTACTTTTATATGTATTAATATATATGAAAGAAATATACAAAATCATGAAATAAATTCCAATTTCAATTTTTGAGTAAAGTTAAAAGTAATAAATACTCTTTCTTTGTCGTTTTCATTTTACATTTTTTTTGTTTTTTATATAATTAAAAGTTAAACAGACGCGACGCTTTTAATATTTGACTTCATTTGGCAAGCTTTGTTAACCGACGTTTACTGATAAGATATTGATTTTTTTTTTTTCGCTGACGACGAGACTCCACCTCATTCAAGAAACTTGTAAACCATATTAAAGCGCGTAAATTATGTAGAACTGTGAACAAAAAAAAAATCAACCAAGTGGCAAATTTACAAGAAGTATTACCGAATTAAAAATTAAAAATGCTTGGAGCGGGGGGGATGAGTCAGAAGATATGTTTAAGGCGAGGACCCAAGCTTCATGCTTCAATTTAATTAAAATTGTTCAATTGAAGTAGTAGTAGTAATATATAAAAGAGGCCGCATAGACTTCTCTCTTTTGTGCCCCTCCCACCATTACCCTCCCCTCCCTATCCATCTAGAACTCATCTGTCATGGCGTTGCCAACGAATCAAAATGCGCAGCACACAGGGAAAAAGACAAACCAAATTAACTAAAACACGCGTTTTTTTTTTCATTCATATTAAATGGTCGTCTCCTTAAGCAATTGTTAACTGCATGAAAATTTCATGAAACTTATGGCAGATGAAAACTACACGTAGCAACTTTTTTTTTTGCCTAGACTCCGTATTCACTCACACACAGACACAGACATATACTGGGCTCTCCGTATGCATGTGTGTGTGTAATTGTTAAGCTGATGGATGAATAATCAAAAAACAAAAAAAAAAAAAAAAAGATTCGTATTTAGTAAGGGTTTACCTATAAGTATTCTTTTTATATATGACTTTTTTATGTTTAATTTTTATGTCGTTTACAAAAATCTTTCAAATTTCTACGTAGAACTAGTGTGTGTATGTGTGTGCGAGAGAGTACCAAGAAATGATGACGGCGACGTATGGCGTTTTTCTTCTTTCTTTCAACTTGCTACGAATGCCGTCCGAATGCGGCTTTCTCTTGTTTTGTCTTATATCGATGGGATTTGATAATGAGATAACACTTTGATGTTCCAAATTGTCGTGTATTCCACTTTACACTTTTAACTTTACCGTTTTAGTAGCGATTTCTGATGGATTCTTAGTTAATTTTCCTTTTAACTTTCTTTCCGCTGATCAACAAAACACACCACACACGAAATCAGTGGTAGTGTGACCGCAAACGCTTTGAACTTTGGTCATACTCTTTTCGATAATTTATAGATACAGTATGTTGACAATCGACAGATAAGGGGATTCTCATTTCTTGCTATAGGTTCCAATTTGAAATTTTTTTTAGAACTTTATAAAGCTAATATCGAAGAAAACAAGATTTTTGCAGCATTTGTTGTTATATTACATTGTAAAGATATTGTTTGTGAAAACACACTAAAATCGCTTTCATCCCTACTTCTCCACGGCCACAGTCACGCAACCGACGTGTTGTGTTTCCCTACCAATACACATAAAAAAAACATCGTCTCTTAGCATTCACCATTAATACATTTTGTTTTATCCTAAAACCACAAAATAACAAAACATTAAGGACTACGAATTTAGACATATACGCACCAACTAATTTCGAATGCACACAACTTTGAATAGAAATTTAAAAAAAAAATATCAGCCTGGAAACGTCGGAAATTCACAGAGCGAATTAAAACTGGCCGTGCTTGACGTTGAAAAAACTGCAAACTCACCAATATACCGACACAGACACAAACTCACCGCTGCCACGTCGAGAGAGAGAGAGAACAAGGCCGGTATGTTGAATTTCTACTTTTTTTTGTTAGAGATGGGCACATTAGGCGACTTAACACTGGCATGGTCTTAACGAGGGGAGATTAAAAAGATCTAGTTTTGTCTAAAACTGAGAATTATCGGTAAAATTTTTAAGAATTACCTAGAACATTTTAATCCATAAACTCATTTAAATTTAATTGGTAATAAATTAGATGATTTAAAGACCGTAACAGTGAAAATAAACCAATGGTAGAGTAGTTATTGGTTTATAAATTATACAAATAATTTTTACTATCTGTCTGTTTAGGTTATCACGTGAACAAAAATCCCTGCGCTAATAAGGCATTTACATCAAATATAGAATACAGTGACGAATTGGAGGTATTATTTTTCTTATTTTTAGGATAATGTATTATCCTAAAACTCCTTTTCTGCGTAAACCGCAGCTGGAAAAAGAAATTCTTAAAGTAAATGTGAGTAAGAAATAGCGGTACATACAAATGTTGCGGCAACTCTGGCAACTAATTCGAATTTCAATTTTAACTGATTCTGTTTTACAGATTGCGGCTCTACCGGAACTTCTGGAATGGCTTTGTCATGCACCTAGCATTACAACCTATAGAGTGAACACGCTAAGCATAGATCCAAAAGATTATCAGCTGAAACTGGAGCAGAAGCTTTTAGAGCGTTATGGCCAACAGGCGCCCAAAGTTTTTCGCATACCGGAAATACCAGAATCGATATGTATAAATCCGATTACATCAAGGAGATCGGGAAAAAGCGAGAACGATGATGATGATGGATGCCAACCCACTGTGAATCACCGTGAGATCATTGTGGACACCAGCTGTGCATCTGCTTTATTACGCGGCTCCCATATATATGCCCCTGGTGTTTTGGCCATGGAAACTGGTACCAAGCTTCATGACTGTGTGGATGTCTATGCTGATATGGAAGGGAATTGCAAGCGAGGTACAGCCACACGGTATGAGAGCTCGGAAAAGATTTTCATAGGTGTGGGTAAAGTCCAAATGCAGCGATATCAGTTGTACAATAATCTTAAGGAGCCGCCCAAAGGCATAGCCGTTGAAATGGAATCAACTGTAAGTGGTGTTCCGTCTTTGGGTGATCTGAGCGATGCTAATGGATTACTGCAGAATTTTCCATCGATGGTTTGTGTGCGTGTTCTGAATCCTCAACCCGGTGACCATGTACTAGACATGTGTGCGGCCCCGGGCAATAAAACGTCTCATATAGCCGAACTCATGCAGGATCAGGGACTCCTGGTGGCTCTGGATAATTCAAAGAGTCGTGTTAAGACAATGCAATCCCGCCTAAGCCATTATAAATGTATACAGTCTTACGTTTTTGATTCCACTAAAGCTTTGGGGGAGAACCAACAAATTGATTATGTTTCTGGTCGTCCACCGTTCCCTTTAGATAGCTTTGATCGCATTCTTTTAGATGCTCCCTGCAGTGGGATAGGGAATCGTCCACAACTTGCCTGTGGTAATCAGCTAAAGACTGCCAAAGATCTTCAATCCTATCCAATTATACAGCGTCGTCTCTTTGGACAAGCTGTGCATCTGTTACGTCCTGGCGGCACTCTAGTCTATAGCACTTGCACTGTCACCGAAGCGGAATGCGAGGAAATAGTGGAATGGGCATTAAGAAAGTTTCCACAATTGCATTTGCTTGATGCCATACCCAGATTGGGGCAATCTGGTCTGCCTCTGCCCAATTTTGAGCCAGCCAAGGCAAAGTTATTGCAACGATTTGGTCCAGGACAAAATATGGATACGGTGGGCTTTTTCATTGCCAAATTTAGCAAACTTGAGCAAATGTAATTTAATTTTAATATCTGTATGTATAGAGAAAAATAAGCAAAATAAAAAAAAAAAATGTTCAAGAATTTTCAACTTAGTTTTTCAGGTGCTTCTTGGTAAGCAGATAGAAACCAATTGAAGTTTGGATAGTAAAATGCTTCGTTCATCTGCCAAATGGCTGTAATTTTAGTCGATTTTAAAATTTTCTCTCTATCTCTTTCTAGTCGTAATATTAGCTTTAAACAATTTCAAACACTTATATAATATCAAATTATATACGATTCGGCATGACTAAAATGTAATTATGTGTCAGCGACTTATCTAAATGAAACTAATTCAAGTCATAAAAACAAACTTGAAAAACTATATTATCTAATAGAACTGTTAACGAAAACAGATTAATAAATATGTACATTAAAATAGTTTAAAGCTCAAAGTAAATTTAAATGCATGTCATCTCACTCACTTTCATGCTCTCTCATAAATTGTTCAAATAATACATAATAATAGAGCTATATAAGATAGTTCAGTTTAAATAATAATTCAAGAAGATGGTAAAGGGCGTGGCAAATAAATTAATATATATAGATACTAAACATTAGGAAATTTTAATCATTTTTGCTTGCCTAAAATGATTTAATCCTCAGATTTTCTTTTGTTTATATAGGAAGTATCAGTGACGTCATACATTGTGGATTTTTTTTTTCCATATGTAAAATATTTAACCATAAGGAGAGTAATTTCCGCTTATAGGAATAGGATGAAGATTGGATATATCTGATATGCATCCGAGAAATGGATCTTTATGGGAATGAGGCTAGCTACAAATTTAGATTTTAATTAATTAATTAAAATTCATATTGCATTATGTATGTGCACTATGCATGTATATGTATTTTCGCTGTATTTGTTTTATCGTCAAATGGTTTCATTAAAAACATAATTGAAATGAATAATGATTGAGTTTTTATGTTGTCGTTTTATGTTTTAAAGAAAAAAAAAAAATAAACAAATAATTACTTAAAAACTGTTTCAAATACACAGTATAATTATAAATATTATAAGGTATTATTTGATTGGTGTATGATAAAAATTGTCAATTCAAATTCAAATTGATTTTGTTGTTTTGCGCTTTAATTGTTCCTACACGAAATGCAATAAGCACTTGCATCTTACTAAGAGAATTATACAACGCATTTTAAGAGTTACGTAAATTAATTATTATAAATTAATACATTTTGTAGTACAAATTACAAGTGTATTATGGTAGGTAAATAATGTTTATATGTATATGCAAAGTGGAAGCCGCTGTACCAGTTGATGATAATGATTATGCGACCCCCGCGACCAATAAAAATAGACTTAGAGGGAAGGGTTCTCCATTCTCTTTTTTTTTTTTTTGTGTAGTTTGCTTTGTTTTTTTTTTTTTGTGTTTGTTTTTTTCGTTTTTGCGTTATCTCATTTTGACCCCGATGTTAGGATGCGACGCCGGCGACGACGACATAAATCGGACTTCTCTATACAGTATTTTATTATAGCCATGGAAAAGAAAGAGAAGACGCGCTACGGATGGATACGTACACGCATACGGATAACACAACCACGGGATTGATGATGATGATCACTGATATCGACTTAAACAGTCGACTAATATTAGATCTAGGATGTACTAGGAGTGGAGCTAATTTCAAATTTGATTTACGTCGGTAAGTTTAGCGTCTTAAACTGATCTTCATGCATTTCAGTCATCATAAAGGTGCCATCCTGCAGCAATAAAATGACACGACGTGTGCCACCTGGAAAGACAAAAGATCGATTAAGTAAACAAATTAAAATTAAAATATTTATATATTAATTCCACTTACCAGGCGATGGCAGATCCGCCTGTACAACTTCGGCCGGTATTTGTGCCTCTGTCCCATCACTGTCAGAGGTTGTTATATGTATTTGAGCAGTAGTTGGCGTTCCTCCAGTGACTCCACCTCCAATTTCTGACTGCTGTTGTTGCTGCAGCAAATTGGCCTGAGCCAAATCCTCCTCGCTCATGGATACAAGAATCTCACCATCTGCTGATTGAGCCTCGGCACCAGCTGCACCCTGTACGGCCTCAGCTACAGCATGATCCAGAGATATAACATCCTGTTCATCACCCTCGGCTGCGGCAACATATGCAAATTGTTGCTCTCCATCTGGTCCCTGGGTAACAAGAATTGTTTGACCTTCGGCGTTTTTACCAGCAACCTGGTAGACGGTGCCATCTTCACCTCGGACCAATAATGCAGAACCATCCTCATTTGTGAGAACTTGCTGCTCATTACCGAGAAGAGCCTGTGCCGCTGCTTCCAATTGTTCCCGTTGCTGTTCTTGTTGCTGCTCCTGTTCCATTTTCAACTGGGATTCTTCTTGGCCAATGAGTTTGCCTGTTATCGGACATAGCTGGGCCTGATGTTGCTGTAGATCTTCATCATCTTCTACCTCCTCAACCTTCGGTGCTTGAAGCTGAATTGTTTGTTGTTGTTGTTTGGTCACGGCAGGGCGGGCTATGGTGGGCAGTTTTGGAGTCGTCACTAATCCTCCTCTCAGAGGCTGTTGTGTCATCTTCGGCTGTACTTGCTGCTGGCGCTGTTGTTGTTGTTGCTGTTGTTGCTGGCGCATTTGGTTAGTACGTGAAGTGAGCAAATCTTCTCGGCTAACCACTTTACGGGTAACCTTCAAATCACCCGATTTTGACAATTGTAATATTTTCTGTTCAGGTGTAACCACTCTGGTCCCACCAGCACCAACTACTTGTCTCTGTTGCTGGGGTGTCCCAACTCCTGGTCCGGCTCTTGCTATTATCTTGGGTGGCGGCTTTGTGGCTCTGGATGCTGCCAGCTGTGTTTGCTGCTGTTGGCGTAGTGGCTGTTGTTGTTGATGTTGCGGCTGGTTGGGACGACGCTGAATGGCTGATGCTGGTGCACGCAACAACTGCTGACGTAGACCAACAGTGACGGGTGAATTGGAACCAGAACCAGAACCGGAACCCGATACTGGAACAGCTCGCGATACAGTAAATCGTTTAACTCCGCCACCACCAACTGGGCTAATTTTGGATGCTGTTCCCTCTGGCTGTTTCTGGTGATGCGGCTGTTGTTGTTGTTGGGATTGCTGTTCCCCGGCTATGCGAAAGACACCTCGCGTATTGCTGGAAATTTCCGAGCGGGTTAAATAACGTACAGGACATTCCACTTTGTCCTTCTTCTAAATGAAATGGGAAAGGCAAATTTAGTTATTTCACACTTGAATAATATTAATAATAATACTTATAATAATATGAGATGCAACTTATATCTATTATAAATTAGTTCTTTAGCATTTATTATATTTTTATTTTATTTTTTTTGATAAATTCTTTTGATACTTTTTTAACTGTCAAGAAAATACTTTTTCAGTCATGACTAACATCAAGAATAATAAATATTTACATGTTATTAAAAGATATGTATATATATATATATATGTTATTTATTGCTCTTATCTGCTTGGTAAATGGTATGAAATATCTGATCATAAAAACAATCTTTCATACGCGACCAATTGACAAACTATACCCGGAAGGGTCATCATAATAAGACGAATGACTAGAACTATATACAAATGCTTCAACAGTTTTTTCTTAACTTTATACTACTCTCCAATTGCATCCAATTGGAGTCCTAGACTAATGACACTCCACCTAACAGAGCTCCTTTTGTGGATGGCAAATTTTCCATATTTAAAAAATTATTTCAAATCAATTGTTAGATAGAAATCCGTAGACAAGTAAATTATTTGTTTAGGAATGGCAACTTTCTTAATAAACAGATCGACATTATATATGATATTTAAATCTCAAATAAATTTTGTGTTCGTCCAAAGCACGACAAAGCATTTTATAGATGTTTCATTGTAATAAAGAAAATGTATCAAATATCTAAATGATCATGGGAAACATTTTTAGGAATTATAAAAACGATATCTGTTCTTTCAAAAGTTTTGATACAGGAATAGTAGCGCTCTAATCATTTCTAAAATCTTGCAAAAGAATATATGTACTAATAAAGTATAAATTATATAATATATATAAACTGACATATTACTGAATCATAAAACTATATAAATGTAGATAAATGTATAATTCCTTTGGCAAGGGAAAGGCTAATTTAGTTATTTGATACTTGAATAATATTAATAATAAAACCAGTTCTAGAATCTTGAATCTTGTCAATAAATTTATATAAAAATGAAGTAAATATATTCCCTACCAAGTAGAGGTACTTCGTTGAGTCAAAAACGCTAAAAATCGCCATCAATTTACAAAACAAAAATTCTCTTTGAAGCAGCAACAGCGAACGCATGCTATCTCGCTCACTCTTAATACTGAGCGTTTCAGTAGAAAATGGAAATACGATTATATCCGATAATTATTGCCCGATTTTAACAAAATTTGGACAGCTGTCGTGTTAGCTCTAGCTCTTATAGTCTCCGAGATCTCGACGGACAATTCTATTATATTGATACTGATTAAGAATATATGTATATATTTATATTATGGGATCGGAAATGTTTTCTTGTGCCCGTTATGTACATTTTAGAGACTTTAATACCCTTTTATCCGATGGGTACAGGGTATAAAAAAAATAAAAATATTCTATAATAAAATTCTCGATTGAAAAGTGATAAAAAAAAATAGATATTGATTTAAAATCTACTAAATCTAAACCTTAGATATAATACAAAAGTTAAGAAATTCTAGAAAGAACAAACCTAACACAAGAGATAAACTAACTTTGTTATTGATATGTATCTGAATCAATCCTATTTATATAAATTATTTGTATTAATAATATTTGTATGAAAAACCCTTTAATCAACTATTGTTATAGAATAGTAAAAGTATATTTATATATGACTTACAGCTTGTAATGTATTGGGCATATCGGGTTTCCGAAACATGCCCGAACTGGTGCTATCTTCTGTATAGATAATCTCTCCCATTTTACTTTCAGAATTGGCTGACAATCCGCCAGCAAAGGCAGATGAATTGCCATTTATTTTTGCAATCTGTGATGATTTCTCGATGGGTTTCTCTCTTGGTTTATTTAGTTGAACAGAGCTACCGCCATTTTTTAAACGCTTTACCGTATGAGATGGGATTAAGTCTTCTTCAAGATCTCCTAACTCAATGCCACTGCCTTCTAGAATTGAACTGGCACTATGATTTAGTTTTCTTTTCATACCAGCTCCTGGTGATGGAGATGTTGCAACATCATCGTCATCTTCATTTGCCGATGAAGCTGATGGCGAACTTGAACCCTCCTCGTTGGCACCACTCTCTTTTCCCCATTGCTTGAACGCATCCATGGCCTTTGTTTTGGATGTCCGGGATGGACGTGATGGTGATGAAACTGCTCCCGGACTGCTGCTGGTATTCAATGATGTTGTTGTCGATGTCGCCTCCGATGTTTTTGTTTGTGGTTGAAGTCTTTTCAAAGCATCAAGACCCTTCTCTCTGGTCAACTTTTGGCGAGCCAATTGCTTCTCAAACATTTGCAGAAAATATGGTACACGCTCTAAATTAGCCATCGCTTCCCATGTATTATCATGATGTGATCGATCTACCCATTTAACCAAATATTCATGAGTCTTACGGCGGGGATTGAAGCGTTTGGCAACAATCTTTTCAACCGCCTCCTCTGTACATTGTTCCGTCTTTGTGTCCACACGTGTGGCAATGCGATTATTATTATTGGTCTTTGGGGTAGAGGATACAATAGTGGGTATTGCTGGCATAGTTGCTTGCTTATTTACTTTTGTTGGCCATTCATTTTCCGTGTCCTTTAGCTGATTGGCTAGTGTGGGCAATTTACTGGCAGATGTCCCTAAAAACGATACAAAAATATAAAACAGAATTAGCATAAAATAAAATAATGGATTTATTAAAACATAAATTCATATAAAATAACATATTATGTAATATTAGAAAACAAAAAAGAGGGCAATAATTGGCAGAAATGAAATATATATTGAATGAAAACTTTTTATATTTATATATATATATTTTTTTTATAATAAAATAAATTCAATTTAATGGAATATAAAAACCTATCTGATTCCTACCACGAAGGAACCCTCCTTTAAAGGTTAATTGGAAAATGGAAAAAATAAAATAATAATAAAAAAAAAAAGCGCCTTTTTTTTTTTTTCTTAGTAATAACAATTATTCATTAATGTATTAATATTTCTGTTATTATACTTACTTCTAATAGTTGAGATATTGCTGCTGCCACTGGTATTGTTGCTGGTATTGGAGCTATTGTTGCTACTGGGATTGACAACAGTTTTGGTAATGCGCACCGGCATATCCTGCAATTGACCATGTCCAATTTTGCCAAACGATTGTATTGTCTTACCAGCTACAATCCATGGCTCTCTAACACTTTCCTCCAGCTTCACCCAATGCTGATAGAGCGCCCAGGAATTTGAATTGGCCATTTCTTTGCGCTGATGAAGCTGTGTGGCCTTCCACAAAGTGAATGCCCAAATTGTGGGCTTTGTGTCAAGAGATTCTTTAAGATTGGCATTCTCCTTTTCGCAGGCATCCTCCTTGTGGGCTTGAAATTCCTCTACAAAATTGTAGGCTCGAAGGCAACGTCCACAGACGAGTACATCCATGTTGGCCAATTCCTCTTGGGCGACTAGTTTGATAAGGGAGACAGTGGGAGAGAGAAAGTAGGGATATAATGTAGACGGCGGCATGAGCGGTGTTCGAATTGCAAATTCTCTTGCGGCAGCACACAACACTCACCTCGAATAATATTTGCGTGTTTACCAATTTCCGTAGGTGCAATCTCCTGTGCCAACATTATACACAACACCGACGCTTAAGCTTTTATTGAATGCATTTAAAAATTGTTTAATATTTTGCTACTGTTATTTTCTACAAACACAAAAATATAAAAAACTGCTTGAGCAAAAAGCGAAAAAAGTACAGTACAGAAAAGATAACTATATGGCAACTCTGGGCGCCTTACAATCGCAGTGTGGTAGGTTTATCTGAACTTGGTATTTTGTAATGGCTGCAAAGCAGCAGGCAGGCCAGAATGAGTAGCACAAAGCAAAATAGCTAAAATACACACAGAAAAAAGAAGGCAAAACATAGGAAACCGGCGCGAAAAAAAAAACCATCAACCATTGAAAAAAATATATATATATACATATATTAAATTATATTTATTCATGCTGCATGAATACAAATAATTATGTTTGAGCCACGTTCTATTTTTTTTATACAATTTCTTATCGCTGGGAAACAAAAATTGTCGGAAGATATGTCAATTAAAATCTAAACGCACACTGCAACTGATTAATAATAGTTGATATTTAATAGGCCCTTTTTTGGTTTTCCATATCCTCATAGTTGAGATCGAATCAGATCGGACATTATTATTGTTATGCCTGTAGCCGTTAAAAAGAAATAATTGCATCTGCACTTTCTTCGTACTCAAGCGGTGTTGACTAATTTATAATTCAACCTGTTTCACAACTACAACACACACCTTCATGTACAAAAGAAGTCCAGCTTTTATGGCGAATTATATATTTTGCAAATTCTATTTTAATAATTTGAAATTGTTTTCACTTTTTTTTACACTTTCCTTGCGCACTCTGTGTGCTGTTGCACGCGCCAACTCTGAATGCCAAAAACAAAATGTTTTACTAAAACCTGACCAGTGATGCTTTGAGAGCGGCTATATCGACTTTTGTACTCCGTACTCAACACATATGATGCGAATGATTTTGGGTACACCTTCATAATATACATCAATATCTTAGAAAATTTTGGAAACACTGAATTAAACAATTTCGTTTTACCTTTTTTATGTAAAAAGTTAGCGAAAACCAGAATATTTATCAGACACTTTTGTAATACAGTGCTTAAATGCCCTTATGTACTGAGTAGGGTGATTTTCCGTTCGTCCGTGTAGCGCTGCACTTTGTCTGCCAATCACAAGATGTGGTGGATTCACGCTAGCGATGTGGCAACACCAACCGGCTATGAGTAAAAAAGAAAAAAAAAACTGACTTGCCGATACTTCTACACCCTTTCAAATTATTGTCCTATTCTAACCGCTCATTGAATCAATACAATTTAGTTCTCCGATAAAATAATCCAACAATATCTTATATAAAAGTTAAAAGCTAATTATCAAGTTTATATACGAGAACTTTGGTATGTATCGCAAAAAAATGTTTTATTTCTTTGTGAATTAAGAATTTTTATTATCCATTATGAATTAATTTATCTACTTTCATAAGTAATTATAGAAATATGAGATACCTAAAAGATGTAATTTTAAAAATGTTCACCCGCCAAAATATTAACAAGTTTAGTGTGATTATTTACATATTTTTCGCATAGACGGTTTAAGTTATGGTAAACGCCATAATTAGGTTGAAAATCGCCGAGTCCGCAGTAATCGATTACTCTTTTCAACAATCGATAAACATGAACTGCAAAACATTCTGTTTAAATAACAATGCTGCTAATTAACAGACTGTTTGCGGGTAAACAGACTCACTTCTGGATTTAACAGACTGTTATTCAATAACGTCGATTAATCATGAATATCGATATCAGTTTTCGTGTGACCATGTCACTGTAACCTTAGCGTTAGCATTTCTTCCACCATTTCTATTTTACTTTGGCCGGCTCAGTGATTAGAAGCATGTTGAAAATGGGAAGAATTTAATCCCAATTCATCATTGATAAAATGTGTGAAATATTCAATTAAATTAGCAAAAGGTAAGCAAGTGTACTTCAAACTAACATCAGAACATATTATTACGGGGTTTTTGTGTATGCACGACGTATCTCCAGAAAAGCAGAAATGTCTGCGCTTTGGTCGCATTTAAAGCGTGCTAAATAAACAAAGTTCAAATGCTGCTTACTAGCATCGTTAGGCGACACGACTTTCCATACTGTGGCCATGGTTTTCAAAGCAGTACAAATATAATATTAATTCTTGCCATATGGTTGAAAATATTCCGGCAACTGTACCTAACCTCAATGTTTGAAATTCATTTTTCCTTATCTTCAACCCCTCTTACAGAGTCCATCGTTTCATCATGTATTTGTATAATTTAACACTGCAAAAGGGAACGGGTGTGACCCATGCGATTCATGGTAACTTCTCCGGGGGTAAGCAGCAAGAAGTGCTGCTGTCACGTGGCAAATCGCTTGAGTTACTCAGGCCCGATCCAAACACCGGCAAGGTTCATACCTTGATGTCCACAGAGATCTTTGGCTGCATACGGGCACTAATGTCTTTTCGTTTGACTGGTGGCACGAAAGGTAAGCACATGTAGCACTTCAAATTATAATTAAAAAAAAAATATTAGCGCACAAATCCCTATTGAGGCAACAATTTCTGATAGTTGACCCCAGTAAGACCGTTTTAAACATGTCTAAGTGCGATAAAAAAAAGAAGACTTGTCGTCGCATTTGCCATTTACCTCTTAATCTACATGGTATGGTGAATTGAAACTTTGAGTCACATTTTTTTAATTATCATTAAACTATTGCCAATCTAATTTGACTTTTCCCATCATCCATTTTCATCCTTATCCATAGATTATATTGTTGTGGGTTCTGATTCTGGCCGCATTGTCATTTTGGAATACATTCCCGCCAAAAATGCTTTGGAAAAAGTGCATCAGGAGACATTTGGCAAGACTGGTTGTCGCCGCATTGTTCCTGGTCAATACTTTGCCATTGATCCTAAAGGACGTGCCGTCATGATTGGTGCGGTAGAAAAACAGAAATTGGCCTATATCATGAATCGTGATACACAGGCACGTTTAACCATTTCATCACCATTGGAAGCACATAAATCGAATACCCTAACCTATCATATGGTGGGTGTCGATGTTGGCTTTGATAATCCCATGTTTGCATGTCTTGAGATTGACTATGAAGAAGCCGATTTGGATCCATCAGGTAAAATAATAATAATTTAACATCATTTATAATATTTATAAATTGAATCCATCCTGTTGGTCAAGGGTCAATTAAAATTTATAGCGCTTTAATTCTCAGTGGTTGTGGATTCATCCACCATGGTCAACTGTCTGTACTAAACGCTAGATAAAATGTTTGACCACTGAACCATTGGTGTTGCTGTAATTTACCTAGCAACACTTCACTGATTTGTGGCCCACATTGCCAGTTGTAGCATTCCCATTCCGTCTATAAATGGAATGAAATTGATCTTAAATAGTAAATTTTTAATAATTTGTTATATATTTTTTTTGTTTTCTTCAGGTGATGCCGCTCAACACACTCAACAAACACTTACATTCTATGAATTGGATTTGGGACTGAATCACGTGGTCCGTAAATATTCGGAGCCATTGGAGGAACATGCCAATTTTTTGGTCTCTGTTCCTGGTGGAAATGATGGACCATCGGGTGTGCTCATTTGCTCAGAGAATTATCTAACATACAAGAATCTCGGCGATCAGCATGATATACGTTGCCCTATACCTAGACGTCGGAATGACTTAGATGATCCAGAGCGTGGCATGATTTTTATATGCTCGGCAACCCATCGTACAAAGAGCATGTATTTCTTTTTGCTACAAACTGAGCAGGGTGACATCTTTAAGATCACACTCGAAACTGATGATGACGTTGTATCGGAGATTAAGCTAAAGTATTTTGATACAGTGCCACCGGCCACAGCAATGTGCGTACTAAAAACGGGTTTCCTGTTTGTGGCCAGTGAATTTGGCAACCAGTAAGTGTAGCCTTCCTTCCATATATTTGGATTCGCACATTTGCTAACCTTATTTGCCCTTTGCCCAATTCAGTTATCTATATCAGATTGCCCATTTGGGTGATGATGATGATGAGCCCGAGTTCAGTTCGGCCATGCCTTTGGAAGAGGGCGAGACATTCTTTTTTGCGCCGCGTGCCTTAAAGAATCTTGTACTGGTCGATGAGTTGCCCTCATTTTCACCTATTGTTACATCTCAGGTGGCTGATTTGGCCAATGAGGATACACCACAATTATATGTGCTTTGTGGCCGCGGTCCACGTTCCACTTTGCGTGTACTTCGCCATGGCCTGGAAGTTTCCGAAATGGCTGTATCTGAATTGCCTGGCAATCCCAATGCTGTTTGGACTGTGAAGAAACGTATTGACGGTGAGTCCATTTGACCATTTAGCCATTTGATTTAGTTTAAGTATATAATATTTGTTGTAAGTCAAATGTGAAATGAGATATATTTCCTCTAATAACTCAACTGGTGCATTGATGATGATAGAATCCAATTTAATTCCACACAATACCATCCACAAGTTATCAACCACCAGTTCTCTCTTATTTCAGGCGCTTAAACACAGACGATCAATGCCGATTTGTTGTGTGTGAGAAAATGTGAATTGTGAAAATGAGAGACAATACGAAGAGAAGATGAGAATTCTTCTCTCGATAATGTAAAATGAAATTTGTCTCTTGTGAAGCGATAGTAAGTAGGTAAGGCAACATTTTGCAACTTGGGAGTCGGCTCCTAAATTGAACAGATACTACATAAATATATATATATACGATCCATCCATACTACTACATATATTATAACTACTACTGCTATTCTATTGAGAAGAAGTATCTCTCTCTTTCCCTCTCTCTCTCTCTGTGGGTGTGTGTGTGTGTGTGTTGGAGACATTGAACATGATGCGATTCTTATCAACCGTGTTTCAGCTGAATTTTCCATTGATTACAATTTTGATAAACTGATTATTCAATGTTCTCCTTCCTGCTGATGCTACCATCCACCCCACCCCCTTTTAAGTTGTTAGGCGGAAATTTGTTAGATATTATGGAATATAATGGTAATGAAACAAAGTTTTCCCTTCTGTTTGTTACCCTACTTTTAGACGAATTTGATGCCTATATCATAGTCTCCTTCGTGAATGCCACTCTAGTACTGAGTATTGGTGAGACAGTTGAGGAAGTTACGGATAGTGGCTTTTTGGGTACAACGCCTACACTATGCTGTGCCGCATTGGGAGATGATGCCCTAGTTCAAGTCTATCCGGATGGCATTCGTCATATACGTTCTGATAAACGTGTGAATGAATGGAAAGCTCCTGGCAAGAAATCTATAACGAAATGCGCCGTTAATCAACGTCAGGTGGTTATCACCTTATCGGGACGAGAACTGGTTTATTTTGAAATGGATCCGGTAAGCAAAATATAATACATATCTCAAATATTTATCACAAGGGGATTGTGAGTCAGAAATCTATCCTTTTGCTAATTTTCTGACTACAATCCCATTTGTATTTTGCGCTGATGACAAAAACACGAAAAGAACAATCATGTTGAGACACTATGTGTCCTGCAGTGCTGAGCAGCTTTCAATATTCTAGATTTTGTATTGCCCAACATTTTTTTTATGTTGTAAATTACTAAGCAGAGTTATTAATTTTCATTCAACAGACTGGTGAATTAAATGAATACACAGAACGCTCGGAAATGCCAGCAGAGATTATGTGTATGGCTCTTGGTACAGTACCCGATGGAGAGCAACGTTCATGGTTCTTGTCTGTGGGCCTGGCAGATAATACCGTCCGTATATTGTCCCTGGATCCGAATAATTGTCTATCGCCTTGCTCCATGCAGGCATTGCCCTCACCAGCAGAATCTCTTTGCTTGGTCGAAATGGGTCACACTGAGAGCACCACCAATGCAGGTGGGGATGAAGATGCTCCAGCACAGCGTAGCGGTGGTAGTAATAAAGGAACCATATATTTAAATATTGGATTAAGCAATGGAGTATTGCTGCGTACGGTTTTGGATCCAGTTTCCGGTGATTTGGCCGATACACGAACCCGTTATTTGGGTTCTCGCCCGGTTAAACTATTTCGCATCAAGATGCAAGGAGCAGAAGCAGTCCTTGCCATGTCCAGTCGCACATGGTTATCGTATTATCATCAAAATCGTTTCCATTTAACACCATTGTCATATGAAACTCTGGAGAATGCCTCGGGTTTCTCCAGCGAGCAGTGCAGTGAGGGCATTGTGGCCATTTCTACCAACACATTACGAATTTTGGCACTAGAAAAACTAGGAGCTGTCTTCAATCAGGTGGCTTTCCCATTACAGTATACTCCACGTACATTTGCAATACATCCGGATACTGGACGAATGCTAATTGCGGAAACGGATCATAATGCCTATACGGAGGATACGAAAAATGCGCGCAAAGAGCAAATGGCTGAAGAGATGCGCAGTGCGGCCGGTGATGAAGAGCGTGAATTGGCCAGGGAAATGGCAAATGCCTTTATTAATGAAGCACTGCCCGAGGATGTGTTCTCTGCACCCAAAGCTGGATTAGGCTTGTGGGCTTCACAGATACGCTGCTTGGATGCCATGCACGGCCAGACCATGTTCAATGTACCCCTAACCCAAAATGAGGCTATTATGTCGATGACACTGCTCAAGTTCTCCATTGCTGCTGATGGACGGTATTACTTGGCTGTGGGTATTGCCAAGGATCTGCAATTAAATCCTAGAATCTCGCAAGGTGGCTGCATTGACATCTATAAAATTGATCCAACATGTTCCAGTTTGGATTTTATGCATCGAACTGAGATTGAAGAGATTCCTGGGGCATTGTGCGGCTTTCAGGGTCGTCTGCTGGCCGGATGTGGTCGTATGTTACGCATTTATGATCTGGGCAAGAAGAAGATGCTGCGCAAATGCGAAAATAAACACATTCCCTATCAGATTGTCAATATCCAGGCCATGGGTCATCGTGTCTATGTCTCAGATGTCCAAGAATCGGTATTCTTTATACGCTATCGTCGAGCCGAGAATCAATTGATTATATTTGCTGATGATACGCATCCGCGATGGGTAACAGCCACCACTTTGTTGGATTATGATACAATTGCCATTGCCGATAAGTTTGGAAATTTGAGTATTCAGCGTTTGCCTCATTCTGTCACCGATGATGTGGACGAGGATCCCACAGGAACGAAATCATTATGGGATCGTGGCCTGCTTTCGGGTGCATCGCAAAAATCTGAAAATATATGCTCGTTCCATGTGGGCGAGATAATCATGTCACTGCAGAAGGCAACTCTCATTCCAGGCGGTTCTGAGGCCCTCATTTATGCCACATTGAGCGGAACTGTTGGAGCCTTTGTACCATTCACCAGTCGCGAAGATTATGACTTTTTCCAACATCTTGAGATGCATATGCGAAATGAGAATCCACCATTGTGTGGTCGTGATCATCTTAGCTATCGTAGCTCCTATTATCCAGTTAAAAATGTTCTCGATGGTGATCTGTGTGAGCAGTATTTATCTATTGATGCAGTGAAACAGAAGAGTATAGCCGGCGATATGTTCCGCACGCCCAATCAGATTTGTAAGAAGTTGGAGGACATACGAACACGATATGCCTTCTAAAGGTGAGTTTTGGTAATCCTAACGGTATTTCTAGTTTATATAATGATGATATAGCAATTACCTTGGGACACCTATGAAATATCTTGATTAGTGTATAATTTAGCAACTGATGCAAAAGTTTTTAATCGTTTTTTTTAGCTTCAATTTTTATTCAAATTTATAATTGAATTTTTCTATTTACAGATATTCAACTGTGTGTGTGTTTTTTTTTTTTTGTTTTGTTTTCCAAATTCACCAACATGGAGCAGAGAAAGGAACCTAATAATTTGGTTCATATGGTAAGCAACTCTTAAAAATCGATTTTTATAGATTTGTATATAAATATAGAAAAGATTCTATGATGATTTACGTATTTACCTTGGGACACCTATGAAAAGTCTTTGATTAGTGTAAAGTTTATTAATTACTGATGCAAAAAATATTAAATAATTTTATGAATATATTTCTTTAAATTATTCAGATTTTAAAAATATACATTGTCTATATATATATATTTACAGTTGGTTAGTTAAAAAACGCATACAGCAGCAGATCTCGATTTGGGAAACACATCTTTAGTATATAAGAGGTAAGTCCAATCAACAATTAAGAATATATATATACAAAATATATATCCTGATTACTATGATGTTTTTACATATGTTAGACTAATGAAATGATTTGATTGTAAATTTAATTACTGAGTTTTCTTCGTGTTTCCTTCTGACAAGAAGTTGAGACTCGATTTATTTTTTTGTTTTGTGTTTAAGCAAATTATGCTGCAAAAATATTCATGAAACTTGATTTCTCTGTTTTTTTTCTTTTTTTTTCTTCTCTTGTAGATCCTTCATAATACAACCACTAAAACGACTGCCTATTTATATTAGTTTAAGTGTTTAGTCGGTGCACGAATTGTATATATTCATGGCACGATTAATACACAAAATTATTCATTTAACTTAAGTGATTTTTAATAAAAAAAAAACTAAAGCACTTCATGCTTAAAAGTATAAAAAAGAAACATTATTTTTTCTTAACCATTGCCAAATGGAAAATAAATTTAATATTTGCTCCTTGCATTTCAACTCGACTAGAGATATGACTTCTATATCGTTGATTAATATAACTATAAAAGTTCTATCTTGATATGCAATGGAATATATATTGAGTGTGTTTAATTTAACCAATGTAACTTTTTAATTGGAACTTGTTTATGTTCAATTATTAATTTAATGGTAAGATTAATGGTAAAGAGTGTTCTTTTTCAAGATACCAAAACGAAATGGAAAAATAATGGTTTGAAAATATCTGGCAGAGATTTAGTGTATGTTTTATGTTCAAATGTGATTTAAGTTTGTCACCAAATTTTAAAAAAGTGCGAGAGAGGGATCAATTGAGATTGTGAATATTTTTTGTCCGAATTTTGAACGCAAAACAAAATTTGTTTTTAGTAAAAAAATTTGTCCGAATACTTTCCGAATTGGGGCTATGTTACATTACCTTCCTTATCTGTGATTCTGATCTGAGAGAAGTTTAGGAAATATAGGAATGTTGGTTTCCAATTATTTAAATATTTAGTTTGGGAATGGGTTATTTTTTTTGTAATCTCAACTGGGTTTTTTTTTATAAAAGTTATGTGAATTAAATTTTATTCAATTTTGCGGTTTAACATGATATATAATACATATATACTTTTTCTTAGAATGACTATGATTGTAATGGAAGGGATTCAGTTGGGTATATATTACTTCCCATTTATTTGAAATGTTGTTAAAATTGTAAAGAGGAGTGAGGGAATAATTGAATCTAGAGATCCATCATACTGATCGGCATGATGATGGGAATAGAAAAACACGTTTTCAACAAATTGCAGCACTTCCTGGTCTAATATTTGCTTATCTTGGTTATTATAACATATTATTCTTATTAGCATGTGCAAAGCATTATCTTGGCCTTGTTTGTTTATAATTTCCTCCAAGAGGAGACTATGGTTGTCGTCGTCTTTGCTCAGACTTTCCCGTTATGGCCAACAAGAGAGAGAGAAAGAGAGAGAGATGGTGAGGAGAAAAATGAAGAAGGAGGACCAACCACCAGAAAATGTTCTGCTAAACGTCTCGTTTTCTCTCCGGAATGTACGCAAAAATTGTTGTAATTTGTTATGTTTGGAGCACATATATAAGCAAGCACACACAGTAGTTATGCAAATTGTCGCTCAGGCGTTTGCTTCGGTGGTGGCTGGCGACCATCCAAATGGAACCCCAGATCCTACTACCCCATTACCCATTCCAGTCTAGTCTTGTTATAGTAAAGTGTGTGTGTGTGTGTGTGTGTGTGTAGTTAGTGTATGGGGGCCATTTGGTTAAACGATTTATTAACTTCATTTCTAGATCATTAGATCGCATAACACGGACATTCATCACTTGCTTGGCTGCTTTGGCACACTGTTTTTTTGTTTTCTTTCGCTTTTGCTTTTTTTTTTTCCTCTTGCTTTGCTTTGCTTTGGTTTTTGTTTTCGTTTTGCGAATTTCTTGAGAGGAGCACGCAATCTCTATTCACGCCACATGCTTAAACAGGACTGGATTATCATGCATAATGTTACGCGCTGATTATAAACAGAAGGGCTATGAAAAGATGAATCAACCAACTATGGAATTATTAAACGATGCTTTTGGATTTCCAGATAAATCATTTAAGAGTTTCATTCCAGATGATCTTGACCAAACAGAAGGGAGGCAATTGCCACCGAGGATGGATGGACTTTTACTAAGCTAATAAGGATATTATTGCCTCTGATTATTAATAAGTATTACGGGAACTGTGAGATCAGTTCATAAATAATTTCACTTGTAATCCCAAAACATTGGAAAACGTTTTGGCAAGAACAAAATTTTTGGATCCGACACACTTAACTACTTTCCAGATAAAATTTTATTCCAGATGATGTTTATACAATCAAGTAGAAGGACATATAGATTACTTACGGTAAACTAGTTGGAACCTAGTAGTTTTTTGAGACCCTTCGTGGATAATTTTACTTGGGAGAATGGTCCCGAAATATTTTCTAATCCGTTCCTGTGCTTGATGCAGCTGCGATGAAGATGACGACGACGACGACGACGACTAGTACGACGAAACGAGGAAGATGCAGCTCCGGCGATAAGAATAATCAACGCTTGGCGCAAACACTTGGCACTTGTTGGGAGGATGCAGAAGAAACCCTAACACGCCCATTCCGATTGGAATGCGTTCAACAGCAAAGATGCTCAGTTATAGATAAAAGGGAGGCCACCATTTCCAGAGCCACCATCTCTTGCATCCCATTCCAGAGTTTGGAATTGTTGTTGTTACTTCCTTCCCTTGTATTTTGGGGCGTGTATGGATTGGCCGGCTGGTCGGCCTATATTGTCCACTCTCCTGTGCTGTGTGCGCCATGTGCTCTTGTGGTATCCATTGACCAACAAAGATCACAATCTCTTTGGTCCAGAGATCGGTTGTATCGTTATATCTGTTTGGGATACCAAGTTGTTGCATTTGGCAGATGCTTATCACATGGCGTCGTTCAAATGCCTCTTGCGTGATAAAGAATTTCGCATGAATCTTTGCTTTACTCCAGCTATGGGGCACATCATCACAGTGCTGGCAAGTGTGTGTGTGTGTGTCTGTTAGCGATGCAACTTTACAGCTGTCCCAGCGGTCAGTAGTGTGTGTTTGCGTGTAAGAATTTTCTGCGAATTTTGCTGAGATTTTAATCAGATGTCGGGCCACTCGACTCGATTCGATTCCCCGTCCCGAGCGATCTCACCGCCGACACTTTCGCCTGCGAATTAAATGCTCATTTTCCCCCATTTTCCATTTAACCATGCGCCGGCCCGGACCGTACCGTACCGTACCGTTCCGTTCCGTTGAGAAAAGCTTTTCCAGTCACGTCTCTTCACAGTTAGCAACTTTATTAAAACTAACGGCATGGCAAATAATTAAAACGCATCGCAAAAAAATAAAAAAAGAAAAGAATAAAAAAAATAGAGGTAAAAAAAAATATTGTAAATTGCTCACCATGTAATAAATAGAATCATCAGCCAACCAACTGGCGGCCAGAGAATGGGGCAGAATCTGCTGGGGGCTTAGCCAGAGCCACAACATCATGATCATCAGCAGAGCGGGCGACGGCATCAGCGGGGAGGCATCAGCATTATTTTAATTCACTTAGCGTCTTTGACGACGTTGGTTTTGGCCAAACTCTGTAGTCTAAGAGATTTGAGCCGGTTGGTTTGCCAAACCAATTATAAAGCGAAGACTTTCGATGTACACACACGTGTTGAATGAGAGAAACGGAGATAGGGAGAGAGTGAGATTAGAGACTCTACACATTTAATATGATTGGGGTATATACGAATTGATTATTGAATGATTTAAAAAACTAAATTTCTATATGAAATAGTTTTCTATTTAATTTGAAATATATTCTTCATCCTAATGAAATTTAAAATGATTTATTTTTAGAGGAGATTGTTCACAAAAATTTCGATAAAAACTAGAAATATTTAATTCAAGACTAAAGAGCTACAAATTGATAATTAATTTAATAGTTTAATAATTAAATATAAATTATAATTTGAAATATAAATATGTACATATATATATATATGTATATATATATATAGAGAGAGAGAGAGAGAGAGAAGATGTATATATATTAATTTGTAGGGCCTCCAACTGGTGGTCACACACTAAATGAATGAATATCCCAAACGCAAATCGCAATTCCAATCCCAATTTGTTGCAACATGCTTATAAATTGCTGACGACTGACAGTGAAGTAGAAGATAAAGATGAAAGAGGCGGAGCAAGAGGAGTAGCTGGAAGAGCATCAGCAACCGGAGAAGAGTGACACTCCACATGCGGCAAGTCCAAGTCCACAACTGTTGATTGCTGTCAGCAATCTTTCTTCGTCGTATATGTTGAATGTTGCTTGTTGTGTTGCGTTGAGTTGAGTTGCGTTACGGCCTGACCCCATTCAATGTCATTAACTCGGCCCCAAGGTCTGTTTGTTTTGGCTGGCCCCAAAGAGTTGGCAATTTTCGCATAATTGGCTGAAAATTATGAAATGTGACGAGGGCTGCTGCCGTTGAGCTGATTCGTCTTCCAACTTTAACTTGACTACTGAACTCATTTGAACTTCTCCTCTCTCAGGTTTGTGTCAGTAGAGTATAGGCAGGGGGGGAGGCGGTGGTGGGAGATTTTTGGTACTCCAACTGTTGGCAAATCTTTTCTTTCCTTTTTTTCAATCTTTTGTCTTGTTGTTGTTGTTCTGGTTTTGGTTGCCCCCAAGGCATTCAATGTCTTCATGTAGCTGACTGACCGACCGAAACTCTCAAACTGTAAACGTTTCAGTCACTTAGTCAACAATCTGTTGCATCTAATTGTCTTTGCAACAAATTACTCAATTCCATGCTGCTGATGCTAAGATCTCCTCAAGATCTTGAGATCTTGGGTGCAGCAGCGTCATTTGAGACAGCCGGGATCGAACCTGCTGGTCAACAGGTTTGACATAATTTTCACTTTAGTTTGTTTTTAAAAGCACAAATTTGCACGCAGCTGAGTCAAAATGTTGAGACGGAGACGGAGATGAATATGGAGACGTAGACAGATGACGATAATGTTGATTATAATGACGATCATGATAATGATGCTGAATGACGATGACGATGCGTTGAGTAACTCAATCGCAATCACAAAAAAAAAAAAAAGCAAATCGGCAATCACAATCTCCGTTTCAGTCGCAGTCTCGGTCTTAATTCTGAATTGAACATGCACTTTAGTGGGCGTGGCACACTTCCGTAAGCAATTTGCTGCGGTTCTTTGGCTGATGAAGACACGACGACTTTGTTGGTGGTTGATGTGTGTGTGTGTGTGTGTGTGTGTGTGTGTGTGTTGGGGAGGGGGAGGGTTTATAATGGAATATTTTGATGCTGAAACCGATGTTTAAAAATTCAAGCTATAAAAATCAAGTGTGGGCCACCGTGGTCAAAAAACCAGAACAAAAGATATGGTAATCACGGAAATCTGACTTGTTTTTTGTTTAATCTTAACCGAAACAAAGCTGTTTTATTATTTTGTTTGTTTCGGTATTATTGCAAAGAAAATTGTCAATATGTAAGATTTTAGAATCAAAATTCTTAGCTGAGATTTATTTCTTTTTAATGATCGACATATTGATATTTTTAGTTGTAGTTAGAGATGGTTTAGTTATTAATGTAACGGTTATTCAGCAAACAATTTGGTATTTGGTATGGTATCAATATTTAGTATAGAATGTAATGGAATAACCGCTCCGAAAGCGAAACTATTATAATAGTTTGTTTCGGTTATTTCGGTTATTCAGATTTATTGTGTTTGTTGGAATATAAAGTTATGGAAGCAAAACTATTGAAATAGTTTGTTTCGGTGTCTATTGGTAATACGGAAGCTTTCGGTTTTGTAACTGTAACATTTAAAAATTGTTTAACCATAGTGCGGCGCGATGTATTCTCAGAGATTTTATATTCGATTGTGCAACAGTTGCAGTGTTGTAAGCATATTAAAATATACGTTGATCAATCACACACACAAACCGATCAGAACACATCATCAAAACGAGAGAGAGAGAGAGAGAGCTGGGGAAGAGGGCCATGGACCGAAAAGAATGGAAAGAGAAGGGAAGAGTGGAGGCCAACTGTCGGAGACACGTCAACAATGAGCCATAAAAACGGGAGCAACATGCAACATAATTGAAAGCAATTTGTGGCTGACTGACTGGGTGACTGAGTGCCGTTTGGTCCTCTGGTCCTGGTTGATGAGCAGCCGGCAACCGAGTGAGCGTTCAGCGTCAGCATAAACGTTACACTGATTGCCATTGCCCCACTCGTTCATTCAATCTCTCACACGTGTTGTTTGTCAATGCTCCTCCATGACGATGAAGTCGATGATGATGAGGATGATGATGCTGCTGCTAGCAAAAGGGGTTCCAAAGCAAAATATACAAACGGAAGTCGCTCAGTTCCGGCAAACGGCAGACATTGATGATGATCATCTGCACCTGAAATACATTTCACTAGCAGGCATACACTTTACAGTCCCCACTCCCTCCCTCCCCCAACAATCCCATCTATCCAAAATCATTTCGGTTTCTTACGCAATTGTCGTCGTCTTTGATTTGGATCTCTGACTGGTTAAAAGTGTGAAGGGGGGGGGATAGGGAGAGAGATACTTTTGGAGTAATTGCAAACAGCTGAGCAACATGTGCCGCCCACCCGCCCATAATTTGTCCAAATTTAATTGATTTAGAATTTTGGTTTAAGTTTTCAAATATATTCAATAAATATTTTTTTTAATTTTTCAGTTACTTTTTTTTCTTTTTTACTTATTTTAAATTTGAATTGAATGCAAGGTTATGTTAGTTATTATGATCCCCTCATCTCCTCCATCCTCGTCGATTTAAACAGGGTCATTTCGCTCTTGTCAAGCTTCGTTGGACAGCTTCGGTTCAGTCCAGTGGAGCAGTGTAAATAATTTGGGATGGGGGAAGGAAGGAGGAGTAAAACAGCTGTCTATATGCCCCCAAACAAAAGTTGGGCCAAGTGCGTGGAGTGGTTTTATGTTGCCATTGCATCTTGCTTCTTTTTATTTGCAAAACAATGAATGAAACGCGTTGTTGTTGCATTTGCTGTTGGGGAGTTTATCAAGTTGAAATTGCACAGTTGGTTGACTGCTGCCACAACATACATACATGCATATGTACATACATACACATAAACACACTCAAACACTCACACATACACCAGTGAAGTCATATGCAGAAAATCAACGTTGGAAAATTATTTCCATTTTTATTTTTGTTTTGATATCTCATGTTAGTTATGTATATGGTATATTATGTTTCGGTTTAGTGATCTCTTCCACATGCCCTTCAACTGTTTTTGCAAAAATTTATATTAATACAAAAACGTGTGCGTTTAAATTAATTAAATATATCGTTTAAAAATAGGAATAATAAAAATTTATAGAAGAGATTTATTCCATTGATCGTTATATGAAATAAGAAATTGTTAGTATCCGGAATATGAAAGATAAATGAAAGAGAAACAAGAAAATAGTATATAGTTTTTAGGAATATATGTATATTTTTGATCATAACATCAATAGTTAAATAAATTAAATATATTTATATGTATGTATAATCTATATTTAATATGGATTATTAGAGCAAAGTTTAATATTAATATCAATTAGATAGGTGAACTATTAAATTAGAGAATTTAAAGAAAAAGAAAGTTAGAGTCCAAATAAATATCAAACAAATCATAAATGAAACCTTTCCCCATAGGGGGCGCTACAGTGTTTGTTAATAAATTCAAAAAATAAATAAAAAATAGAATGTTTGTCTGATGGAGGAAGATGGTAAAAACGACGTTTTATTCCCATTTGTTGTAACTCTTTCAAATCAATTCAAATGAAGCTAAGATTTATCTATAACATTTTATTTTGAATTTCTAAAAATTTTAACTTTAAAGAATTTGAAAAGAGGAAAAAAAAAAAATGAAATAAAAAGAAAAAATAAATTGCTGAAATAGCAAACGACGAAAGCAAAATGAAATTTAATAGTGGCATACTGAGCTATTAGAGCTAGAACAGCTGTTCTGTGGATGGCAAATCGCTTATACGCCTTGTTGTGCGGCCAAGCGTTGCAAATAGTTTTTACAATGTGTGTGTGTGTATGTAGGTGGGTGGGTGTGTACTGTGGTAGCCTCATCACCCACACACAGCTGCAATTCAAGTGCAGTGCTCATCAATAAAGTGAAATTGTTGTTTTCTTTCATTTCATGTAATTATTTTTTTTTTTACTCATTTTTTTTTTTGTTGCTTTTGTCGAGTTGTTTGAATTTGGCGGCCGTTGCTTGACGGCTGCTTTTTTTTTTTTGGGGCGATCAGCCTTGTTGGGGCCGTTGCTTGTTGCTCTTGTTGTTGTTATTGCTGGTGTGGATTTTTACCCATGCACAGGGCATATGCTACACATATACGAGGCAGCTGAGGCAGCACCCAACAGCAACAGCAACCGGACGCACGTGTTCATTTTCATTTGGCGCTGAGGCAGAGAGAACCCAACAACGATAAACAGTCAAAACAACAACAACGAGAACAACAGCAACAACAACAGCAACAGCTGTACGGCAGAATCTTTGTAGACGGCGACGGAAGAAAGACGGCGACGACGACCAACGACGACTGCGGAAATTATTCATTCAACCGCTTTTATTTTTTAATTTTTTTTTCCCCTTTTTTTTTTCCTTCTCTCTGTTGTATTTTCTTCAATGTGGATGAACAACAGCAAAAATTCAAGGGAGTAAGGGAAGGGAAACCGAGGCAGGAGAGGGGAAATAAAAAATAAAGTTGAAACGAAGAAATTTGAAATTCATACAAATTGCAAGCGGCGACCGCCAAGCACAGGAACAACAACAGCAGCAGCAGCAGCAATAGCCATCGTCGTCGTCGTCGCATCGTCAGCATATTGCGGGGGCAGTAGGATGGAAATGGAGTTTGGGGAGAGCCCCCAGAGCCACCCAAGCGGCTCCAAAGCGAATGTCCATCAAAAAGTCAGCCAAGCACAAAAATCGACCAAAAATAACACAACAAAAAAAAAAAAAGAAAAAGAAAAAAAAAAGAGTACAAAAAGCAAAAACTACAACAAAGAAAACACAACAAAACCAAAATGCTTTTGTTTTGCACTCGATGAAAAAAAAAACCAATGCAACAACAATAAGACGAACAAAATAAAATAATTATTTTGCATTACATAACGAAACAAAAGGCTAAGAGCTTAGCTCCCAGTTCAGCTTTCTCTCCGGCAAAAGTGTTGCTTTAGCTGTTACATCGACCAATCCATCAGTCCATCAGCCAACGGAGCGGGTCAAAGACAACCGCAGAATCACAAAACCCCGACCCCCGTCTCGGGCTCGGACACGGATTCGGAATTTGACTTGGTCGCAGAGTCGGCCCCGCAGAGACAATAAAACAAAAGACCAAAAAAATCACAAAAAAAAAAACAAAGCAAAAAGTCACAGACCTTGATATACCCTGCACTAAGTAGAGGATCAACTGATCGTTGCTCTTGATATGACATATATAAATAATATCTGGTTATAGGGCAATTACTATAAACTATAAACACTGCAACAGTTTTTTTTTGTTTTTGTATTACTAAATCGGATGTAATTTCCTGAACCAAAAAAAGATATATATTTTTCTTTCTTAGATCAAATGAAGATTTGATAACTCGAAACAATGCTTGAAAGTCTTTTATATATGTATGTATGTATGTTTCTATATAAGTTGTTGGTTTTTAAAGGACCCAAATCTTCTTTCTTTATAATATACTATTTCTATTGAATCAGATTATTATTGAGCTTATCTCAGAAATCCCAGAAATCCCAGATTTTGTTGAAGACTTCACAGTTTTGATAAAGTATTCGATAGTTTTTCTAAAATAAGTTTCTTCAACTTTACTTTTTTTAAGTTTCCTCAATCTGAACCAGATATAGATATGTACATATCTATATACATTTGTACCTTTTAGTCTAGTTTTACTGTAAAATAAAGTGAGCTGCTTGTTTCACTGTATATATTTCTTTTAACAAATAAAGTGTAAACTGTATTACAAGCAAATGATTACCAATCTGAACTCAATTGAAGGCAAATCTTTTTATTTATCACAAATAGTCCTTTTTCTATATATGTATGTACATATGTATGTATGAATATATATACATATGTACATACATACCTATATATACCTATGTTTTTTTTTTTACTATATGCCCATTTCTTCGTAGTTGGGTTATAGGGTATTAAAACAAAATCGACATCAGCAGCTCGTCTTTCACACAGGTGTGCGCAATCAATCAACATGAGATCATATTAAACCGACCGACGGGTAACAATGACCACGATAATCACGCAGCTGAAGCTGCTGCTGGGGGGCTTTGCTGGTATTATTTTTTTCTCTTTCTTTTTGTTGTTGTTTCATTTTTTTGTTTTTTTTTTTTTTTTTGGGGCCACGCACCCGCAACGCACAAGAGCGTTGATAGACTTTACCGCGGGTAAGCGGGTCTGGTTGACTTGGTTGGTTGTTGTTGTTGTTGGCTCATTAAAACTAAACCCCAACTTGTATTGTTGTACGTATTGTATAGCCACGCATCACGCACGTTCAATGACCATTTTTGGACACCTCAAAAAAAAAATATATACATACATACATAAAAAAAAAAACAAACCGAAAGCATCTTGGCCCTGTTTGAATAGACCCAACTGATTGCCTTAACATTCCACACTTAATTAGTGGGCATTTGGTTGAGCAGTTTTGAACGAGAAAACAAATTTTTATAGAAATTTTTCTTTAACCTTGTATCATTAAGGTCTAACAATTGTATTCATTTAATGAGGGGAAACAAAAAAAAACCTAAACACGATCTTCATAACTTTCCATAACTGGGTACAATATGATATATCACAAACATACATATATTGTTGTTAGTCTACAATTATTGTCACTTATATTTATTTTTTACGTGGAAAATATATTAAAGATGTATCAAGCGAATTTAGATCTACATACATACATATGGAGCTTAAAAATACCTTTTCTTTTTCTGTAAATTATTTGACACACATTATTTGATAAACAAATATTATTCGATTTTCTGTTACAAAAATCCCTTTGATCTAAATAGATCTAGAGGAGCAATCATCTCACCATCTTGGAAGAGATACTCTTTTAATGAACTATACGCTATATAGGAACTAGTCTCGAATTTCAATCGATAAAATTTCATGCATTTTCTATTTTTGCAAATAATTTCATTGTTGCTATGTATGTATTGGTCTTGAAATTTACTATTTATTGATTTACTGATTTTTTTTATCATCATAACATTTGCCATTGTTTTTTTTAAATTAGTTTGAATTAAGACCCCTTCCCTAGGGAAATGGTCACCCATTTTGACACACTTGGAAATATTATGGACAAACAATTGGCTTAATTAAACAATACAAAATATTCTTTATGGTTAGTCCGATTTTATAATTTTTTGAAATAGAAATGATAATACTTTCCAACCCAGTTGAATGTTTATCATTATAAACTTTTTGATTATAAATCTTTTTTTTTTTTATGTACGCATAAAAAATCGTATTGGGCCCACTGTACTTTTATAGATTGTTGCTTATGTTCTTTATCACTATTTTTCTTTTTGTTTCTCTGCAAATGCAAGTGACTCAGTTTTTAAGCTTAAAAAGTAACATTTTTTACTTTGGTTTCTTTTTCAATATGTAAGATTGTACCAAGATATACATAAATTGAGGTCATGAGGTTAAGCATATTCAAAGGCTGATTTTTTAAAGAAAAATATATAACACTTAACATATGAATAATTTATTTGTCCAATAAGTCCAATAAGAAAAATAATCTCAAACATAAATTTAATTCCCAAGTATTTGATTTCATTGTAAATTTTCTTTAAATTTTTGCCATCGTTGATTGCCATTGCAATCAATTGCCATCAAACTGTGATTGTAAATGTCAAACTGTAATTGCCTAAAGGCTTCTGCAGCATTGCCCAGGTCGTGCCCTAAACCATGCAAATCCAAATTTTGCCAAATTGCTAAAAATAAAATTAAATTGAAAGGGAGGGCTTACAAATAATAACACTAAAAAAAAGGAGAAAAAAAAATAACAAAGAAACAACAACTCAAAAGCCAATCAAAGGCCGCGGACCCCGACCTGGCCAAGTGAAAGATGCGAGGCAGAACGAACCAACAGACCGAGTCAAGAGTCCCAGAGTAAATAAATATATATGTATATATGTATATATATATATATATATATATGAAAGAGAGATCTTGAAGCTGTGGAATACCACCAATCGATTGCCTTTAAACCTTTCGAACTTTAACTGCAGATCATGGCCTGAAAATTGCGTGAAGAGGAGCATTATGTTTATTGCTTTATGTCTCAGTCTTTTGTTTGCTCATCCCGCGCAATGGCCCCTTATTAAGGTCGGGTAGGAGGGGAGGGTATATGGTAAGGGCAAGGGAATATTAGGTGTAGTGTATACCTCTCTGTTCACAGAGCTCTCTGACCTTGTTTAAACATCAAAACCATATTATTGCCATGCCGACGTTATGTTGTTGTTGTTTTTTTTTTTTTTTTTTTTTTTTTTTTTTTTGTGAAAAATTGCTAAAGTTAAAAACCATTTCATTGCATTTACAGGGTTTCACTTGCCAGCCATGGTCGGCCAGCCATCGCCTTCAATGTGGTTGTTGGTGGTGGTGGTGGTCGTCATCATTGGTTGCGGTTCGCTGCAATTCGATTTGTTTTCTTGATGTTGTTGTTGTTGTTATTATTGCTCTGGCTTTAAGCTTTGGGTTTCAGCCAACGTCACCGCCGCCGCCACCGCCACCGCCGCATTGTGTAATTTATATGCGCCAAAAACCAAATGAAGGCGTTGCGTAGTGCAGTGTATATTGTGTATGTGTGTGTATGTATGTCTGTACGTGTATGTGGATATGGACGACTACGTGACCTCCAATTTCGGCTCGATTTCATGTGCGTTAAAGTGCACATGTTGCTGGCTGTTTCTGTTTCTGAATGTTCGGTGTGGTCGCCTTTGATGCATGCCGCCCCCATTGACTCCACAAACTCCCAATCCAATTCCAATTGCAACTCACCGCCACCATCAGCACCACCACCACTCCTTGTCAGACAGAAAACCACACGCACAAAACTCCGCAAAAGAAGAAAAAAAGGAAAAAAAAAACTTATTCATATGCTAATTTCGCTTAACGTTAAAGAAAATATGGCCAGGCCATTCAGACAACAGAGCCAACGGAGCCAGAGCCGCACTTGTCACCCTGTGTTGACTTGTGGCTTAACTTGCGAAGGTACATGACAAGGAAGGGTTAGCGGTGGGGGTAGGGGTAGGGGAGGGGTCGAGTCCACGACAAATATCCAATTAAAAAATAATTTAACGTTGCGACATTGTTGCAATATTGAGTGGCTTCTTCAGCTCTTTGTTAATGGGCTAAGAAAAGATGCCACCCAACTTAATGGTTAGAAACTAAATTAATTAAGATAATAAAAGCTTTTAAATAAATCGATGGCATTAAAGATTTGAATCTTTTGCAAATTTTAAAACCAAAAACAAGTTCTTGAAATTAATGCAAAGTTAGATAAAGTTAAACATTAAATATAGATGAGATCTATATAAAATATAGATAAGAACTAAGATGATATAGTAATTCGGTTTTTACAAAATTACGATTGATAATATCGCTTAACTGAAAAAAAAAATATCTAGTACATACATATGTATAATCCCCTTTCTATATGTACACTTCTATATGTATTTTCTAATTCAATTTGGTCATATTAATAATTTAAAAAAGATTTTTATATGTAAAGGATTTTAAAGTTTGATTTTGTCACAATATTTTCATTCTTTATAATAATCTTGACCCAATTATATTTTTAATTAAATGACATATTGGAAATATTATCATCTATTGAAATCATTCAATATGCACATTTAAAACAATAAAACTCATTTGTAGAATTATTGATCAAAGGATTTGTATGATCTATGGGATTGTTTGTATATCGTGAGAGGGAGATAAGTATACATACATACATATATGAATATTATCTATCTATCTTTCTTTGTATATTCAATGCTTCAGGCAGTGTATCAAAAAGTATAAGTTTTATTGACTGCGGATGCAGTTTATAAACAATATTACCCCGTAGTCCGTTAGTCCATGATCCGTAGTCATCGTTCGTTTTCCGTGTAGCCGCAATATGGCGCGCATCTGTTACATGTTAATGCGCGCCAAGGCGAAATATTGTCTGTGGGAATATATATATATATATATATATATATATATATATAGAGAAAGAAAGATACATACATATATAGTAGATATATGTACATACATATGTATCTATAATCTTTGGACTGGCATTTGTATTTATGAAATCAAACATAAGGTATGCCATTCGATCGTCTCCTTCAGCTGCACATTTGGCACACATGACAGCCGCATGCTCTCCAATTCAATCCAATCCAATCCAACCAAACCTCCTCTTTTAACCCGCCCTCCTCTGCCTCCGCCTTCTCCCTTCAAACAAACAAGAAAATGAAAAAAAGAAATATCGGAAATTTTCGAAAGAATAGTACTGAAAAACGGCACCCAAAAAAGGGGGCCAAAGCAAGCCACACACATGCTCCATGTGCTTTACTGAGGGGTTTGGGGAAGAGTTTTTATGCATTTCCAGTTAAATCGGAAGTGGAAATCACGACGACGATCTCTACTCCACCACTACCTCCTCCTTCTCCTTCTTCTTCTGGCAAAAGAGCGTGCCACGATTAACACGCTATTTCTGTCAGAAAGGAATGGTGGGGGATGGGGGAGGGAACTGTGGATTTGGATTGTGATGCGGAGGGGAAGTGTTGGATTGAGGTGATAGTGGCATGGGTGTGGGGTGGTGTAGGGTATGTGTGTTTGTGTGTGTGTACGTTTTGGGGTGATTTTTAGTTCCCACATGTCACCATTCTGCCTCAGCTGTTTACAGTGGGGGCCCTCGATACGAGCTGCTAATGATGCCAACGGGTTAAATGCGTTGTGATCTATTTCGAGTTTGTTTCATTTCTTCTGCTTATGGCATACTCTATACAATAAAGTATATTGACAATCTAAGACTATATAAAAAAAAAGAAACAAAAAGAAAAATCTAATATGTAGTATGTTATTGGAACTGAAAAGTGTTTTGAAAAATGAAAATATCTTTTTTAAATTTACATCAAAAATGCATATTATAAATTCATTTTTCATATTAATATATTATATAAAAATGTTTTATTTTTACTATTTTAGTGAAATGTCCTTAATCTACTCAAATAATTAGTATTTTTTTTTAACTGTTGTTCTGTTTTCTATTAACCGAAATTTGTTTCAACACTCATTTGCCACATTTCCTTAGTGTATTTCATATTCGCTTAATATTCTTCTTTTTTTTTTTTCTTTCATTCATTCTCTTTTTTTCTGTTTTTTTTTTGTGTTTTTGATTTTTAATATTTTTCCAAGTGTTGCTCAATATTTTAGCTTTTGTTTATGGCTTCTTGATATTACCCACGTGTCATATTTTATGGCTGCCCATAGACCAACGAAATGGTTTTGGTACATTCTCTAGGGAAACAGTTTTTGTTGTGAGCTTTAAATTTCAAATGCCTACGAAAATATTTTGATTGCCGGGGGCAGTTTGAGAGGCGCCTCACCTTTTATAGTCAATGCCTTGCAAACTGTATACGGTATTTATTTATATGTATGTATGTATATAGAGTGTGTGTGTGCCCAATGCCAGGGGTTTGTCAATTCATTTTGCGTAGTTTTTCGCCAATTTTCTGGCAGCCAAATGCATATTGACACAAAATTGACATTTAACAAACTTGCCAGCCATGTTGAGGCAACTGCAACAAAATCGACAAGTGCATTAAACACGCCCAGACCCCGGGATAGCAACAACAACAACTGCAACAACATTAGCAGCAGTAACAACAAGTGCATCGTTGGATATGGATGCAACTACTCTGCCACCAAATGTGGTCAGCACTTGGGTGCACACATTTTATTTATATTGTTGTTGTTGTTTTTTTTTTCCCCCCCAATGGTTTGCAACTTTTTGGCACTACATACAATTCGACCTGCCTTGACCATATATGTTTTAAAAAAGCGGCGCTGTCTCGTACTGATCTAACTATGGTCATTCGACCGATATTTGAAATATTTTTTACGCGATCGTCTTGCGTATTTGGTCAATGGGTAGTCAAGTTGTATGAAATTTTCAGATTGCCAGCTGGCCAGTTCATAATTCCTGCAGCTGGTGTGGTGGTTTGGTGGTGCTGGTAGTGCTGGTGGTGTGATCATGCCTTTTACACCTTTCACAAGATGATATAACCTAAAACATAGATAAAATATATTAACCACTATTTGCCATTCATTACATACTTTACAACACAAAAAAGTTCATCGTTGACATTTTAAGAAAAAATTAAAAATAAAAAGGATTTTAAAAAGAAAAACTTTCCTTTAAATACAAATATCTAAAAAAGATGGAAAAAGATCATAAAATTTGAAAGAGTTGTAAAAACAGAAGCACTATTAGATGAAATATATGGGTACAAATATTTATATGACAGAAAAGTAAATATATACATAAATATATTTATATAACACTAGGAACAAACTTTTCAAAAATTAAAATTTTATTTTTTTGGTTAAGTTTAATAATATTTTTATACAAAAACTTTTCAAATATAATTTCAATCAAAGTATTTTTTTTTTTGGTTAAGATACATAATTTTCTTGTTTTCCATTTTCATTTTTTTGTTTGTTTTTACAAAATTACAAAAATTGAAAGAAATAATTTGATCAGTTTTAGGTTAAAAATTTTCTTTTAAAAAAACTTTTCAAAAGTTTACCTATCCTTTTACAGAATCAAGATTCATTATTTTCTGTTTACATTATTCATTTCATTATTTTAATTACAATAATTAAAAGGACTAATTTGATCATCTTATAAATATTTTATTTAGCAACAAATATCACATTATTTCATTTTGGGTTTATCTCTTTAAATTAAAGAAATTCTTCATTTAATCGCAATAGTCAAAAAATCAATCCTCAGTTTATTAAATGTTTTTTCCGTATTGTAAAAGCTTTTCAAAGTTGGCTTGAAACATTATATAGATCGGAAATCTTCATGGCTCGATAATTTTTCAGCTTAGATTATAAAAATTGCACCAGAATTTGAAAATAAAAAAATTAACTTATATATATCGTACATAAATATGAATGAATTTATGAAAACACAAACACACGATACACTGAAAAAAAAAATGGTTTAGAAATTTATATTATATTGAAAACAATGCTATTGTAAAAATAATAAAAATAAACCAAGAGTATTTTAAAACGTTTGTTTTTTGTTTTTGAGTAATTATTTTTTTCTCAGTGTACTCTCATAATGTATAGATTGATCAAGAGCTCTTTCTTTGTTTCCGTATTTCGTGTTGCCATAATAAGTATTTGCCGCTGGTGTTTGGTTTATAATGCAGGTGTTTGGATTTACTATTGGCAATTGGCTAACCAAGATTTGTCACCTCCATTGTGAAGGTATGGCTAAGGCTGCTGGCATCGGCACGATATTGCCCCAATGCCCCGACTGTCTGACTTTAGCTACGAGTTGCGACTTACGAGTTACGAGAGTGTGACTGTTGCATTTTATCTTCATTTTGGGATCGAGTAAATCATAATTTTACACCTTCTTTCACGACATCGAGCGACGCGGCGGCGCATGTTTGTTTGTGCCACATTTATCTGGCACCACTCATCGCAAATTGTGGTCACATACACACACACACACACATACCACTCCCACACACACTCCACTCCACTCAGATGTACTATAATCATCTCTTTTGCATTCTCATTCCCAATTTCCATTACCAATTCAACATTTCTATGGTTAAATTAAATTTCAATTATGCGGGACAACCAAAAACGGCCCAAAATGCTTGGCCAATTTCCTGCTGCGACTAATTATAAAAGGCGGGGCTATTTTTAAAAACCAAAAAATAAAAAAAAAATTAATCCCCCCGCCCATCTATCATTAAATTGTCGTCGCGTTTGTTTGTGGTAATTGCGCCTCGATTTGTTTTATGGGCCGCCAATCAAACGGACAACAAGTTAACGCGTTCCAATACATAAAACTCGAACCAAAATTGGTAAGAGACATCACATCCCCCCACTTCTCCCTCTCTCTCTCTCTCTCTCTCTTTTTCTAACCATATGCGCATTCAAATCAGGCCCAGACCGAAGAGGGCCCAGACCAGACAAGAAACAACAACATTGCTGACAACTCAGACATCCGGAGGTATCTGTTGCATGATAATTAGAAATTGTTCAGCTTAGAGGTAAACACACACACAATTGGGGATGGTCTAAGTACACACACACACACATTCACCACATTCCTCTATACATATATACATATTTACATATATACTTATAGATTTGTAAGTGATTGGCCAATTCCCAACTCGGATTGGCTAGACAAAAATTATCTATTTATAGTTTGGCATGTACTTAACCCGCTTCATAAGGGGAAACTAAAAGAGTAAACTAACTAAATTTTTGGATTTGTACCTTTTCTTATAAGGCTTACTAAAATATATTTTTCTTATATTACCCTGTTTCTGTATAGATACTATATCATTTATATATTTTATATATTGGATTGTTAAATATTAAAGTATTTCATCTAAAACGGAATAAAAGAGGGTAAGTCCAATTAATTTATTTTCTTTTAATATTTATATATTTTGAAATATTTATAATATTTATGAATATTATTTATACCTGTTATACAAGGTCTATATGTATATATATTGAATATATTGCTTTTGTCCTTTAAGGTGTTTCCTTTATTATAAAAATGATATATTAATATTATTTGTTTCGCTTAATCTATATGTATATATATTGAATATATTGCTTTTGTCCTTTAAGGTGTTTCCTTTATTATAAAAATGATATATTAATATTATTTGTTTCGCTTAATCTAATTTTCCATATTTCATGGTAAAATATATTTTTATATCTTCAATATTTCGTTATTTTGGGCAGGTTTTTAAGGGAATATTCTTAAAAAAAAAAGGTTTGGCTTAGTCTCTGGTCTTTTAGCTTCGATTTCTTGAGAAAACCTTTGGAAATTTTTTACACAATTTTTACTTTTTTGTCCCTTCTAAATCCTTTCGGTATAATGATTTTTTAGGAAATTATCTTGGATGTATTTTGATCCTTTCACATCTTATAGATATAATTTTTTCTGGGAGTGATTTTTTAAAAGCATTCTTGGGGTATATGTGGTCTCCAAGCTTTGATTATTTCCCAAAGTTTGATAAAAAGAATTCTTAAATTTTCAGTTTTCAATTTATCTTTTATATCTAAGTTTCGTAAGTTTGTTTTTATAGATTTCTTCAGATGGAACCACTGTATACACGAATATTTACAATTCAATATCTAATCAATACTCGTAAAATTTTATAGTTTATGGTCTTGGAATATAATATTCATTATTTTGTTGACATTAAGAGTATTATGCGATATTCGAACGATGTTTTATACCAAGGGCAAAGATGATTATAATTGTTTTTTTTGTTTCTTGTTTTTAAGCCAAAGGGCAATTAGGTAAACCCTTAATAGTGATAATATTTGTTTAGCCACAGAACACAGACACTTAAAATGTCAAAATTTGTGACAGCAACGCCCACCAAGCAGGCAACCAACATGCATTTATGCCCCCATACCCCATACCAATCCCCCTTCCTGCTCCTTTATACATACATACATACATATACATATAAATACATATATAACCCCCCTCTGAGACAGGCATACTACAGGCGCACACGCATTAACACAAGAGCACCAAATTAAGCCATAAATTTAGACACCGTTGGACCACCAGCCAAGTGGCAGTAGTTGGATCAGGAATGGGGAATGGCGATTGCTAGTGGTAATATAGAAGGAGGGTGGAGGAGGAGAAGAGGGAGGGGATAGGGTAAGGGAAAAGAATCGGTGCGGGTGCCACCATTGCAAGTTGTCTACAAGTAAAACGCCTCTGCAAGTGTCTCGTCAGACTTTTCTCATCTGCAGCTGCGTTGGTGTCACAAGTCGAGTGGAATGGATTGGAATAGGAATGGAATGGATGGTACCAACAGTTGGAGGAGCAGCAGCTCCTAACTTTGTATGTCTGTATGTAAAAATGTATTTATTCCCCGCTTGAGTCTCGTTTAATAAAAAAATTCAAATTTAATTAGTCTTCAAGTGAAAGAGTAAATATATTGTATAATCTGGTATATGGTTGATTCATTATTTGTTTTTAGATTTGCAGCTGCAAATCTTGTGGCAAAAAAGTGTTGAAAAGGAGCAGGAGGAGGAGGGGGGGGTGATAGGGAAAAAATGAGTCCTTATTGGATATATTTTGTGATTGTTAATGTGAATTAAATTTTTACTTCACTGTACAAAACAATTATTATAGAAATTTATTTATGATCAATTATAAGTTAATTTTTTAAAATAATTTAATTATGTCAATCTAATTGAACTTTAAACATTTATGGCTAAATAAAAAAGAATTATGGCCACTAATAATTTGTTATGTGTACGTGTGTGTGTATGTGTGTGTGTGGTTGGGGGGGACTTTTTTTTTTGTCAGTGTAGATTATTGCAATTGTCCGCTGTCCGCGTACACATCTGCATTCCAGACGAGTCAACGGCAGACCCAGACCATGTGGGATTATGACGCGACGGCACTTAAGCAGCAACTAAAAACAAGGCGAGGCACTACTCCACGGCACTACACTGCACTGCAGCAAGTCAACTGCAGTTGGTTTTTTTTTTTTCGTTTTTTCTTTTTTTTTTTTTGTCTTCGTTATTCTTATTTTGCTGTTGCGACGTCATGATGCATAAGAAGAGTTCTTGATTGGCTGCGACGCCTCCGTTTTGTCAGTTGTCGGTCGCGACCCCCAGTGGCAGTGGCAGAGGCATCCCATCGTTTCGATTGAGCATCGCGTGTGACATTTGCTGTAACTTCAACTTCAACTCCATATCCAAGTGTAGTTGCAACTCTGCACCACATTCATTAGCAGCCGTTAAATGTTCACTTAATCATTTTGTCTGGCTGGGAGTGTGACACATGCTGCACTCAGCTAGCTGGCTGGATGGCTTAGAATCCATAGTGGATGCCTCTGTTGTCGCTCCGTCTACAAATTGCCATAGCTTGTTGTTGCAATCTTAAGTGAATTTATGTTGCAATCTGCGACTTAAGTTTCTGTTGCTTCCTTTCCTGCTTCTGGCTGGCTGCCACATCTCATGATGACTTCAATTAATCAGCTTTAGGCTGAGATTGCCCAGATGAATCCACTATATGATCGTGCATCCTGGTTAGTTAAACATGCAATTGCAGTTCAGAGTTCACATTAACCAAGCCTTGCCCCTTGCCTTGTCTTCCATATCTTGTCTTAGTCAGAATTGTGTGTAGTAAGTAGCTTTTTCACATTTTCAATTTGGGTAACTAATTTTGATAGACTACACTTAATCTGAGTAAATTTTTTAACTAATGAATGAAATTGTATTTATTTATGTTGTCATTTCGATAGTTTTATAGTTAGATAGTTTATATCTTAATATTAATTTATATAATAAATTTATATAATACTTGACAAGGCAATTGAACACCTATTTAATGGGTGACAATCTTGCATTGGCATGTTACTCCTTTAGCTCTTTTTAACTATTTGGGAATTAGAACTATAAGAAAAAACCACAAAAAAGAAAAGTTGCTAAAGATTCCATTCATTAATTTAATCCGTTGCATTGCATTCTCTCAACAATTTTCCAAGTCTTATTCTTATTTAAGAGCTCTTTCTATTGCAATTTCTCATTTTCTTCTGATTTTCTTTTTTTAAGTGATTTATTATTTTTAATTTTATTTTCTAAAATTAACTTTTCTTAGTCTTGAGTGTGATTTTTTATTTACTTTTTCTTTTATTTAATTTTTATATTCCGCCTCTAACTGCCATTCACTTTATTCACTTTGTTTGCCAATTTGTAAATAATTTTCTAGATGCCAAGAAGAGAGTGAGTGTGGCGAAGGGAGGGGAATGAAGTAGAGTTGGAGTAACCTAATCAACTAAATTGATTGCGCAGCTCTCTCTCTCTCTCTCTTTCTTTCTCTTTCTTTATTTTATTGTCCGTCTTGGTCTCCCCAGGGCCATTCAATTCAAACAAATGCAGCAATTAAATTTTCATATTCAAGTTGAAGCGACACACGACCAGGACGTGCGTCAATTAGGAGCCTGTTTTTGGTGGTTGCATGGTAACACGCCTCCCCCTTAAATAGAGGCGGGCCACGTGGCCTGTTAGAGCATTGTGCACTGGGACAACAAGACACACACACTCATATATATATATATATATATATAAAAGGGGAAAAAAAAAGCCTGGGATCGAGCCTCATTAGAACGGGAACAGGTAAAAGTTTAACATTCGGCCAGCTGTCTTAAATTCCACAAGCCACGTGTCGGAAATGCATATATATATGTATAAACATACATAAGTATATATGCATTTATGCATGTATAAAGGTGTGTATATGTGTATGTATATATATTTATGGGGAAAATGTTTTCGTGTTGTGTCACCAAACAAATGTCGCCTCGCCAATGTTGACCCAATTGCCATGCTGGGGTCATGACAATTTCAGGAGCTTTGGCTTTTGTGTATTTCGTGCTTTTTTTTTTTTTTTTTTGGGGGCCAACGATCGTGAGTAACTATGTGAGGGCGCTCCTTACCAAACCACTGTCGCAGCACAGCGTCTGTGGCACAATGTGACTTGTATATATATATATATATATATATATATATATATATATTTTTTTCTTTTTCTTTTGCTCCTCGTAGCGCCACTGGCATGATCTGGTCTATGGTCTGGGCTATGACATGCACCACAATATGCATAGACAATTTTCTGTCTGGTTGCGATTTGCATAAAAATCAAAACTATAGAAATGCAATGTCTATAGAAAAGATTTATGGCAATGCCTTAATGTGGGCGTAACAGAGGCTTCACAATCCCCTTCACCTAACTTACTCCCCTTTCATCTATCCTTCCTCCTATTTTGGGGAAGAGCGAGAAAGAGAGAAATAAAATAAGGAAAATCAATATGAAAAGTCTACAAAGCGTCTGCAGGGTACCCCCTACCCCAACAACCATCTATCAAGTACTCCCTCTTCCTCTGGAAAAATGGATACAGTTGGAGCCATCCAAATTTGGGGGTTGACAATCATAAGCTCTCTATCTCTCTTTCACTCTATGCACTCTCTTAAATGAAATTATTCAAATTAATTCAAAATGGCTGACTTCAAAATTGTGAGTGCATGCGCTGTGAGAGGGAGAGAAAGCAAGAGAGTGAGTAAGTGAGAGTAAAAGTCTCCACATTGCTTGGGTTGCTAAGCAACAATATACAAGTGTATACTTGGGGGTAAGTTGGGCCTCCCTTTCGTTAAGCTCCCAGCCGCCGGCTCAACCTGTTAGGGTAGTTGCTAATGCCTTTCAGACGATGGGAATCGATTTATATGGACACCAGATGCAAAGAATTTCGTTGGTTCAACCGATTTGGTTTGGTCTGATTGGGTCTATTTTGTTCGAGTTTATATATACATATATTTTAACCATCCACCTTAGAATCAAAATAATAATATTCTATATACATATGTATAAAATAGGGTACCAGATGCAAAGCTTTTCGTTGGTCTCCATGATAGACTCATTGGATTGGATGTATCAAGATTCATTTATATCTATATACATATATATCATGGTTATTCGCCATGTTCTAACCATATGACAGCTGTGTGCTACAAATTCCAAACACGTGACCCTTACAAATGCGCCACGAGGCATCGTTATGCTCATTAAGAACGGCTTGACAAGCGTTTTAAGTTGCACGATATGATCATTCGACATTTTTAAATCTCAGGCTTTATGTAGTAACAAAGCAACAACAGCAACCCCCCCCTAGACAATGGGATTATTGCTGTTGTGGCATAATGGGAAAGTCAGTACCCTTATCCTTAGAACATGGTCCTTATTCTCATCCTTGTCCTTGTCCACTTCACTGCAGTTTTATCGTCAGATTTCCACCTCATTACTTTTCTATATTCTATTGTTTGGAAAAAATTAAACAGAAATTGCATAAAATTAAACAAAAGAGGGTTTAGAAAAGTTCAAATTTTACCTACAAATGCAAAAAAAAAAAAAAGGACCACATGAAATCTTTTTTACTATATAGAACTTTGCATATTAAATAACGGTTTACTAAAATATTGCCAGGAATTTAAAGCCAAACTTTAGTAGTAATACTGAAATCAATCCATTTTTAAATTGATTTTTCTTTTTGTTAGATAATTAGTATTTATAGTTCGATATTACATAATTCAAAGTTTGGAAAAAAAAGAGAGAAAAAAAAAGGCATTTGGCTGGCACTTCAACATACTTATAATAAAATCAACAAGAATCTAAAAAAGAGAGAGAACATATTCTAAAGAAATCGATTTTAGAAAAGATGAATCCAATTTAAATAATAGAATATTTTGAAATCAATGTAAAACCAAAATAGAAAAAATATATAATTCCTTTTGTTTAAAATAAATATAAAAAGAAATATATAAATTAATCTAAAAATAGATTCTCCAATTTAACAGATTTTTCAATAACTATTGTTTGCCTTCTCATTTCAATGTCTTAAACGAAATAGAGAATCCTTTTAAACCATTCACAAAGCTGATTTAAACAATGATATCTTGAGTATATACATACATATGTATATAATATCCATTTGTGTGAAGACTTTCTCGGTTTTCTTTGCATTTTTGCATATCCTCTAACTTGCACTCTAACTCTGACCGCATAATCATGTTACGACATAAAACTGACATGACATTTTCAGCAAAAGCGATTAATATCGCACACGACTTGGACTTGGGGACTCGGACTCGGTTTTTGGTTCGGTGTTGGTCATGGAATCTTGGACTCTAGCTAGGAGTTGCAAGTCTCAGAGTATATACCAGTATCATTTTGTTTAGGACCGGACCAGATGCAAAATGCAGACATGACTCGGATTTCGTATACTCTTTTGGGCCATTGTTGGTGGTTGGTGGTGGTGCTGCTGCCTGCTGCAGGCGAACGAAAAAAAAAAAGAGTCTCTTAAAATGACTTAATGGCGCACAGCTCATAAATTCACGAATTTGCATAAACCGCCTGACTATTTGGCCAACATTGGTAAAGAGGGAAGCGCCTTCAGGGCCCAAGTGAGTCAGAAAGTAAGACAGCCAGACAATCAGACTGCCAGCCTGCCAGTCAGTTGAAATTCAAGTCGTTGTGTTTTGTTTTTTCTTCTTTGCTTCAATTCGAAACTCTTGTGACTGGCAGCCTAATAAACACAATTAACTTCATCATTTTGAACTCAAATTATTTCATTTCAATGCGATAAAATCGCAAATCACGAAGCGAAAGCGGCAGACAATAGACCACGACGACGACGACGACGATCAGGAGGACGGTGAAAATTAAGTCAAACTAAAGCTGCAAACGTTTACCAATCGGGCAATCGAGAGATCGGGACGCGGACGCTGACTTGCAGCATGGAGTATTATTATTATTATTTTTTTTTTTTGGAGTTTAGAGTTGTCTGTCCACAGTTAGCCGCCCGCGCCACTTTCAATTGGATCTGCAGCTGCAGCAGCAGCATCGGCAGCAGCAGCAGCAACACAAACAACAACAACCAATAACAGAGACGACGACGTCGGGATCGGGATCTCGGGATCGGCGGTCTCTGGTCCAGGTCTTGGTCTTGGTCTTGGTGGAGGAGAATAATGTTGCATGTCGCGCCAATTGTGTACACGATTTGACTTGGCAGCCTGACAGTGCTTGCTGCCCACTCTTGGAGTTTGGAGTTGTTGCTGTTGTTTGCTGGCTGTGTCAGCTAATCAGACGGCAAGTATCTCATCTTCGAGGACTACTAGCGACTGCCAACAGCAACAACAACAACAACAACATGCACACGAAAAACTACCAAGTCATGTTGTTCATTCGTTGTTCGTTTGTTGTTGCTGCTGCAGCAGCAGCAGCAACTTGGCAAATAAATCTCTTGACTGCTGTTGCTGTTGCTGCTGCTGCTGCTGCTGGTCGTCGGTTCAATTGGGCAGCCAAAATACAAAAAGGTGGACACAACACAATCAGACTCTGCTTCAGCTGCCACAGCCATGTTGTTACTGTTGCTGTTGCTGGCTAGTGTTGTTGGTGTTTCCTGGAAAGAGTTTCCTGCATTGCATATAACTATACTATACTATACTATAGTTGTATGTTGCCAGTTGCAGTTATTTTTCGTATTTTATTATTTTTTTTTTTTGTTATGCGCTGCATTTCTGTTTATTTGTTTGAACTGATTTAGATCGCTAAATGTTTGCAAGTTGACTTTATGAGGGTCAATCAGGCTAACCAGGATACCAAATTTAAAGAATTTAAAACTGACCCAAAATACTGTTTCTATCGTAGATAATCGAGCAAAAATGTTGATAACATAGCAGCAACAAATCCCCCCCCCCCACCTCGTTTTGCTAGTTGCATTGGTTTTCTACATTGAATTTAAATTAAGGAAAATGGTAATTGATATGCTAAAGAATGGCAAACCCTTTCATATTTGCATTTTAGACAAGTCTGTTGGCAGTTGATTCCATATGCCAAGGCAAATTTTATAAATAGATGTAAAAGTTGTCAACTTCTGTTGTTGCTTTTTTTTCTCTTCATATTTTATCGTTGTTTCTTTACTTTTTTCTTTCTTTTGTTTCTTTCTGTAAAATTTTTAATGAACATTGCAACAATATTGTCAGATAACATTAGGCGGATCTCTTTGAATTCTACGAAATTTTATCAGACTAATTTACCTATATCATAGGTCCTATAGAAACAAACAGTCGAAAATAAAGTTTTTGGATCAATAAGTTCGTTGTTTATCACAATTTTATCATCACAAGATTTGATATTTGTAAATATGTATGTATATAAATATCTCTATAAAATTTAAATATTGACTGTATCATATAGTAATAATCCGTTCAATTTTATTATTATTATTCTTTTAACTTTAAAATTTAGTTTAGGCTTCTAGTAGAAAAAAAAAACTATTGCAAAATTTAAAAGCTATTCCAATTATAGAAGGAACTTAAAGTAAAAGAAATAAATTTGTGACTTGAATATTTTTTAAATAATTTTCTTAAATGCAAAGTGCAGTTCATTTTTTTTTCTTTGATCTTAAATTATGTTAGACTGTGTTAACTTTGAATGCGGATTGTAATAAATATATTATTCTATTAATACAATTGAAATTCCATTTGAAAGAAAATGTGGTTTAAAATTCAAGAAAATATCAATGGAAATTAATAATAATTATCAATGTGGAAGTGAATCAACCACCAAACTATTTCCAACTCCTCCAATCCAACAGCAAACTTCTCTGATTAGACTAAACGACTGCCGAGATAGCCAACTGGCACTGGCATTTCACGAGCTTTCCAAATGGCCATAAAAACAAAGGTAAAGGCGTATCGATCGATCAGGAATGAGGATGTCAGGGTGAGGGGTGGGGTTCGGGTTAGTGCGAAGGGGGGGGAGTAGTATTACCAATAGCTGTATAGGCGCTTGTGTTGCTGCTGTTGTTGGAAAGAGTTGAGTTCAAGTCACAGCTGGAGACTGCACTGCTTTTGGCGCATAACTGGACAGTTGCAGTTGGAGCCTGGACTTATAGCCAGAGCCTGCCTGAAGTTGGAGTTTAGATTTGTTGTGGGGCTGAGGTTGGCTGTCGCCGCCGTGTTGAATAACAGGCAGCTGACGCTGAGAGGCTCAGAGGCCTGAGCTTTGGCCATAAAAAAGAAAACGAAAAAAAAAAGAGAAAAAACCGATTGGGGAAAATGTTGCGTTAATGCGACGTTTGTTCGAACACAATTTTCAAATAGATCGACGTAGACAATTGTTTGGACAGGCTGTGCCCATGGCATAGACAGATGGAGACCTGGGACAGACTTTGGGTTAGTTGGTTCATTCGTTGCTTTGGTTTCTTTTCGTTTCGTTTCTTGGCTTGTCTAAAGACTTATATGCCTTGTAGATATTTTGCACACAAAGCGTTTGACTCATAAGGTTGGCTTTGATTTTTTTTTTCTTTTTTTTTTTTTATTGTTTTTCGCACGTGTTGTTTTTGGAATGTCTACTCACACACGGGAGTGTCTCCAACTACATTTGTCCTCTCTTTCTATCTTTCTCTAAACTTGATATTTCTACTGCGCAGCAATGGCGTCTACTTGGCCAGGCGCCTCCCACTGCCAAGGATCTGAAATATTTGCCGGGCTCAACAGGATGCCAAACCGAAATCGATTTTCCCAATGTGATAAGGTTTCACTGTGGCCTGGTCTGGCATATTTATGGGCTTCCGGTCGCACGGAACTGTTCGCTTCTACAAGAATCCTTTTTTGGTTTGAATCCAAATCCACACGTGCATTAACCTAACCGGAATCGAGAGGGGTAGCTAACACGTGTCGCGGCATCAATTGAAAGACACAACGCCGCACGGCCAGCGCAAAATCCATCAGAGCACGTCGGAAATCGGAAGTGCGTCGTCGTCGTCATCGTCGTTGGAGGCGAGGGTGGCTTCGTTGATTCCTTTTTTTTTTTTTTTTTTTGCTGACTCTCTCTTTCTCTCTCTCTCTCTCTCTTTTTCTCTTGATGATGTCAGCCATGCGGGCAACAAAAAGGACAATCGATTGTTGTGACATGGCATTGTGCCCAGCCCATATTCTTTCAATCTCCTCCCCCCCTCACCACTCTCTTCTTTTCTACTCTTCTCAATTTATCCAATTTCATGCCGAGACGAGAGAAACAATCGTTGAAGAATCGTTGCCATCGCTGCCTGTTCAATTAAGGCTGCCCCTTTGCAATTCCTAAAAACTTTTCAACTTCTCACGGCCCAGCGGCAAAAGCAAACGGCGTCTCACAGTGTGCACGTGCAGCGCAGGACATTTATTGGATATTTCTATTTTTTTTTTTTCGTTTTCCATGTTTTTATTTGTTTCTATATTTGCTCAAGATTCCAATTAAACGCCAATGCCAAAATCCATGGTATAAAGCATTGCTTTTGTGCCGTTCCCTCTTCTATCCCATGGTGTGGCTTTCAATGATGTGTGTATACAACATACACTACATTCTTGGATGCCCAAAGGGGGCATTTATACAGGGTGTGGCATAAAATGTCAAAAACCGACTCAACCAAGAAATTATCCTTATGAAATTAAAAGGATTGAATGGAATTATATTGTAGATCAAATTTTTGAATTAAATACGAAGTTTAAAGGAAGCTCTAAAATTATATGATTTAATTTTTTTTTAATTTTGATTTTCGAAAATTCTCTAAATATATATATATCTGATTTTTAAATAATTTTAACGAATGTGCCCGTCCGTCCGTCTGGATTAACACAATTTAGTCTGACAGTTTTAAAACAATTGTGATAAAAACGCTGTATATATACATAAATACATATATCGAAATCTGTCGAACCGGATGACTATATCATTTAGCTTCCTTTGGAAAGCAATCGTATTTTATTTGTCATTTACATATTTATTAATATATTTTTAATTATGTATCTTGAGTCCAATAATTCTGTTAGTTCTTTGGTAACAAATATAGTTATTGTAATCAAATTTAGTAGTTACTAATTTTTTTAGCATAGCTACCATATCTGATAAATTTTCGCAAATATTATTTTGGCACGATTAAAATTTTCCTGTTCTACTTATTATTTATATAAAAAATATAGAGATAGCATCTATGTACATATGTATATAATATTCAAGATTAAGATAGCTAAAGCACAAGTTAAAATTGTGATAGATATGATATGGATAATATAGATATTATACAGATATTTTATAGATATAACTAGCTTATATAGCTAGTATTTAGATATTATATTTAATATATTAATGTGATACAAAATTCGATCAGTAGACGAAATCATTTTCCGAATAACTTATTTGACACTGAGAAGAGTTTGCAATTTGTCGATTACCATGGACACCCTGTATTCAATTAAAGTTCTTGCATATCAACATAAACGCCAATGGCGCAAATGGCAATTGAATGACGACGCTCGCTTCAATGTAACCTCATCCCGCTGGCCATAAGGCAGGCGGCGTCGCCTGGGAGGCACACGCTGCGGATTAGACGTGTAATCAGCATAAAATGTAGCCAAAAGCCGCGCCCGACCAAAAACGCGTTGCAAATAGCGAGAGAAACAGTGTAAGAAAGAGGCAACAACAGAGAGAGGGAGAGAGAGAGAGAAAAAAAAAGGAAAAAAAAAAAAAGTGGCAATCATGAAATCCAATATTGCAAGACTCTCTGAGCAACCACATGGAATTGTAATAACAGCAACAACGATGCCAATGCCGATGCCCATGCCAACGACGAGCTGTTTTGGTTTTTTTTCTTTTTTTTTTTTTTTTGGGATGTCGATGGCGACGCCGTTTGTTGTACGCATGTCCTTATACAAATACGAGTATATAGTAATATGCATGGAAAGCAAGGCACACACGGAACACGTGCAAAGCCGCGGGGGACTTGCACGACTTTGGCTTGGGAATGAAGCTGAAACCTGGAGCTGGAGCTGGAGCTGCGAACTGAAGCTGGGAAGTTTTAAAAGAGTGTTGTATATGGAAAGAGGGGGGGTTTTTTATTTTGTATTTTTGGGTTGGCCATCGGGTACCACGCACCACACTCAAATAACTTAAAAAATCTCCATGCGCGTTGCTTGTCGCATTTAATAACTGTTTTTAATAAGTGTCCCTCGGGGCGCTGTTGTGCGTTGCATTTTTAGCACTGCTTTCGGTCAATGAATGGTGCGTCATTTGCATTGGAGCAACACCAACACACCAAAAGACCGAAACCAAAAGAATTGAGAGCAAAACCCGAATCCAAAAAAAAAAAAAAAATATATATATATATGTACCCATATGTACATACATATATACATATATAAAAAAAAACAGTTTAAGACCAAAAATCTTGTAGTCTAATTGCACGCCCCAACCTTTTGACTCACTCAAGTCTCAGTTTCTCCCTCTTTCTATCTCTGTTTTTTGTTTTTTGTCTCTGTCTCCCTCATATTTCAGGTGCAGGAATAAGAGAGGCACGACGAGAGCAGCAATTGGGGATATGGCGATGCCGCCAAACTCGTGCAACATGCAACATGTTGGCTGCAATTTATTAGTGCTGCCATTATCGTTTTTCTTCAGATTTACCTCCAAGACTTTGGCTGCGTGTCGTCCAATCATCCTATATCCCACTCCCCATCCCTCTCCTCCCCCATCATCCTATCCACAATCTCTCCTTACCACCACCCTCTTGCCAGTTGCAAGTATTTATTACTATAATTTTCCATATGTTTTCCTTGTGCGTTCTGCTCGTTGCCTTTTTTCGGCAAATTGCGTCTGGAAATTGCGGTAATAATTTGCAGCTTACTAAATATGAAGATCAACTTGTAGTTGGAGCACGATCTCCATCTCCATTGAGATCTTTGTAGTGTTTTGGTTTCAATGCAATCTATCCCCCTCCCCTCTTCCTCATTTTTTTTTTTTTTTTTGGTCCCTCACCCCTTTCAAAATTTATTAACTTGTGCAAAATTAGTCGCTTACAGTCGTTTAGACATTGCAATTTGGATATTTTATTGCAGCTTGTTGTATGTTGTTGTTTGTTGTTGCTGTTGCATACTATGAGATACATTTTTATCTTCACCTTTTTTTCTCTTTATGCATCCTGCTGCATACTTGTATGTCGGATTTTTATGGCTTTTTATTAAGTTTTATGACCCTGAAATTGTTGCACTAATCAGCCGACAATTTATGAGGCATTTGTATTTGGTTAACGAAAAACTAAAAAAGAAAAACTCAAAAAGACACAAAATGTTCATAAAATTGAAATGAATAGATAGATGAAGAGAGAGGATGGAGGATCGAGAAAAGATATTGGTGGTGTGGTGTAAGTGGTGTGGTGGATACCATGAAAATTAGTCGAAATATTCAAAGCATGTGCTTTTAAAAAGAGAGAGAGAAGAATAGATAAACATTGATTAGTGGAAATGTTAACTAGCTTGTCCCATAAAAACAAGATACTTGACTTTATTTAATGGGCCCACCTTTTCCCTTCCTCCCCCCAACCAATGACTCTTCCCATCTGTTTCGCTCACTCTAATTACTGGTGGGGTCTAGAGGTGTCTATGGGTGGGCTCCAATGCTGATCTTCGCATCAAGTTCAGTTTGAAATTGAAAATTGCATTTTATGTTGACTTGAATTGAAATTTGTGTTTTGTTGAGAACATCAAAAAACATTAAATACATTTTGTTGTTAACTGTTTCCTTTATATGTATATATTTATGTATGTATGGCAATCGTTTACAAGGTTTTTCTCACTCATTAAATAAAGAAAAGAAAAAAATAGTTTAAGTGATCTTTAATTTTTTTCTTAAGTATTAGTTCAAGTGATTTTATTATGAAAACTTGAAACTATTATTTATACAAATGACTGTCAAAGTGCTCAATGTTCAACTCACTTAATTACTATAATAACGTTTGATTTTAATTTCATATTTTCTTTAATTGAATTACATAATTAAGATTATGTAATTATCCCTAAACGGGATAATGCTAAGGAAAATATAGTCTTCATAAATATGCAGAATTAATTGTAAATAAAATATAAATACCAAAAGATTCAGAACAAAGAAATTTCTATTAACCTAACCGATCATGACACAATCAATTTAAAATAAAGGATTCGAAAAAGTTTTTATAAATTTTTATTTGATTTCAATTTTGATATAATTATAAAAAATATATTTTATAATTCGTAACAAATTGCAGTCTTCTAAGAGAAAAAACTTAATTAAAATATCTACTTAATGGCTGTGAAATTTAAAGTTAAAATACAAATGAATATTCTTCAATTCATTAATTAATTTATTGATGATATTTAAGTCTTTTTTGTCAAAAGATGCATTTTAAAATGTTTTTAAAAATAAAAATAGAATAGATAATAATTTGTCTTACCATGAATGTACATTATTTGATTATTGAATCCATTATTTTGTGTTTGTAGAATCAAGGGCATCTAAATTTATAGACAAACTCAACTACTTTCACATTTATGAATATAATTTTTCCAAAATCCATTGACTTCTACATTGTTATTTTTTAATGGTTTTTAACAATCTGTTGATGCATTTCTATTGGATTCTGTTTAGTCTTGGATATCTCTTGGAGTTGTAAGTCTTCTTTGAATAGTTGGTTTTCGAAAGTACTTGGGGAAAGTAATTGAATTTATCCAAATCAAGCGTTAGCAAAGCTGACTATTTTTATTTAATTTTCTTTCTTCTAAAATGAAAAATAGTTTCTAACGGATCTTAGATATAAAGAAAATTTCATTAACTTTTTCTTTTTCTATATTCTATTTCTTTTATGGATGTTGATTGAGATTTGATTATTTTGAAATGGAAAATAAAAATAAAAATGTTGTTAAACATTTAAACAATGTTTCATAACCAACTCATAGCCATTTTTGTGAAGGCATATTAACTCTCAAAATGAGATATTCATAAAGATTCAAATGGCAGACATAAATCTGGCCAGAGTGGAGACAGACACAGACAGCAAATGCCATAGACAGATGCCGCCAGCTAGTCAAAGATTCATGCATGGCCCCATCTTCCATCTTTCTGACAAATAATTTACCATAAAATCAACGACAACTGCCAATTTTTCAGTAATTAGCCAGCCAGCCAGCCAAACAGAGGCAACATCGCCCCTCATCGCCCAGAGCACTTGAGTGCAATTAATAAAACATAACCCCAGAACGGAGAGGGCGGGGAGAGAGAGAGAGAGACAGAGATACAATACAATACAAATGCAATATGGGGATTGGGTACAATTGCATATGGATGATGGGGAAGAGATTTGGGACATTGGGCTGCTGCCTTATTGTTGGATCAAAAAAAAAAAAAAAAAATGCGACTCGAAGCATTTGCAGAAAATTAATTGTGCTCCAAGCAGATTAACACATGCGTGGCAAAGGATTGCGATTGAGGATTGAAGACGGAGTGGTATGGAGGGCATGGCATATTCGTATGACAACACCGAGGATGAAGATGATGGTGGCAGAATGGAATGGAATGATGGGGAGTTGTGGAGGATGCGGTTTGGGAATGCTTTGCGTTTTACAAATTTGAAAATTTCTTGCTGCATTTTTATGACTGTCGTCCGTTGCGACGGCTGCATTTTTATGTTGATCGTGTGTTGCCAGTTGGCAGTTGTTGTTGCCACTGCCACTGCCACTGCGCTGATGTTGCATGTGGCACGCGCGTCGCATAATTAATTAAAAATGCATTTAAACGAAGCCTCACGACAGTCAATCGTTCGTGTACGCACACCCCCAATAGCCGCCCCCCCCCACCCCATCCCCCATGTACAACTATCCTCTATCCACATTTCAAACACACATAAGTTTTATGTATTTTCTAAGAAGCCTTTCGTCGCCGTGACTTTGTTTGTAATAAATATAAATAAAGTGAATGGAGAATTATTTTCTTGTTAGATATTTTTTCCTTTTCTTTTTTTTTCTTTTCTGTTCTTTATCTTTTCCGTTTTTCTTTTCTTTGGTCTGCTACTCTGTCGCTTTGGGCAGGCAACATGTGTCGCTTTTGTCTTTTGTATTGTAGAGGGCATTTGTCACATACATCTGAGATTTTCCGATGACAAGATCAAAAATGGATATATATATACATATGTAAATATACATATATATATATATATATTAAGTGCGTGCCAAGTGATATTGGAAAGAGTTTTTCATATTCCAAATTTTTAGTCTTAATATTTAAATGATTTAAAAGTTGCATCCATAAGTAAGAATAATCCACAGAAAAGTCTTAGAAACGAAAAGAATTAGGGAAATTTGGCTGCAATATTAAACTTTGTTTTTTTTTTTTTAAACATTATAGATATGTATATTTTATAAGAAAATCAACAAAAGATAGAAATAAAATATAATGAAAATTCCACAAAAAAATTGTATGAAATATAATAAAAATAATATATACTAAATAATAAATGTAACAAAAATAATAAATAAAATATAATAAAAATGGTTAAATCAAATATAATAAAAATATGTATGAAATCGAAATTAGGTTCAGTCTTCATAATTTAAGTTTTTAAGACCCAAAAGTTTAATTAGTTTATTATATCTATTTACGTTGATCTAATGAATCAGCTCACATCATTCATTCGTTCATTCATTCATTCAAAAAAAAACTCATTAATTATTTACTAGAAAAATATCTCGCATTATTTCCATTTAAAAAATGTTCTTAATTTTCCCACTAAATTGAAATGCACAACATTTGATTATTTATTAACAATTTTTTTTTTTATTTTATATTTATTTTCTTTGCTCATTTTTTTTTTTTGTTTCATTTTTTCCTCTTCATTTTTTTGGTGTTGGAAAATTAAATAGCTCACTGAAAGCCACTTAACAGTTGATTTCATTTGAATTTAATGCAACATTAGCGCTTTTTTATGCCACTGCCACAGAAACCGAAAAAAAAGAAAAAAAAAAAAAAACTTGAAATGAAGGTGATAGAATCTACAACAAGACAGAGGGACAGACAGGCAGTCAGACACATATAGGCCCAGAGCCAGAAAAAAGAAACCCCATCCCCATACCCCCCCGCCCCCGATTCCATCCATGGCAATCGATGGACCACCGACAGTTTGGTTTTACTCGAATTGGTTCTGTTTTGGCTGGTTTATTATTATTTTTTTTTCTTTCTTTTTCGTATATTTGAATACTGTTTGCCATGTGGCAAGCGCCGTTGATGGGAAACAGCTGACCAATATGTACTGAAAATATTTTATTTATGTGCCACACATAAATAAAGTAAAATATGTACATTAAAAGAAAGGCAAGAAGAGAAAGCGCTGTGGAAGTGTGATTGGCAGGGCAGATGAAGGTGAAAATTGAATAGTAAAAATAGCAAAACAAAACTGTAGAATACCCTTTAGTTTTTATGATAGAAGAAGAAGGCAATAAATTTTCATATACATGTGTATATTATATATATTTAAATGTAGAAAGCAAAAAAAAAAAAAATAGAAGAAATATTTGTTATTCTATTTTTAAAACTACCAAAGTTGTATGCCATTTAAAAGTAGCTCGACTTGAAATATACATACATATATTGAAGACATATATGACATATATGTATTTTATTTATTAAGTTCTTAGACACCTTTTCGATTCTATTTGCGCCTTAAAATGTTTTTTTTTTTTTTTTTTTTTTTTTTTGCTGATTCAGCCACTACATCATGTGGCAATCTCTTAGTAGCCAATTTGAGTATACTCAAAAAACTATTACAAACCGCTTAATATAAATCCACTTACACTTGACCAAGACCACGACCACGACTAGGTGCTCATTGGACACACCACCTAACCATACACATCAACACTTTAATCTCAACAGACATACACACACACACACACACACAATCACACACTCACATATTTATACAACATAACGATCATTGTCGACGATGATGGTCATCACAGCGGGGGGTTGCCATCGCTTTAAGTTGCATCGGTTAGTGGCGGCCATAGCCTTTAACTACTGTACTGAATGGGGCATATTTACAATTTGCACTCACTTTTTAGGCCATAATAAATTCGCATAAATTTATATTGAATGCATATAGCTCAACATTTGTAGCATATGTATATATGGATAGCATATATATGTATATATATACATATATATATATATATATGTATCTTTGTTGTATGTGAAACGGTCAATAAGCTAGCGATTTGTGCGCCTAATGAAGGCGATTTGTTGCGGCAGCAACTGCCACTAAATTAGACATGAAAATTGATGGGGGCCCAAGGTGCTGGTACTGGTGCTTTAAAATTGCTGCTTGGATACATATATCGGTGGTGGTCGTACTGGGGCTTCCGATCCAAATGAAGTTCAGTAGCTTGTCGGAAAATTTAACGAGCTGCTCGATGATATTCTCCACATACTCGTGGCAAAACTTTTATTTGAAAATCTATGTGGAAATATTTTATTTTATATACTTCGCTCATCTACCGATCGATTTGCTATACCCTTGGCATGGTGGAAGTGAGTTTGGAATGGGTAGGGAAGGGAAGGGAAGGGGTTTTTCTTTTTGTTTTTTTTTTTTTTTTTAGCCTGAACTGATGATCGTCTGTCGACTTCTGGACAACATCAGAGTGCGGTAGACACTTAACACTTGCTTCAACTGGCAGCCTGTTATCACCCCATTCATGTTGAAATGTTTGTTTTCTTTCAATGTTTTTCATTCCGACATTTTTTCCCCCACACACACACAAACACACACACATTTTCATTTTGGCTTACGCACTTTTGACACACAAAAAAGAAGAAGAAAAAATACTTGCACAATTTCCTTACCACGAAAAAAAAATGTCTACAGATGTGCAAATGGAAAACACCTGCAAATTGCATAACATGAAAAGAGGATTCATGAATTCGACACAGGACCCAACCAAAGTGAAAACCCACACCTCCCCCCTCCCACACACACAAATAGAGAGAGAGAGAGAGAGAGAAGGTCTCCGACCGCATTCCGAATGTAAATGCAAGGCAATAAGTCAGAGTCAACCCTCAGCCATCAGAGAAACAGCTGACAGGAAGCCCTAACACAGCCCATTTCAGTTCAACCCAACCCCTCAGGCGGTCGAGCGGTTTCCCTTCCCTTCTCTAACACCATTCAGCTATCCAGCTGGTAAGGCCAGCTCATGAATACATTTGAACTCGTTAACTTTCCGACACACCCCAACATTGTGTGTGTGTGTGTATTTGTGTGTAGATACCATTTGGGGGTTGTTCCAGTGGCGTTTCCCATTGCCTGTAGCTAACCAAAGTCTTCCTTGTACCGCCACTGACTTTGCTTTGCACGTGCACAATTTCGAGTTCATCAAAAGGAATTTGCTTTGTCTGTGTGGAGAGTGGAGAAAGAAAGGGGGGGGGGGGGGGAGAGAGAGAGATGGAGAACATGGCCTGACATTTATTAGAATTCTTTCTCCTTGCTATTTTGCTTGGGGAGCCACAGGAGAGTGGGTGGTGGTGGTGGAAAGTATAATAAATTTTTTTTTTTTTTGCGTCGAAAGCTTTTAGCCAGGAATAAGTTTTGAGTTTGGCTGCCATGACAGGGCAGACAAGGTAAGGGAAGGGCAGGGCTGGGCCAAAGCATTTCGTTTCGGTTTGTTGAGCTTAATGTCAGTTCAGTTCCATTAAAGTTGGTTTGTTCTCGCTCCAGGATAGAGTGGTTAGAGTGGGGGGGTTGGGGAGGGGAGGCTATTTGTGTATCCTGTATTCTGTGGCTGATATTTTCCGAGCCTTAAAGCTATTTGTTAGCCATTTGAAATCTAAATCTTGGTACATGTTAAGCCTATTGACTTTTCCTAGCTCCATTCTATTGGAAGATATGAAGATATTGCTAAGAGAATATTATAGAGTAATGGAAATTATTTTATTTTGAGCATGATTTAAATAGGTGGTTTGATTTTTTTTTTTTTATTATTATTTAAATTTTATATTGGTATATGGAATATATTACTTTAACATTTTCTATTTATTTCATTAAAGAGATGTTTTAAAAGACAATTGTTTTAACATTAAGTTTCGGTAAGGTTCTCGAATTAAATCGATAGTCTCGAATAGAAACTTTATTTTTCTCTTCTTTTTGATCAAATTTCATACTATTGTGTATAAAAGAAAAGGAGTAAATTTCAAAAAGCTTTGTTTATACAAATATCGTTATGATAATTAGTTATACCTTCTAGCTAAAAATGATGACCCATTGTCATGTCATGGCCAAAGGCCCTCTCATTCATTCACTCTGTCTCTCTCTCACTCACTCTCTCTGAACCCCCTCACAATTTGACAATTAAACATCAAATCAAGCAGAGCAAACAAAACTTGTACATATTTGTCTGGCAATTTCGTTTTAGTATAACATGAACAAATTGAAATTACTTATTACCATTTCAAATAAACGCAAACACAAAACTTGGACAAACATTTGACAGAAAAAAAAAAAAAGGTTGACATTTGTTCGAGCACAAAGGCAAACAGCAGTTGCAAATGCTGCAGGGACTGGGACTTCACTTTACTTCATTGGTTTGGATTAGGACCACCGATTGCGATTGCTGAGCACTTGTTATTCCATTTTAATTAAGTTAATTGCTCAGATTTCGTGTCATTGGGCGATTTGCTTATGGGGTAGGTTGTTGATCAATTGATGGGCATTCCCACCAAATAAAGAAAATAAAAATATATTCTGGTAACAGCACCTCGCTCGCTCCGCTCAGTCACGCACACTCATCGAAGTTATGTGGAAACACTACACTATCTCTGGCATTCGATTCAACCCTCCAAAAAAAAGAGAAAAATAAATATAAATGTGCACAGACTTGACGACGAATTATTGGCAAATGTTCTGAAAAAACAATACACAAAATGAAATACTTTTTCGCACATTTGTTTTGTAATTTCCGCATTTCAATGGATCTTCCTCTCTCTACCTCCCTCCCATCATTCTCTCCCTTTCATACATACACACATACATATGTATGTACATTCTAATTTGGCATGCAGTTGTCTCTGCAAATATTTGCCATGTGAATGAGAAATCTGTGCGGTTTCCTTGTCAACCATACGACGGATTGATTCCCTTTCACGGCGGGTGCGACAGTTGGTCGATGAGCCACTGCGTTAGCATTATCCAAGTAGGCCACTAATTATACTAGGCAAATAAATACATATATGTATATGTATATATTCCGCCACTCTACAATGATATTTTTCAAATTTTCTTCTTTTTATTTTGAGATACAAACAGATGGCCCAATAAGACGACTAACAAATATTTGTTTCAAATAATTGAAAATGTTTTTTTTCTATAATACTACAAAGTTTGAAGTCTGCTCACATAGCAAAAACAATATCTATATAGATTTAATCAATTTCTACTACTATCTAGAAAAATTTAAAGCCTTTTTTTCTTTTAAATATCCTTTAAACATAATCAATTGGTCTAACTAATTCTTGTTAATTGTCAGACTATTATATTTTTATATTAGAGAGTCGATGGCCAAGTTGCTGGGTGCTGGGTCATAATTCATAAAAAATTATAAATATATAAATTATATATACATAAATAAATTAAATATCCCGAAATATTTTGTCAAGTTTAAACCGAATTTAAAGTAAGTATTGTCAGTTTTATTTAATTTCGCAAGTAATTGATTTTTAAGAATTTATGTTTCTAGATAGCTTTTTTAAGGTTATTTATTTCATAAAATAGAGCCAATCTTTAATTAAAAATCTACGATAAATAAATATTGCTATTAGGATATCGCATTTCTATTTGTGATGTTTTGAAAAATTTGTAATTCTTAAAAAAAAATAAATAAAAAAAGTTAGGCATCTTTTTTCTGATAAATGTTCCGGCATTGTGCACAAATTTGATAAAAGTTTATTTTTAAATTCAAATTATTCATTGGTCACAGCTATGCTTAAACTTGTATGTTTCATTCCCTAGTTGGGAAAATCTCAATGAATAACTTGAATTTAAAAATAAAACGCTGAAGAATTTTTGTTTTTATTCTGTTTTTAAAAACGTATCGTTTTCACCTTTTTTGATCAAAATATGAATGAATTACTTTGCATATGAAAAGTAATTTAGTATCGATGAGTTTAATATGAAATTATCTATCCCAAGATTGAAAATAAAAAATATATCCATTTATTTGTAAGATATTAAAGAAGAAATATCATAAATACAAACGGAAAAAAGTAGTACAAGAAACAAATTAATTTCATCTTTAATCTTTCTAAAATTTACAGAACTTTTTCGAAAGCTAACTAAAACAATTGACTGTAATATTAACTTTCTGAAATTCTAAACATATCACATTTATTAACTTTATCTTATTTCATTTCTCTTACATTTCAGCATTCTCCTTTTTTCGCTTGAGTTTCCCCTCTCTCTCTTTTTTTTTTTTTGGTTTTGGGTTGAAGGAATCAAATTTTATAACTTAATCAAGGCAGCCGTCGCTAATGGTACATATGGGGTTTGGTTGTTGGATATTTTGGTCTCATTGGGCTGTCCTTTTGTGGCTGCCACTTGCGGCATAAACATTTGACCAACAAAAGCGCAAATGTTGCAATCAGATGTATGGGGGTTGGCTTTACGTTTCCGTTTCAAGCATTTCTATTTACTTCTTTTTCTGGTTTTTTTCTCTGAGGGTTGTACACTGTACATTCTACACTCTGCGTCAAAAGTCAGATATAAATGCGTTACGCGCTATCAATCTTGATTAGACGTGATTTCTTCTTTCTTTTTGGTTCATTCACAAAAACATGAAAATTAACAAGCAGTCGGAATGGATAGCAAACAACAAAAGATGGCCACGTGTCGCTTAGATAGTCAAGAGATTGAGAAGAAGGGAGGGGGCGGCGGCGGCGGTGGCGGGCGGGATGAGGAGTGTGTTGCACAAATGAAACGCTGTTTGGCTTTTAGGGAAATTTGCCAGATTGCTAGAGATTTAATGACGTCTACGGTTACATGACTCAAATTGCCGTCAGAGCGGAAAATGCAAACAACTTTTGAAATGAAAACATAAAAATGTCCAACTGCAACGATTTTCTCATTATTTTGCACCGTTTTGTGGCAATTTCAATAAACAATAAATCCCTACCGTGTGCGGCCCCAAAAAAAGAAAAAAAAAAAAACAAAATAACAGAAAAAGAAACCCAAACAAAATTTTTTTTTTGCATGTACAAAGGATAGGAAAATTACTTTTAGATACCCTAACATGATTTTTTAATAGGCCTTAGTTATGGTTAACAATTCCAAAAAAAAAAAAAAGAGAAAAATGAAATTTCTTAATGATTGTTATCATATTTTTATCTTATATATATAGTTAGATCCTAGTTAGATTTAACCTTTTTCCCCCCAATGTACCCCTTTTAACCGATTATCTATAGGGTATGTAAAACAAGCTAAGAAATTATATGAACGAAGGCTGGCTTGATCTGGGCAAATTTATAGCAATTTTCACATGAATTGAACGAGAGACCAATGCATAGGCGCCTGCTTACAAGCTGCTTGGCTTACAACTGGTTGCCTCTAATCTTAACCAGCTGGACAGAGATAGAAGACTTGGTGTTGGAGCTAGAGAAGGGGCCACAAAGTCTGCTCCGGCTGCTTATATTTTCTTCTTGTATTCTGTACATACATACATACATATATTTCGTTTTTTTTTTTTTTTTTTTTTTTTTGCTGTCGTCGGGGCGTATGAGTGACGCGACTGAAACGAGGAACGGACCTGGGACAGCAGGAGCAACAACAGCAGCATCTGGCTATTGGCTGTTGGCCAGCGAACATAATCGTAAACAAATAAAATTATTGCTGCCGATCATGCACACAAATTTATGCACACCAACACACAATCTTCAAGTCGGGACTCTAGCTTCAGATCCAACTCCAGCTCCGGCTCCAGCTCCAACTCCTTTGTCCATTCAACAACAATGACGTTGACGACGACGCTTATTTTGCACTAATTTTCGAGGCAAAACTCTTGAGACGAAGGCCTCGATTGGTGGTGCTGCTGCTGCTGCCGGTGCGAGGTGTTGCCGCAAGCTGTGTGTGTGAAATATGCAACAACAGCGTGAAAAACATGAAGCCAAATGCAACGGCAACAGCAACAGCAATTCGACCAGGCCTGCCTTGGTCACAGCGGGAAATGGAAATGCATTTTCGCGTGCCAAAGCAAAAGCCAAAAGTTTTTCTTCAGCCTGTGGTCTTGCTTGATGTTGAGACAACAGCAACAACAGCAGCAACAATAAATACAACAACAACAACAAATGTTAGTTCAAGCATATATATATTTATATGTATATACATATATATATATATGTACATACATACATATATATGTATGTACTTAATACCGGTAGTCAGCAACGTTAGCAACGAGGTGCGATCCAATACGAAACTGATGATATTTACTGTGGTGATATTACTTTGAAAAAAATTATATACATATATGTAAATTTGGTATGGCATTAGTAATTGATTTGGATGAAATATAAGATATATATTTTATTTCATATTGGTTTTTTAATAATGAAAATTAAAGTAATATATTTAAAAGAAACATTTCATCTATACCAGATTCTAGTTCTCTTGCAGAATTTTGCTTAGGATCAAAATGTGAAAATTAAAATTCAAACTTAATAATTTATTAAGGACAAGATGGCAATGATAATTTTGTAAAATTACTTTGTGATAAGATATACTAGTTAATAATTCTTTAAAAATTCAAGTTTCTTTAAAATTATAGCCATTTTTTAATTTTGTTCAAAAATTTGTCTTTGAAAATCTCGAATTAATTATCACATAAAACAAGAAATATTGATTTTAAAATATAGTGTTATAATTAATTATCATTATATTATTTGGAAATTCTATATACAACTCAAGTTTTCAAAAGTTTTCAAATAACTTAATTAGTGATTTGTAAAATTATTTCAATTAATTAATGAACATATTTTTAATAAGAAAGGAGTCCATATATTTAGCATATTTCAAAATATTTTAACTTTTCATATATTTCAGTTAAAAAAGTAATTATATACATTATAGTCGGTACACTTTTTAACTTCAGTTTAAAACAAACAATTTTTCTCCTAGAAAAATTAAAAAAATTCGTACATTAAAAACAAAAAATAAAATTAAAAATTTGTCTTAATGTTGATATCTAACAATAATTTATATCCACTGTGCTTCACAATATGTTTGTGTTTGCTTGTCACTGTAGCTTAGACACGATGGAAAGAAGAGAGATAGATTGTAAGAGGGAGAGAGAGAGAGAGAGCGATGGAAAGAGATGGAAAGTCCGCGTGCCGACTGGCAGTTTAGACCATGTTAGCGCAAGCTTTAGTAATTTTCGCTTTAGCTGCATGTTGATGATCATTATGTTGCCAGCAACATGTTGCCAAAGTGCCAGCACAATGTTTTGGGTGTTTCTATTGCGCTTACTTACTCTGGTTGGTTGGTGGTTGAAGGAGCAAAGACGTCTCCATTCGCTAATGAAGACTTAAGCATGACATGTTGATAAAGATCGCACATGAGCTGAAGATTGGTGACTTGACTGACTTTTAGCTTCTTTTCCTTCCTTCTCTTTCTTCTCTCATATCCCATTTATTGATATTTATGCGAAATATTTGGCCCAAAGTCTTTTGTGAAATGGTCTGATAAATATACCGATGATGATGGTGGGGGGTGGGGTTGAAATTTTCGCCCATCATTATATAGAACAGTTGTTGGTCTTCTTCTACTTTTGCTTACAATCAGCTTTAGTTATGGACGTGTACTAATTTCCCAAAGGGCTGACGCTCTATTTTCACTCTCAGTTACAGTCCAAGGGTTGCATTTTGCACCCTCTTCACAATGGAGTGGTATCAATGGCCATCCCAATTTTTACTCGTTGTAGACATTTGTTTGACTTGTTATTGTTGTGTTGTTAGCTTTTAGCATAATTAAACGACACATGCCACAAAATGCACTTCTATGGGTTATACCCTCTCCTCTCCACTCCTCTCCTCTTCTTTTCTCTGTTTCTCTTATATATGTATATATACTTATTTTTTTTTCCTGTTTCCTCTTTTGTTTTCGACAGAGCGTCATCATCATTCGACACGGCATCCATATGTTCTATTAGTAGTATGTCTCTACTTTGTATATGTATCCGTATGGCTAAAAATTTGTAACGAACATAAGGTTTCATTTTGAGTGCCTCTCCCACACATACACATACACACAAACACACACACAAACACACACAGAGACATATACACGCATATGGACTATCTTCTCCCTTTCTCTAATTTTAATGCAAATGAGTCAACCTGATGGATTAGTTTTCTCTACGGCTTTCGCTTTTGCGGCTTTGGCACTTTGGTTTTAACTATTTTCATGTTGATTGATTGCCAGGCGCCGCGTAATGTAAATTTTCATTTCTTTTGTGTGGCGCGATGGTATTTTAATTAAAATACTCAGACAGTCAACCGCACAGGTGTTCATTCAGTCTATGTGAACAGAAGAAACCACTGTTTATTGGTCTTATATTTTGCCTCCGATGTCGTCGTCATTTGGAATTCGGAATTGAGAATGCAATGCAGCTGAGAAATAGGGGAACATTTTAGAGTTGTCAATGATTGCATAGCTTAAAAGAAGAACTCTAATCAAATAATTATAATTGATTATCATTTAAGTTTATCCAAGGTGTAATAAAAATTTACATAAATTGATTAGCTGCAAAGCATTTTGAGCTTAGGGCTCTGCGATGAGATTGTCAAAGATGTCCAAATCAACTTTTTTTTATTCGGTTTTCATATCTTTTTTTTTTAAGTATTTAGATAAAAAATATGTAATATACAAATCTATGATGAACGACTTAATCAAGAGACTTAAATCATTATGAGTTTTATTTTAAAAATAACAAAATTTTAATTATTGATAAACTTAAAGTTACATTTTAAAAAAATAATTATTATTTTTCGAATTCTTAAGTTTACATTTTGTAAACTTCACAATTTTTTTTTTTTTTATTAATAATTTTTCCCAAAGAACACTTTAACAAATTAAACAACTGCCTAACTATCATATATGGATATGATCTTTTGGTTATTATTAAAAGTAATTAAAAATATATAGACTTTTGAAAAGTTACAAATATATTAAGTTTCTATTTAATTCTTTACTGTCTGTCGAGTTGCCAGATCTCTCATTTAGCCAATTCTGTTTGGTTGCTATTAATATTAATTGCTTTTGCCAATCATATTTAGCATATGGATGTGAAAAAATACTTAAATGTTTTTTATATTTTATTTTTTTTTTTTGTGTTAGTAATATATTTTATGATAATTGCTAAATTAATGTTTTAGCAATTTAAAGATCATAAAACTTTAATTATGATTATAGAATATAAACAGTTGGTTACTTAGATAGAATGTCTTTATTCATATGTATGTATGTATGTACATATATGTATGTATTTATATATCTATATATTCAATAGATATGGAGCCTTCACTTAGTCAATAATAATTCTGCTTATTGAGTTTGAAAGTTACATAAATTTATGTAGAAGAAAGTAGGAAAACTTTCATCTTTTTTTTTTTTTTTTTGTTATAGTAAATCTAAGCTAACTATCTGCATTATGTATGATATTTCTTTTTCAATTAAAATTATATTTTCATGGCCCATTTATTAAATAAGCGTGTTCATGTATGTGTGTGTGGCCTTTAGACAACTTTATGGTCCTTTCCCAACACCTTAAATATTAAAATGAAAACAACACCAAGGAAAAACAAATTTGCGCAATTTTTCGGTCATAAAAATGCAAATTGAAAAACGGCCTCTCTCTAGACGCTGCACAAAAAGGAAAAGAAAAACCAAAATGAAAATAAGAAAAAAAAAGAAAAACAAATTTTGTGCAAAAATGCTTTGAAAAAAAAATAAACAAAAAACAATTAAAATATTTGCAAGGCGTGTTACAACGCCGTTGAGTTTTAATGATGTTTTATTGTCTGTTTCGACGGCCAGACAAACAAGACGACGATCATCACAATGATGTTGCTGATGATTATGATTGTGATTATGATCGTGATGATGATGATGATCATGATTTTTCAACTAAATAATTGAATGCAGCTGGTTGGCGGTTGTCGCATTAAATTTAGGTGTCTTGTCGCCTGGCGTCTGCATCGAACTTGGTGGCTGCCAAAAGGGGCAATAACTGAAAGAGTGAGAGAGGACAGTGGGGGAGGGGGCCGGCTGAGGACAAGACTGAGCCAACGACCGCGACAATTGACAGACGGACAATTGGACGACTGTGGGCTGAATGACTGACGAACTGACGGACTGACAAACCGAGTCGCGACGATAATAAATGAAGCGATTGCAAGTGTAACAGAACAATGACAGCAACAATTGCAGTGTTTGGCATTTGCCAACAGCAACAGCAGCAGCGCCAGCAGCAGCATCAGCAACCAGACAAAAGGTCTATTAATAATTTTTTTTTTTATTTTTTATATATATATAAATTTTTTTTTTTTTGTACAATCGACTGCACAGTGGTAATAGAAACACAATGTTTAATTTCATTATTTATTATTAAAAATTTAATAAAATAAAAGTGAATTGTGGCGAGTTTTATAAGTGAAAGTATATTATTCTAAAATAATGTTTAAATATTGTGATCATTGAATGATTCATAATCATCATAATGATTAATTTTGTGGTTAATCTTAGTGAAGGCTTTTGTGATAGATGATAAATGTAAATGGAACCACTGTGAGATGGCAATGTGCTCGATGGGATGACAACAGTGCTGGCAACTAACGATCGACAACTGCAACAAAAACAACGACGACAACGACAACGTCTCTGATTCCGTCTCCATCTTCATCTCTGCAGTCGTCCGTCTGCGACTTCGACAACTGGCAAAGGCAGACAGGCCGGCAAATGCGTCGCGTTGGCTTTTCCAAAAATAAAAGTTAAACTAATGAGCCGGCAACATGCAATGCGGCAGCAACTGCAACTGCAACTGAGACGCACGTGCACAAAAAACTAAGCAACAACAAAAAGATACATTCAAAAACAAATAATTGATGGTTTGGTTGCAATTGTTGTTAGTGTTGTTGCTGTTGCCGTTGGTGTAACTGCTGCTGATTGACAGCAAATGGCGACAAAAATCAGCATCTGATTGACAACTCAATTCTTTGTGTGCCGAAAACTAAACTTAATTGATTTTCGTCTACTTTTCTTTTATATTATTTTCTTCTTGGCCATTACCATTTCTCCACTAGCTACACAAAGCCCCACCTCCCCTCTTATACTCACTGTATGCCCTCTAGCAATCATCGGGTGGGATGATTTATGGGCACACATGTTGCCGGGGACAAACTTTCAAGTCGAAAATAGACAAACATAGATCTTTAAGTTAATTTTTTTCGATTGGAATTTTTACATTTGCCACTCTTGGCTTAAAAAGGCTCATTTGTCATAGGATCGCACCCGGGAAAGGTATTCCAGTCGTTGTTGGTTGAATGTTTAAATGAATCTTCTTCCAGTCATTGCCGATGTCTATTTTGACTGTCAAAAAATTGTTTTGCGGCTGTTCCCAAATGACATTTTATTATGTTTGACTGTTTGTCTCCGGCTATTTGACTTGATATCTGTGTTTATGTATTTTGGATTGGATTCGAGTGTTGTAGGATTTTAAGGGATTTTATACCAACAATTTATATATACATATAAATTAAGAGATATAAATCTAATGCTCCCGTATGACCTCTAAACTGTTGTTGAGCATTTTCAGCAACATTTTTGAAAATATGTTAAGGTTTAATTCCGTCTGACTTTTGGCCTCAAACAAAAATTTACAGAAATTATTATGTATATATTAAAAGTTGGTCTATTTGTTGTAATTCAAAGAAAGTTCATTTAGTAAAAATTTAGCATATATTAGACAATTGTTTAAAAATAGTCTCTATTATGTGTAGATATTAACTTTAAATGAATCAATATTTCTTAATATATTGTAGGCTGTATATAAGTATACATATCTACTATATAACAACAATTTTATTATATTATTTTCCTTGTTTTTTTTTTTGTTTTTGCGTAGGCGTTGTAAATTTTTACAAAACATGACATGGTTATCAGGTTTATAAACATTGATTTTTATTATTAACAATAACAATAAAAAGTTGCAATGTTAATTGTTTTTAGTATAATGTGTTTGGCGACCTTCCCATTTTGCTAGAGATATGTGTATACAGTCGAACTTTCCTATAGTGAATTTTTATTAATTTTCAAAGACCAAAACTTTCTCATTCGATATTTAGTGTATATTTATATCATTAGTTCTATATAGATAAAAATTTCTATATAATTTGTTGTTTGATTTAGATAAGTCGAATTCGACTTGCAATATTTCTTAAAAAAAGAAAAAACATTTTTTAGTTTTTTTTTTACATTAGTTTTGCATGAAAAATATATTTAGGTTAAATAATTAATTGAGTCTTAACTATTGGTTTTGGCCATTAACATATAAAAGTTTCTCTCTTAATTTTAGATTGATTAACAAATATATATTTCAATTTCTTTACTTATTTATATTCCATTCAATGTAAAATTTATAGCACAATCTGAATATTAAGCTATAGTTATAGAAACTATGTATATCTATCTATAGTATAGATAGTTAATTAAATATCTCAATTCATCAAACTTCCTTAAACAAATGTATGCATAGAAATATGTATTTGAATGAATGACTGAAAATATGTTTAATTATTGTTTTAAATTAATTTTAAACTGTCAAAATGATGATCTATATCTATATGAGATAAACTTCCTCCACAATAACAAAAGCGTAAATAAATTAGTCAAATAACTAAGGAAATGTTTGGTAATCTTAACAAATATGTGGCATAAAAGCATTACAAAACCTTTGCCAAGAGATTTCTCCACGCTCTCCTTACCACTTTTCCTTCTTCTCTCATCATGCTGCAAAATGAATTGCAAGTGCAGCGGTAAACAACTGCAACAACAACAACAACAACAACAAAGATAATAATAATAATAATAGCTGCAACTACAACTACAATGCAATCGTTTTTGCATACCAGCTGCAATATGTTGCTAACGTCTCTGCTGTTGCCAACATGCAGCAACAGCAGCAGCCCATGTTGCCGACTAAGTAGCAGGTGTTGCTCACTTGCCGGCTGGCTGGCTGCATAATGAATTCATATCTGCCTTTAGCCTCAAACTAACTCCCTACCTACCCACCCCATCCACCCTATCCACTTTGCTTACAATCTCCCCCTTCCTTCCTGATGGGTCTCTATTATGCACCCCATCACATCACAACACATCAAATCACATACTTACATATGTATGTGTGTGTGCGTGTGTTTGTGCATCTTTCATTCTCGTACATTTTTCATTCATCGTTGTCAAAGATACTCAATTCTCTTATTCATATTCGTATTCACATTCGCATATTCAATCAGCGCCTGGGCAAAATAAAACAGGTGCAATTTTCTTTTGCAATTTTCTAATTATTTTTAGTCAGCGCTTTTATGACTTTTCACTGGCAAACTAAGCGCACGCCATTTGCCATTTTGTGCTATCTCAGAGCTTTGCTCATAAATTTCATTACGTTTTTATTGCACAATTTTTTTTTTTTTCTCTCTTCTTCTTCTCCTTGTGTTGTTTATAAACAAATGCATTCATTTTGCATTTGTGCCGCTAATGTGATTTATACAAGGAAAAACGCAAAGGAGGAGGCAACCGGCAACTGACAACCAGCAACAGAGGTGAACTGAACTCAAGTGGCAGCAGTGATGCGGGGTATGCGGGTTGGAATGGAAAGCATGTGATTGTGAATGCAGGGGAATCAAGTTGGAGAGGGGATATATGAACAATGGCAAGGCAAACAAATTAAATTAGCAAATGTTATAAAATTCGCCATAGTGCACCTGCAGTGCATCCCAAATGCAACAACAATAATAATAATACTAGTTAATAACAATAAACGAATTGTTAGCAAAACAAGAGGGGGTTGGCATAAAAAGAGGAAGGAGTGGGTGGGGAGGAACGGAGGAGCTGAATTGCACTTATTGGGTGTAAAATATTTTTGGGGCGCCATTAAGTGTGTAAAACGAGTGTGTGTGTGTGTGTGTGTGTGTGCGTGTGGGTGTGTGCGGAATGTTTACAATTAAGTATGCATAAATTACATTTCATTTCTTTTTACAAAAAAAGAAAAGAGAAAAGAAAACGAAGAAAATAAAAGTACAAATCAAAAGGAAAATTTTGTATATTTTTTTTATGGAATATTTGATGAATTTTTATTACCTGAATCATTTAAGAAATATATTTTTCTTTTTGGTTTCTTGAAATGTTTAATGAGAGTTGAAAGATATAAAAATTTATCATTTTCAAACTAAAATATTTTAAGTGGATAGATATATTTAAAATTTAATACCTGTAAATAACTTCTTTACATTTCCTTAAAGATTTTTAAACCATTTAATATCTTTTTAAGTTCTTAAACTTCTTAAAAAAAACTTTAATAACTTCTTTAAAATTGATCCTAAATCATGAGAATGTTTAATGGAAGATTTTGATTTGATTTATCATATATGTATGATAGAAAATATTTAAATAGAATTTTTATAGATGATAGTGCAATTTCTTATTGAATAGCTAAAAATAGCATTCTTATTTTTATTTTTTTTTTCTTAGATTTCTAAACCATTTAAGATCTTTTTTAATTCTTAAATTCGCAAGTAGACTGAAATATACCCAAAAGACTCCTTCCTCTTTATGGATAAACTTTATATTTGTGATATTTTTAAATAAATATTGTGACATTTAAAAACAAATAACTAAATTAACCTTATCATCATCTGTCTTGTCTTATTTTTTGTTTTTCTGTCATTTCTTATAGTTTATTTGTCTAATTTGATATTTTTTGAGTTTGAATCGACTAACTATAGCTTTTACAGAGAAGATGCCAAATTATAAAGGATCATCATCAGATAACAGAATAATAAATCGAATAATTAGTTTAAACCGTTTTAATTTGATTTTCAATCAAATCATTGAAATCTCAATCATTGATCGCTCTTAGTAATAATGTCAATACTATTGACATATTGAAATTGAAACTATTTTAGTGTTTATTTTGCATATTCTATTATAGATTTGCACTTAACCAGCGGAGATATATTGACAATTTCCTGGACTTTTCTTTCCATTTTCCATCCGGAACGGCAGCAACAACATTTTGCCACTTTAACGTTTGAATTAAACGACAACATTAATTAACTTGCAATTTAGCATAAATACATCATCGCTCAAAGAGATGAGGATGGGGAATGGGGAATGGAGAATGGAGGGATGATACGGGGAATGGAGAATGGTGAGCCAGTCATTTCACTTGGGAAAACTTGTCGCGGCTGTCGGCCTGCCAATATGAAAACTGCTCCAGTTTAAGTTGGTGCACGTTTTGGACAGGGACCGGCAGCAGCACAGCACCAGCAGCGGCAATAGCAGGTAATCATCCAGTTCGGTCCAACAGTCCACTAGAGTCAGCAGCAGCAGGCCTTGTATCTATGTTTCTTTCTTGGCCACCTGTTGCATGCGGTTGCCACACTTGGCGGCTTGTTGTACGGTTAGTCAGCCACTGCTGCCGCTGGGAAATACCAGTTGGATTTAGTTGGCTCAGTTCATGTACATACATAAATATGTATATACATACTAACATATGTATGTATTGTATATACTACTATATAGTAAGTCCAGTGTCGATGAAGTGTTGTACAGACGCCCGTGGGCCGTCGCCTCAGCGCCTAGTCAAGAGTTTGTTACAGTTACAAGAGAGCTTTGAGGCAAAAGTCAAACCCGTTGCAGATGGAGTCCGATTCATGCAGATTGCCTTCGATAAGGTGGTGTTCCAAAACTTACTTCCCAGTCTCAGTCCCAGTTCCAGTCTCAGTCCCAATCCCAATCCTAGTCTGAGGCTTGAGTCTCTGCTGCTTCAAGCACATCTAATGGACTTTTCTTTTGACATCGTTGTCTAATTGCGGGGCGTTGTTTTTTAACATTATTTTGTTTTTCTTTGCTGCTGCTGTTGTTGTTGTGTTTTGTGTTTTTTGTTTTTTTTTTGTCTTGAGTTTTGCATAGCATAGTTAGTTTGTTTGTTGTTTGTTGTTGCTATTGCTTTTGGGCAATTTGTCTAAATGACACTAACTAATTGCAAGACTAACGCCCCATAAATGGGCGAGAGCATAGACAATGAGACTTTCACCAGGTGACCAGTTGATGAGGTAGGCCAGAAAGGGGCGAACGGAAGGGGATGAAGAAAGGGGGGAGGGGAAGGGGTAGTGAACGAGAGTTATGTTTAGCTTTGGACTCTTTGGGTCTTTTCTCTGGTCAGTGGGTCATAGAAGTTCATCAAACGAAAGGCAGTTATATCAATTGTGTTCACTTGTTGTGCGTGAGACACGAAAATGGGCGTGGCTAAATAGAAGAAACAAAGTTCCATCACGAAATATTTTAACTAGCAAAGATATTCCAGATTATGCCAACAGTTTATATCATTTACTTACGAATTCAACAACAAATAAGGGAAAATTATATACCCAAATAAATAAATACTTTCTTTTTTTTTTGTTTTTCTTGATTTTAATTTATTTGCATCTTTTCACCATAATATCTGCAATCCACTTTGAGCAGTGGTGAAGTGTGGTAAATAGTACAGCATTAAAATAATAGTTTTCTTTAGTATCTTTAACAAATGAACTACACTCAGGAATGTCTTTATTATTTTTATTAAAACTGTTAACTATAAATGCCATTCAATTCATGTTCAATATATTTTATTTAATTTACGACATCATAAATTCATATTTTCAATTTATAAATTTATTTATTCTTCTTCCGTTATTCACTCATTCTTCATTGTCTTAATTAGTTTGCCTTTTTTTTTTTGTATGTAGAGTTTTATTTTTTTAAAGTCTTAAATTAGCTTGTTATTGTTGTACACTTTACAAAAATTCGGCTAATGTGTATATAACTATTTTCTATAGAATTTCGTTATATATATTTTTTTTTTCCGTAGGTCTACCAAATTCGATAGGTGAAAATCTACTAGATTAATTTACGTATTGAAAAAAAGGTGAAAAAGAAACTTTTTCTATAGTTAATTGATTTTGAAATTAAATAAAAATGAAACCTAAAAAATAAAACAAACTAATTCTTATGATCTAAAGGTTTCCAAAAATAAATTAAATTTAGTTTTTTATATTTTATTTGGTTGGATAAAAGATCTTTGGAAAACAAAAGTAAACTAAATAAATAAATCTCGCAATGAAAATTTTTATTTATTAAATAAAATGATTAAGAAAAGAAAAATTTGATCAAATGATTAAAAGAAGAATTAGAAATTAGTTCAAATAATGCCATAGGAAACATTTAAAGGGTATACAAATTTTTGATGGCCATATAAATTTTCGTATATGATATACAATAATTTTGTTGCTGTTGCTGTTGTTGTTGTTGCTGCTGTTTTTGTTGTTTTGTCAAAGCTTTTGTCTTCATTTATGTTTGTCATAAATTATAGGCAAGAATATTTTGTGCATACTTTGTTATAGAATTTCTTTTCTTTATTATTAAACAAAACACATAATTTTTACTTTGTTTTCGAATACACACACAAAAGCAATAACAACAACAAAAATGCTTGGAAAATTGCTAGCGGCATTTTGTGAATTTTTGTTAATTTGGCGCGCAGCTGCTGTCGATGTGTCTTTCATTGGATGCCAGTGCCCAGCGGCAACAGTGGCATTGCAAGGCATCACTAGCAGCAAGAACAACAACAACAATTTTTGATACGGCAGCAACAGCAGCAGTGACAACAGCAACAGCAATGCGATTGCGACGACGGCAACTTATTTAAAAACTTAAAGTGTCAATTGTTGTGACAACTAAGAAGAAAAAAAAAAAAAGCGTGAAAATATTGCAAATGAATGTCAGAGACGAGCGGACAGAAAAGACGGACGAGTGCCACAGGTGCGTATGAGTAACATTGAAAAGTCGGCCAGCATAAACTAGTTGAATAATATGTGGGCCCAAAATGTGAATGTTTCTTTTTTTTTTCGTACAGTTCTTATCAGTTAAGTGCAACAAAAATGCGCTAATGGAAATAAATTAAATTTTACTTGAGCAAGAAATGAAAATTTGCATAGAAATTAGAACAATTGTAAACATATTATTTATGGGCAATTCTATTTAAATATTTGTATACCATTTAGTCGATATCTACTGTAACAGTATGTTGAGAGTGGTGCTCGCCATAAATCTGGCGACCATTTAGTGTCCATCATTTCGTCCGGTTAGTCATCGGGTGGCAGGCAAATGAATTGCCGACGGCCATTTTGAGCGAACGCTTGCTGTAAATTTGTCAACGTTTTTCTCTGTTTTCTGTATATATTTTTATATATATTTTTTTCTTTTTCTTTCTGTTTTTTGGGCCTCGATCGAACTGTGGCGCACCTGCACCTGCTGTGCTCATTTCAGAAAAGCTGCTGCTGCCTGCCATTAGCAGCGGCGGCGGCAACGGCCCCACTAATGGGCGCCCAATAGTACCCGCCCCAGCAGCAACAGCAACAGCAGCAGCAGCAACATGTGGTGCACAGCTGCAGCATGTCAGCAGCGGCGGCGGCGGCATCACCAACATTGGCAGCATCAGTATCGAAGGCAAGCAGCCAGAGTTGCCACCCACCGCTGCAGGCTGTAACTTTTTAGTATGTCATGAGGCGTTTCGTTTCCCTTCACCAGACAGAGAGGCCTTTTTTTTTTTTTTTTTTTTTTGCCCCTTGTTGCACCTGTTTCAATGCATTTCGCTTTTATTGATTGCCGCTCACATACAAGCTGAATCTCTACATTTGTATACCAAGTGCAAGTACCAGTATCTGTATCTGCATCTCTCTATCTGTATTTCTATCTGTATCTGTATCTCTTTTGCATTCCCCATTTTGCAGTCGCGGTCATTGAGCCGCTGATTTGTGGCGTTTCTAAATTGTTTTTCATGTTTTTTTTTTTATATATATATACGTACATATATACATAGTATATATATATGTATATGCACATATACATATGTACGTATGTATGTATATATTTCGACCGGCAGCTGCATAATGTGTGCAGTTTATTGACAGCTCCGACAATTTGATTTAGATACAACCAAAGTGGAGTGCGTAGATTGCATGCGTTTGAATGTGCATCGTCTGGCAATTAGCAATGGCAACAAATAAAACCAAACTTGTTTAAATCAAATAAAAAATATATACACATACATATATCCTCATACTGTACTTTCCACTCTCCCCTCCCTCTCATTCAATAATTGTCATGAATGGTGGTTGGCTGTGAAGTTCTTTAGAAATTAAATAATATTCATTAAAAAAAAAAAAAAAAAAAAAAAAAATATGGGTCAGTGACGATCGCAAGAATGTGTCATCAAATGTGATTGCAACGTCAATTAGTATAACCCTTTCCACTTTCCCCCACTCTTTCTCTCTCTCTCTCTCTCTCTCTCTCTCTCTTTTACACCCCACAAAGATAACACCCAAGAGGCTATAAAAAAAAAGCAAATAATTATATTTGAATTAGATTAGTCGACTATTTGATACTTTATACAAACGAAAAAGAAATTGCTTTAGAAAGATAATAAAATTGTTTAATTTACGAAAATAAACAATCAAAAATATTTTTACAACAATGGCTATTAGATTATATAAAATAATTCATCAGATTATGTTATTTCAATTTTCTCTAAGTAATGTTTCTGTGTTTTTCTTTTTAATCCCTGATACATGCCACAAAATATTTCATGTTCTTTACTGATAATAAACATTTAAAATTTTAAAATTAACAAAATTTCTAATTTAACAAAAAATTAAATTTATTTACCATAAATTTTATCATTGCAATTGGGTTTCAGTTCATTTAAATAATAAATTTATTTAGTATACATTTTTAAAATCTCCAATTGCGTTGAGATTGAGTTTAATTTCTTTGTAATTTATGTATATGTATATTTTTTTCCTTTTTATATTATTTTTGTCTATACTTTTCAATTAATATTTAATTTTATGAAATTTCAAGTTTTTATAGACAAAAGATCTGGCCAGTCCACTCTATTTTAAATCTTTCATTTATTGAAAGAAAATATTTAACAATTTTTTCGATTTGCATATAAAACAAAAATTCATGTTCGTATCCTTTTTTTTACTTTTTCTTTATCACCATCATTCTCACTGGATATCGGATGTATGTACATATGTAATTATATGCCATATAAAATATAATATATACATACATGTATATAAACAAAATATCTGACGATGTGTATATATATATATATATGTATATATATACTTGAACTGAAAAGCCATGACTACAATTACTATAAATATGTACAATGCCGCAATTCAAGTGCAAAACAAATGGGTGGCGGATGAATGGGGGAGGGGACTTTATCACAATATGTGAAAGAGTGACAGAGAGAGAGAGAGAGAGAGAGAGAGAGAGAGAGAGTGATAGAGTGTTTGTGGTGTGAGTGGTGCGACGGAACCGAAACCAGAATTCTGTATTGTATTGTACCCAAGCTGCGACGGAAGCGTCGCTGATATCGTCAGACCAAATGCCGAGTGCAAGAGGAGGCGCAAAATAATGGCGTAGTATTAGAATGGGGCGTGGCACTAGCACCATTACCATCACCACCTGTTTGCCCGCATGCCAATGACGACTTACCGATCATTAGACACTTTTCATTTGTTCAGGTGTTATGCACCTGATTTGTGCGCTATCGTCCAACCAACGACGAGATAGAGATCCAATGCCTGGGCCAGATGTTCCAGAACCTCAAAACAACAGACGGTGATAGGAGAGTGGGGGGGTGGTAATGAAAGCAACTGAAGTGGGAAGTGTTGGGGACTAGGCTAATTACTCAATTTAAATGTGTGGATTACGCTGTGTTGTTGCTATTATTTCCAGTTGTACTCATCAACCGACCAGATTGAAAATAATATTTTTTTTTCTTTATAACAAAATGGCTGTACATTTGACTAAATTGTTTATAAAACTTTTTATTTTTAAATTTTTCCATCTTTTTTTTATACGTTAAGCAAGCAACGGATTTGAATATATTTACAAAAAAAAAAAAAGGAAAAAAAAGCGAATACAAAATTAATTAAACCAATAATATACATAAATATTATGGCTTTTTTAATGACTACTCAAGTCAAAGCGATTACAATTCAAGTGAATAAAATAATAATGATAATAAAAAAAAATAAAATCTTAAATTCATACTTCAGCAATTAGTTAGTACAAGTATTTAAATAAACATTAATTAAGGGGAGTCCGTTTACATTAATGTAGATAATTGCAATCGCAATGTTCATACATATATATCTAATATTGCATATTAAATTGTAAAATATTTTTAGATATTGAAATTTATTTCTAATTACCACATCATAAACAAAAAAAAAAATGTTGTCAAAATTATATTTCTCTGATGGGGAAATCCATGCAAAGACAATTCAACTATCTAATAAACCATCTAATATTGATAGTAATTTTACTCATTCTGTTCAATTGATTAGTAATAAGTTTGATAGTAGAAAAAAAATAAACAACTTTGTTATAATCAGTGACTATATATACATACATATATGTATATATACATATGTATGTATATAATCTTTAGATATCAATAATTGTAGTACATTTACACTCAAATTAATCAAAGAAATAACAGCTGATTTGGACCTTCACTAAATTAGTAATCATTTAAAATTACAATATATACAAGTAAAAGAAATATGAACGAGATTATTGACTTAAGATCAAATATTTGCCATCTGTTGCTAAATCAGCAATCAAAATTGCCAAAAAAAAAAAAAAAAACAGGTGTTTAAATGGCAGGTGCGTTATGGGCGTGGCTGGATGCCTAATTGCCATAGCCTATGGATTTTTATGAATAAAATGAATACAAAACGAGTTACTAGCAATTTGTTCGCCAATTCGGGGCGACAAATGTGCAAACAAACGTAATAATAACATCAGACGAACCAAACACTTTACAAAAGGGATCAAAATTGTCAAACAGTAGAAAGGAGAGCAGAATGATGGTGGGGAGGAGGGGGTTAACCAGCAGCACTCACTCAAGCACTTGGCACACAAAAATACACAAACTGAGAATGAGAGAGAGAGACAGAGACAGAGACAGACACCCCTTGGCCAACTGCCACAACCAACCACATTGAGATCGACATCGAGAGGGGTTGCAAAGAGTCAAGAGGTTTTGAATAAATTTAACACGAGTTATAAGGCAGATGACAACTGGAAAGGCATAGAGGGGTGGGGGGAAGGGGATTATAATTGGAATGGGAATGGTATATGTGAGAAAGGAGAGAGAGAGGGGGGGGTCTCGGGTGTTGATCTGACAAATGTTGTGTTTTCTGTTTTCATTATTATTATTATTTTTTTTTTTTTTTTTTTGAAATTATGGCAGGATAAGGCTTTGTTTTCCAATTGGATTTCTGTTTGTATTGCCTTAATTTGTGCCGTTCATAGGCCATTTGTTCCATTTTATGTCATCATCAGCAACATAGAGAGAGAGAGAGAAAATGTTGTCAGCTGCCTTCTTTTGGGCTGAAACGATCTCAAGAGGACCAACCCCATACGCACACACAGAAACACACTCACACATATGTCATAGTATTTACTTTATATGTATTGGCATGGCCAGCAGGCCCAACAGGTGTGCGGCTTATTTAAATGGGTGCGGGCTAAGATCTAGCCAAGAGAAAATGTATAACCAACATTTGTTTTTATTTGTCTTATTGTCATAACGCATACGTCATGTGGTACCTCACTATATATATGTATATATAAACATATATATCTAACAGTGTGTGAGCATTTAATGGCCAAGACGTGTTCAACGCATTAACATTAACATTAACAAAGTTTAACAAAAAAAAGAAACAAAAAATATATACACTTATCTACATACATATGTATATATAAAACAGAGAAACAAAACTCTGTTTTAAATTTGAACATTTTTTTTGTATGTGCATTTTAGCCAAAGTGGTTGAGCAGGCCAAAAAGCAAACGCCAAAACGAATTTGAAACCAAACCAAAATGAAAATGTACAAACAAATATGCAACAAGCGATTGTGGCAACAACAGCAGCCACAACAATAACAAAAACAACATCACTAAAGAGCTTGTCATACATTTGTGCTTGAGTTGTCAATGACATCGACTGTCAGTCAGTCAAATAGACAGACATAAAACCTTATTTAGATAGAATAAAAGATAATGGGTTGAAGTAGCAAGAAGAGAAGATGTTTCAATTGTTTAGGCGCACTGGTGACTTTATCAACTTTTTTTGATTTTTTTTTTTTATTAATTTTAAATTCAATCAACAAAGCAAATATTTGTATTCAACTGAACAAATTTAACAATAATAGAGTTAACTAAAATATATATCTTTTTTTTAAATCATTAACACATTTTTAACATGTTTGCTAAGCGAAAACCGTAGTGCGTTAAAGACCTTCGCCTACCCTTAAGTATATTATTGAAATAAAAAGGTAAAAAACTGTTAAAACTAAAGCTAGTATTTTTTCTTAATATTTGAAATTCTTCAACAATTTTGCTTTCCTTTTATGAAATCCTTGTTATGTGTTTTTTCCCCCTCTCTCTCTTTTTTTTTTTCGTTTTGAAAACATTTACAAATAGTTGTTGTAGAAATTATATAAGTTCATTAAATTTCTAACTGGGTTAATATACAGGTTTTTTGGGTCAATTAAAACCAATTCGCATTAATCAACATCCAGAAAAACCACATTTAAGGAAAGTCCAGTTTAATTTTCATTTCCGGCTCCCCCACGCAACGTTTGCACTCAAACCAAAAGCAAAAAAAAAAAAAAAAGAAAAAAAATTGGCCCAATCATAGTGCCAAAAAGTCCATCGTTCTCATATCAGAAATAAAAATAAATACAAAAGCAAATACAACAAACACCAAATTCGATTCCCCAATAATTCCTCATTCATTGAGTGGCAAAAGCTATAAATTAATTAGAGCGACTATCGAAAAATAGTTTTCGATTAGTGCAAAACACCTGTAGACCAAACCGGACCCAATTCCCAAAGCCAGTTTACTCAGACAACACAGACGACAACGACGACGACGACGACGACGACGACGACAAAAGCCCAAAAAAAGAAAAAAAAAAAAAAAAGAGTGTAGAGATAAAAAACAGATTAGAAATTCAAATGATGACATGTCTGTTCAGTTCAGTTTCAGTTTATTTCCCCGCGTTGCCTTGAGTCAGGCCACTCCCTTCTCGCTATTTTAGCCTTTAATTTATAAACATATACAGTATGTATGTATATACATATATATCCATATATACATAAATATATATACTATATGCGTGGCCATAATGTGAATGAGATTGGGGTTTTGGGTCGATCAACACCTGTGCCCACTTGGGGTTTTGCGGTTATAAAAAGCAACAACATCTTGTACCTAAACAAGTGGAGGACCGTCAGCCCTGTTTCACTCCTTTTGCCGCCGCCCCCTTCCCCGCAAAAAAAAACAAAACGATCTAGAATGAGCGGTATTTTTGTGTTATTTTTTTTTTTTTTTTTTCTTTTCTTTTAGTTTTGGGTGCAAAGCAATTTCAATTTCCAAATGACGACGTCGTCGTTGTCGTTTTTGAGTGTGTAAACAATATTTATCAGTTTGCACTCTCGTTTGGAGCGCTGTATTGGTGCTACTTAAAATAGACCATGGGTACGGTTACGGGTACGGGTAGAATGGAATGGCTACAACGACGATTCATAGTTTTGCCTTTTGGTGGGTGCAGTTTGGGTACCGGCGCACCCAGGGCTACACGATACTAAATACCACTTCAACGCCTTGGGCACCTGGTCTTATCGGACACGCTACGCATTACACCCGCGCGAAACCCCAACTGACTTTGCTGATAACTGAAACCATTGCCAGATGGCCAACCTGTAGTACTGTCGTACTACATTGAGTATATATGGAGTAGACGGACGGAGCCAGCCCCAAGTCCATGGCGCGTAGTAGACGACGACGACGACAACGACACTATGAAGCTTATCAGCATAAGCAGCAGCAGCAACAACAACAAAAATGCTCTGGTTACGTGTGTTGTTTGTTGTGAGTTTGTTGCGTGTGTGTATGTGTGTGTGTCTGTTTGTGTATATATTTCACCCCATTCCACCCAATTTCAATTCGAATTGCCATACCATTCCAACAGGTGGTTGCACCGAGAGAGAGAGAGCCCCCAGCCCGATCCCGGTCCCAAGGTTCATTACTAGGTTCTTATCTACCGCACGCTTTCGTGCTTTTTTTTATATTTTGTATTTTTACGTGAGTTTCCCCCCTTGTTTTTAGTTTCTTCACTCTTCATCACCCGCTCTCTGTTTCTTTTCTCTTTCACTCTGATGTGTTTGCGTTGTTTTTGTTTGCGCTTGTAATTAAGGTGATGAATTTATTGTGCCCCCTCCAACCTGTAACGCATCCCTCTATACTTTTTTTTTTATGGCCTGATATGGTGCGCCGATTCAAGTGCTTAATTTCTGTTGCTTTGGTTTTTTATTTTATTTTTTTTTTTGGCGATTGCGAAAAAAATAAGAAACAAAAGCAACAACCAAAACAGAAAATAAAATTTAATTGAACCCGCACGGATTTTGCTTTTGGTACGAGGGCATTTGCGTTTGAGAGCGCGCGCGCTCGATCGCTCGATCGCTTTTTTCAAATTGATAAAGCGACAACATGTATTTACAATTTATAGTCCCTTTTAATTGATATCGTCAAGCCCCAAATCTCATATATGTCTGTTTACATGCACCCCGACCGTAGCCATACCCCACAACACCACACTCTTACTCTAACTTATCAATGAGAAATGTGCACTTGAATTTCCGACAGCGTACAACGCGTCTCCCTTAAGTTAACTTAATAATCGCACCGATCTCCTGCTATATGTACACATACATACATACATATGTACATACATACATACGTACCTGACTGGCAATCGGACTAATGTGCATACATCACGATATGCCGTACTTACTTATTATTTTGAGGCGTTTGCCGTGATTTTGATCGAACGATCCCGAAATGTACTTGGATCGCTGACAAACTCTAACCTGTCCGCAAGTGAGAGCAAGTGAGAGAGGTAGAGAATGTTGTGTAACGTATGATTTCGTTGTCGTATCGTTAAAGGAAATGACAATTAATCAAGGCAAACATTGAATTCCCATCACATTAAGTTAACCGCATTTAAATCAGAGCATGAAAAGTATTATCATTAATCCAATCAACGATCCAATCTCTGCAACAGAAGCAAATTATATATATATATGTATATATATATAAATATGTAATTTAAATTGCAATTTCATTACTTGAAATTCTTAACCTCGTCCTACTCCATTTTTAACCTTTATGTGGAAAGATTTTAATGAAGGCTTTTCGTAGATATTGAATCATGGTTGAACTACTAGGTCAATGTCCGATTATTATTGTAAATATTCCAATGATATAATTTCTTACATCGGGAAGCTATAGCTAAAAATATAATCGTGTTTTCGGTTATCGCTCTGATCTTTTACTTTATAAAACTTGCCCTAAATTGTAGTAAAGATTTAAAAATATCTAAAATTGCAATTTTAAATAGTAGGAGAACTGAACAAGACACAATTTAAACTATTACTACATATATAATTTTATATGCCTGGCTTATCTTTGTTTAATTGATATAACATAATATGCCAGTTAAAAGTCAAGTTTAGAAAACCTATTCAAAATCAAAGTGAGTTCAAATTACATTTCAAATAGATGAATTGCCCATTTTAAATTGTCAAATAATTTGTTTTATATCTTAATTGTAGACACTGGCACAAAGTCTTTATTCAATCCAGAGTTTAAATTTATATATACATACATACATATATAATATATATGTATGTATATGTATACATATATATTTATCCAATACAAATGGTCCACAAAAATGAGTTAAAACTGTTGCGATAAGTCGCGTAACTAATTTTTCAATTACAAAACTCAATGCGCAATGCATTTAAAAAACAATTCAACTGTTGCAGCTTTTGGCGACTTAAATATAAATAATTAGTTACGACTGCATAAAGATAAAAAGCCAAATTAGACGCTAATTTTCAGGCAACAAACAATTGCCACGGCAAACAGTCTGAGGCCGACGGTCGGTGTTGGCCATAAAAAAAAATAAAAATAAAAATACAACTTGAACTGACTTTAAAAAAACAAAAAAAAAAATAAATAAATAACTGTAGCAATTGAAAGAGGGAATACGTTGTTGTATAGGAGCCGCCACTAGCCTGTTGGAGAAGAGAGTGGTGGTGGTAGGGGGAAAAGAGAGAGGTAAGGAGTTGGAAGTTTGGTGGGGTAACGAAATTTACGAAATGTTTTGCGCCACCGTTGCGCGCAAATAACTCAATTGAAATGCCAACGGAACTGACACGCAGCGACAAGAAATTGAAAATTAAATTTAAAATTGCGCAAAAGTAAAAAAAAAAAAATAAAAAGAGCAAAAAATAAGACAAAAAAAAAACAACTAAAAAAACAATTGAAAAGGTTACCCACCGGTTAAGAGTCGTCGTCGTGGTGGACTAATTAGAAAACTCAAAAGCGGCTACATTGACGACTTGTGCAGGCTAATTGCTGGAGCTAAGCAAAAAAAAACAAAAAAAAAAAAAAATAGCCAAGAAAGAGAGCGGCGCCAGCCAGCATCAATTCAGTTGGGCAAACGAGTCCGCCGCAAGAGACGAGAGAGTGGGCCGCAGCTGGCTTGTTGGCTAGCTAGCTTGGTAGCTAGTGGCGCGCAGGTGCAGGTGCCTGGCGCTAAGCTTAAGCTTTAGTTGACGTCGTTTTCGTTGTCGTCGGTGGCGGTGGCGGTAGTGGCGCACAGGTGGCTCTAAATGCTTTTGATGGTGACTCAGAGAGTTTATAGTCTGAAAGTCAATCCCTAGACTTGGTAATCGACTATTTGATACTATAACACGGATTTTAAATCTGTAGAAATAAAAAAAATATATTTGCTTCAGTGGTTTTATCTTTTTGGGAATATTTTGATGTATTTTAACACAAAGGTTCTTATTCACAAGACGTTGTCGATTTTTTTTTTTTGTTTATTTTATAGAACTTCATAGTCATAAATAATTGTTCAATTCAATTGACAATCTGTTTTATTAGAGTTGTATTATTCCGGTTTTTAAGTTTATAGCTTTTTTATACAAGCTTTTTAGTTATTAATTTATGGACTTATAAATGGAAAAGAGAAATTTGAAATTTAAAAATCGAAAGGAGGCGAAAAATGTATAAAAATATACCAAATCACAGCTAAATTTTAAAAATTAATCAAATGAAGAGTAAACTAAAGATTTAACAATACCTTTTAATCTTATATATAAATCAATTAAAAGTAATGATTACCATATAGTAAAAATAACACAAGAAACGCGGTATGACAAAGATATGAAAAGATATAATAATAAAAATAAAAAAATTACAATAACAACAACAAGAAGAACATATAGCAATTATCGCTGTTGTTGGCAGGCGGCTCCAATTCGTATTGCATATACCCCCTTACCCATTATTTTTTTAACTATTTGCTTTGCATTAGCCGACATTTAAGCATGGCTATCGATTTAATTTGAGCTGCTCCCCCTACCTCAAACCACCATTTTCGCCCACTTCAATTTGAGTGGCGTCGCGTCCCATGAAGTTTTCTCTATGCTATGTGTTGCCCCAATCTGTCGTTCGTCCGCCCCGCACAGCGGGATCATGCGACCGAGGGACCCAGCGTCGGCGGCGATGGCGAGCCCATGCCAAAGCCACAGCCAAAGCCATATTGGAGGTTCATATTTTTAGCAATTTGTTAACTGCACCTTAGCCGGAATGAGTTAACTTAGAGCTCTCGTAAATCTTTGCCCAGTCGGCAGGTTGACAGATTCGTTAAATTTTTATAAGCGGCTCGCCTCCTTGATTTGCCACCCCAACCAACGACCAGCCCCCCCCCCCCCCCCCCCATAATTCTCCCCTCATTGTATTTGTGTCCACTAATTTGCACATTTCGCATTGCGTTAAATGTCGCAAATATTGGCAGCTTTGTGGCTTTTCTGTGAAGTTTTTATGAGCGGAACGGTCAAAGTTCAAAATTGCAAATAAAATGGACGAGTCGTTGAACAATTTTTTATTTTCAATTAATTTACGTAAAAGATCCAGTTATGGATTGATTTTGGGCACCAATGCAAGTTACATCAAATTTTATGTGAAACTTTTACCCTCTGAACTTTGGTCCGAAAAAAAATCATTTCTGTTTATTCAAGTAGACTAAAAAAAAAAGAAATAATTCAGAATTTTCTAGCTTAATATTTGTTTTTTAGCTTTGCTTTAATTTTCATTTTAATCTAGAAACAATTTTTATTGGTCAAATTTTACTGATTGTTGAAATGCAATAAAAAAAAATGTAGGCCAAATTTAAAGTTTCTAATGAAAAGATTTTAATTAAAAAAAAAAAAAACAAATACATATATAAAAACATTTAAATTGAAATCAAATTATAAATTAAAAATTAAAAATGTTTTTCTTATCAAGAAAGCCATGAAAATTATAATCTAGGAATGAAGAAAAAAAAAAAATTATTTAGTAAATCTAAGCTTTAATTTATTATATGTATTTCTGTCAATTTTCTATTATTAAGATTTACGCTGGATTTAATTGCGTCTAAATAATATATCAAATTCCATAGAAATTCTCATAAATAAAACCAAATCTTTTTTTTTTTTTTAGTTATAAAATATTATTATTAAATGAAACTTTAATACAGATTTCATATGTACTTAGGTCAAGGAAAATTTCAATTAACATTAATGACTATTAACTAAAATGTTAATTTGCTTATGCTATCAGTATTCATTTCGGCTACTTGATAAAATGAAAAAAGGCAGCTGACACTTGAAATGAAAAGCAAAATTCTGACAAATACTTGAATTTAATTCAATTAACGATTAAATAAATACCTAAACGAATTAATAATACCGTATGTATGGCCGAGACCGAGACAGAGACAGAGACAGAGGGAACACTGGTACAAAATCAAGGTTCTCAATAAAGACGACAGCAGCGCGTTTCCGCTGGCATGCGAACTCAACTCAGACAGAAGACAAATTGGCTGCTCAACGGAACATAAATTAAAACAAATAAAAAATTAAAAGAAAAAGCAAACAAAAAAAAAAAAAAATCAAAACAAAAACAAATAACTCAAATTAAACTCGATGTTTTATTGTATTTTTTTCTTTTCGTTTTCGTTTATTTCTTTAATTTTTTTTTTGTTGCTGTTTCTGTCTTCTTTTATACATATTATTTTATATCGTTTGCAACCTTCAAAACTACATGAACACGAACACGAACGTGCAATGCAGTTTTCCGCAATGAGCCGTCGGTAAATCAAGCCATTACCAAAGCCCAGAGACCAGGGAGGAAGGAGGAAGGAAGGTAGAATTGTGGAGACCCAATAAGATAGAGGGAGAGATGCGATCTCAGTTTAACTTGAAGATGAGAGCAGCAATAACAGCAGTCAAGTGACAGAGATAGACTGAGATCTAGACTGAAGCTTGAGGCGTGGGTTGCGGCAGCAGGTGCGTTCCATTGAATGAATGACTGACTGACTAACTGAGTATCTGGCTGGCTGATTGGTGGACAGACAATTTCGCATGACATTGCAATGCCGCCGCTGACGCTACCGCCGCAGCCGCCGCCGAAGTTGACGTTGACGTCGCCAACTTGCACAATAAAACGCGAAATTGGCTTTTAATTTTTTTGTTTTGCTAAACTACTTAAACAAAATACAACAACAATCGAAATAGACTAATGTAAAATATGGAAATTTTTTTGTTTTTTTCTCTCTCTTTTTCATTTGGTTATTTTTTTTTTTTTTTTTGCAACAATAGATAAACAAAACAATTAAGGCACGTGCCCCAGCATTCGCACAGGGTTGCCGCCTGTTTGCTGGCCATGTCCATAACCATAATCGAACACAGGCATATACAACCGAGCAACTGACAGCTGACAACTTTATCAGTGATGGTGATGTTAACTCATCATCCCCATACCCATCCTTGCCCCTAATGGCAAACACGTTTTAACGCTCAAAAGTCCGCGGGGAAATCTTCTTTTTTTTTTTTTTTTGTTACCAGCAGCAGCTACGTGCATAATTCATAAATGTTTCAGCTTCAGGTCGAGTCGTTTAGATAATGACAGAAATAGAGATTGAGATTGAGTTCAGTTAAGGATTGGGTATGGGTATGACTGGCCTCGGGTTTGAGATTGGTGGCACGCCCAAGCTTTTAGGGGTGGCAGTTGCAGGCGAGCTGCTCCAATGAACTCTTAACAAGAGATTGCCATATGTCGCATTGCAAAGTGTTGCCAAGACACGCACACACACACACGCACTTACACACTTCCACATCAGTGCTGGCAAATTTAAATATATTTTCATTTTTGTTTTAATAAAAATTTTAATCATTTTTATTGACATTTCGAAAGTCAAAAACTATTTAAGAATTCCTAAAGAATTAACTGTTATTTGTAAGCTCTGAATAATATAGAAAATTATAGTCAATATTTCAATTTATGACTAACAAAAACTAAAAGAAAATCGCTAACCATTATATTCAATTTTATTTGGAAAAATATGGTACAAAACATTTGATTTTGAGCTTAAAAATTTTAACTCTCGAATTTCTATAGTTTTCTTTTAATAATAATTAAATCATTTATTTTCTTATATTTTTTTTTAAATTTGAAACAGTCTTCAGTATTTTATTTATTTATTAATTAAGTTAGATTAAATTATTTCAATTAGAAAAAACTTAGAGATATTTAAATTTATATATTTTTAAATGTTTTTATATTTATATTTTTGTATATTTATACATTTTTATTATTATATATATTAATTTAATAGAAGGTTAGTAAACAAAATAAAAAGTTGAACTCAAAGTAAAAGCCAACACGAAAGAAGAAGAATGTCAAACAAAAGGCTAAATGTCAATTGGCTTTTAAATGGCTAATGTTGCTAAAATGTCACCACTGACATACACACACACACAGAGATACACACACACAGATGCATATGAGAGGTACAAACGAGGCGTATGCGTAATTTAAGCCCAAAGACTAATTGAGTTGCAGTGGCAACAACACCAACAGCAGCAGCAACAGCAACAACAACATCTGTATGGCCGAGACCGAGGGGAATTATTAGGTTACAATTTGATGCAGCCACCCGACAATTATGACAGATGGCTACCCCCTGCCCGTTCCATTTGCTTTCCGTTCCGTTGTCTCAAGTGTTTCGGCTGCGCTTTTGGCATGTGGCCGGCTTGGCCTTAGCTTGCGTTTGGATCGGCTATGCCACATAGCAGCAGGGCAGCCAGCCTCTCCTTCCATTCCATCTCCATCTCAGCCAGATGTTATGATTGGTTTCTCCTCGTCGTCGTCGTTGTCAGCATCGTGGGTGTGTATGTGTGTGTGTGTGTGTGTGTATGTATATATGTATGTACATATGTACATACATATATATTGTCGAGTGAGTCATGGTACGTGCTACTGTGTAAAAAGTTATTAAATTTTTTATACGGCATGTGCATTTTGAAGTAGAGTTTTTTCTCCTTCAACCTCAACCCCATACCTTGCTATTCCCTTAGCATTTACTTTGCCTTGCCTTAGGTTGCCGTGAGCCTTCCTTCCTCTGTTCCTTGCAGCAAAAAGGGTTAATAGTATATCGATGGTAACACGTGTCGTACGTGGTCGCCATTAGCGTAAACATTTCAAATGCGTTTCTGAGTGCCTGCCAAATTTTTGCAAATTGCCAAAACGGCAAACTGTATATATGTACATACATATAAATACATAAATTTTACAGCAATTGGTTAAAAACTCAATAAAAATGTTAGCCATTGCCAATTTTCCATTAATGTTGTAAACTTGCTTGTTGATTCGCAAATTAAAATTTTGTTTTTTCTGTTCTCTTTGATGCGAGTCTTGTGAATGAAAATAAAACAATGGGATCAATATAAATCAAAAAATAAAAATAATAAAATACAAATGAAAGTATGAGAGTGAAAGATTTAAAATGATTAATCAACAAAAAATCTCAATCCTAACACTAAATGTGTAAAAATCTGTGATAATTTTTAAATCAAATGCTTAAAATTGAAACTTTAGTTAAGCTGTTTTATTTTTGGTCCATTGGATTTCCATCTGTTTGACACAATCCAAGTGCATGACCTCAATATGTCGAGCAAATTTTGTGCACTAATTGCTTTTGGAACGCCCATGGTGATATGATGATGGTGATGGTGATGATGATGATGATGATGGTGGTGGTGGTCTATGCCGCCAAATGACCCAGTGCCCAGTGCCAAAGCAAACATCCAGCATGCAGCCAACGATATGATCAAAGTGAACTGCGACCAGATCTGCCATATGTTTAGCAGACAAATGCAGTTAATAGCCAGTGCCAGTGCCAGTCTGGGTGGGGATATTGGGAAATGGGAGTGGGGACTGTGGCACTGTGGCACATCAACGTCAATAACAACAACTTGATCATCATCATTGTCATCATTATCATTATGATTATCATCAGCTTCTTTTACACACGGCAACCTACTTCTGTTTTCGGTGTACTTTTTCTTTCCCCTCAAATGCAGCTGAATACATCAATCAATGGCCCAGCTTTGTGTGGTTTTTCTTGTTGTTGTATTTTTCATTTTTTTTTTTTTTTTTTTTTGCTCAATGATGATGACTACTCGCTGTCGACGTCACATATATCTTTATGTATGATCGCCACCTACTGGCAGCTTGAAATTGACTATATACATTGCTGGCAATGACCACCACTTCTCGCCTCTGGGGTCTGACACTGGCGTTAACTTTGGATCCCCTCCCTCCGTCAATCCCCTATTCATGGTGTCTCTCAACAACACAACTCTAGCTCGGCTGACTAATGAATTTCAATGAAATATTCACACAAAATGTTTTTGTCAAATTTACGTAACGTAACAAAAAAAAAACAAATTCGTATAAAGAACATCTGTGCAAACAGAATAGTGTTTGCCCTCAAAATGATGCCCCAACTGGGCGACCAATTGGTGCGTGAGCATGCGGAATGTGAATGGACCTCCCATCAGTCCCGCTAGCTGCTGCATCATCAACATCGTCAGTAGCAGTAGCAGCAGCAGCAGCAGCAAAGTTGTGGCATCCAGCGCATCCGTCTCTTTTGTATATATGTATGTACATATACATATATAGTATGTAGATCGTTTGCGAATGAAAATGTTCCAATTTCCAGCAGTAGCAGCTGGCCATCGATTTTGTGTGCTAATGAAATCGAGCAAGTTTATTTGTTTATACATATGTATGTAGTATATATTATACCATATTATTATATATGTATATACATATATGTGCATACATATCTGTGGCAGATTGACAGCAGTAAAGATTTGATTAAGACAATCCGTCGAAAATCAACTTAATCACTATGCAACAGAATTGGCAATCTCTTTTATAATATTCTTCAATTCTTACATTTTTTCAATTGAGAGGCTTATTCTTGTTTTTTTTCCTGTTAGTTTTAAAAAAATTGTTGAAATTTTACATTTTTCCAATATTGGATTTGAAAAAGAGGTTTACTATTTCTTAGTATTTTAAATATCTTTATATTTTGAACGTAAAACTAAATTTTTTAATTGGAAAACTCATATTTCTAATATTCCTTCCTTTCTCACAAATTGTTGAAATCTTACATTTTTTCAATGTTGAAAAATTTAAATAAAATTTTCAAATATATTTTTGCCTAAATATTTTAAGATTTGGAGCTTAATTGTAAAGTTTTCTTTAATTGGGAAGTTCATATTTATAATGTTCCTTCTAGTTTTGGTGAATTGTTGTATATAAGATTTCAATTTATAGACTTAAAACTTGTTGTTGAGTGTTTAACTAAATTCCCTTTTATGGAAGTTTTACTGTTGTTATTGCCTTGAGTACATTCGTATTCATTTCATTTTCATTTGCTTTTTCTTTTTTTTGGGTAATTGAAGTCCGTCGTGCGTGTAAAATTGAGACACAAAATTATCACCGAAAGCAATTTGATCGAAACCGATCGATTGACCGATCGATCGATCGATCGATCCATCGTTCGTTCGATCGTTCGTTTGTTCTTGTTTATATCCAACTTTATCTCCATCAATTGACCAAGTCACTCAAATTAGTTTTATGTCGCCCGATGGAGATCTAGATAAACGATCGATATCTGCATAACTACTGCCTTGGCCAGCGGCTTTTGTAATGCAAATTTAACTTTTATTTTTTTTGCTGTAATTGTTTATTAACAATTGCCGCTGGCCAATAGTTAAGCAATTAAAAAGACAAAGACACAAATAAACTATGTAATTTTTCTCTTTTCCTTTGTACATATCGCTGCTGCCGGTTGCTGGTATTTTTTTCAGTTTTCTTAGTGTTTTTTTTATTTATTTATTTTTTTTTTTTTTATTTTCAACAATTTGTCTACTTTAATTTTGGTTTTTCAGCAAACAAGTTAATGTTGCTGTTGTTGTTGGTTTTTTCGATTGAGTTTTCGTTTTCGTATTAGCATTGGGATTATGTCATGCAATTAACAATGGCATATTGTAGTGTCTGTTGTTGTTGTTGTTGTTATTGTCATTGCTGGTGTTGTTGTTGCTACCGCTTTTGGCTTTGTCAGCAGCACGTTTTCGATTTAAAAATTGGTCGACGATGATGTTGCGTGCACTTTGTGAACTTTTGCGGTTTACCCGGTTACAGCTACTGTAATCAGCATTGGTTTTATTATTATTGTTGTTGCCATTATTCATGCTGTTGTTATTAGTTTAGTTGTTGTTAGTGTTGCTGGTGTGCATGTAATTAACCAACATTGACATGTCTAGTTATGCGTTCGACAAACGATCAGAGAGCATTTTTTGCTGACGTAAGCTTCATCGTGTGCGTCAGCGACGATCCATTGAACTAAAGTTCATAAAAGATCTGTGATCTGGGCGTGACACTTTGGCATTGTCACCACCTGGTCAATGTGTGTGTGTCTCTCTCTCTCTCTCTCTCTAAGTATATATACATGTACATATGTATACATTTGTATGTATGTATTTGTACAAATATGTGTATCAAGGCTAGTCCAGCTGGGTCATTAGGCACGTCTATTAACTGAAAGTGCACCTGTTTTCTCTCAATTTTTTTTTTTTAGTAAGCGAAACATTTTATACATATTACATACATAAATATACATTTCTCTGCATATTATTCAGTTGATGAGTAGATCAAAAAAATATTAAAAAAATAAAAATATTTCCATTTTGTCTTAAATATTGTAAGATTATGTATTTAGGATCTTTATAAAGACGAATATTTAAACTTTAATAAAAGATATTATAATATTAAAATGAATCCTCCAAAATGTTTATATGTAATTTGTAATATATGTATGTATGTATGTACATATGTAATTTTGCACCAAAAAAAAAACGATGTTCTGCTTAAGAGAAGTGTCTGTTATGGGAGGTTTCACTGTATACAACCCACAATTTGTGTGCAGCGTGCCCTTTTTGTATGCCCTTTTCAAATGGTTTCAAATTCTATTCAATTGTAAAATTAATATTAAAATTTATGCTTTTGAAAAAATTTATAAAATTACTTTTAGCTATCGAAGGAGGGACGACTCGGATATTTATGCTGATCGAGAATATATATACAGTTTTGTCTATTAAATGCTTTTTAGCGATATATATAATATTCATTTTTACCCTATCGGTACAGGGTATAATTATTGGTTAAATCATTTTCAACAAAGTATCATAAACTTAATTAGAAATATGTTAACGAGACTATATATCAATAGTTAGTTGAGTTATAGGCAGCTTGGAATAAATAATTTTTGATTACATAGTTGCAGTCACCTAAAGCTTTCTCTAATCGAAAAGATCTAAGGATCTTAAGATGATCTCGCTTTCTCTATTTATTTTAATTATTCCTTAATACTTTTTAAGATTGATAACGTCTCATTTTTACTTTATATAAGTTGATCAAATATTGATTAACCAGTGGGAAATATTAATAATTCTAAAAAGATGATCGCTTTCCTTATCCCTTAACATTTTTCGAGATTGTTGGGCATTTTCTAACCATAGAATAATTTTTTCCTTTTATATTATTAGTTGATTAAATATTGATTAACCATTGGTTTATCGGTCAATTTAATAGATAGATATCTTATCTATGAAACTGTCTGTTTTCGTCCTCTTGTTTTCACACATTATATACTATGTATGTATGTATGTATGTACATATATGTGGTGTACCTTTAGCTTTACTTGCCACTTGAAATGCACCGCGCGCACATTGCAATTAGTGTTAAAAGACACAACCATGCCACCAGACGCCGTGCCGCAAGCTGATGCTGGCCAGATATGCCAGACCAGAGTCAGGAAGAGCTACTACTACTACTACTAATTGGCCTAATTCTCACTTTTTTTTTGAAAGGAAACAAAAAAAAAGAAAAAACTCCTCTCTCCGCCTCCAAACCATATTCTTTTGGCCCACGCATCTCGACGCAGCGTCATTACCAGCAACGTGGTCTTGTTGTTGTTGTTGTATGTGGTGATGGTGTGGTGAAGGTGATGAAGGTGGTGGTTGTGTTAGTGGTGCTGCCTAGTGAAGTGGACGGTTCATAAATAAACAAAAACAGAAGAGAAGAAGCACACGAAGAACAAGAACCAGAATCAGAACAAGCAGCAAACATGAGTGTTAGACATGAGAGAAGCGCGCCCAGCCGCAAAAAAAAATTTATTTTATTTATTTTTTTTTTTTTTTATTTTGAAACTCAAGAGTCGTCGTTATGCAGATGAGGATTTTGGTTTTGTACGATCATGTTGCGGGCGGGCGGATGATCGGTCGATCGGTCGGTCGGTCGGTCGGTACACCTTCCGTTCCCTGGCAGCACACCAAACATGAGAGCGTTCCGGTACGTGTGAACTGATATGCTGGGTGGTCTGTTCCAAATCAATTGCTGGCCTCGCTTCACTCGCCTCGAATTCAAAATTCAAAGGCAAAGGCACTGAATAACATAATGTTAAGACAGCGGTCGAGTTCAATTCCAAAGCCACTTTGCGGAAGAGGAAGGAGTCTTGCAATCCAAATGGGCGGAGAAGCCATGCGGTTCTGGTTGTTTATTTTGCATAAATGTTGCCCCAAATATTGCAGCTGTAAACACATAATGAACGCAGTTGGAGCCAACAATATTAATGCCGATGCCGATGACGATGCCAATGCCTGATGCGATCCCATGCCATGCCATGCTGATCCCAACAATGATTATGCTCGGATCGGATTGAATTCGATTGGATAGGATCGGGAATATCGGCATCAGCTGCTGCTGTTGTCTGCAAAAGTTTTGGCTGTGTAAATATTTGTTTAAAATTCCCAACGCCTACCACCATACCAAAAGCAAAAGCCAAGCAAAATCAAGTCTCAATAAATACCCCGAGGGCCAAAAGTAGTGCTCTCTTCCCTTCCTTCATCTCACTCCGGTCTCTGTCGCTTCACCCCCTTTCTTCCTTTCTCCCTCTCTCTGTCTCCTTTAAAGACCACCAAAGATTGCTGGACCATTGCCTGATTTTGCGATCGGCTGCAGCTGCTTGGAAAATATGCTAAGTGCTTGTTGCACATTGGGAAAGTAACAAATTATTATGATTTATTTCTTTATTGTAAATATTTTATAACGCAAACGAGTGAATGTTGATTTCCCATCAACAAAGTCGTAAAAAAAAGAATCAAGAAAATAAAAACAATTTAACCATATACAAGCTGCAGCAGCTACAATATTATAAATCCGATTTCCCTTTAACCTACATATATCTTCATTTTTAACGAACTTTGACTTAATTGTCAAATCTAGAAAATATCAAGAAATTTTCAAGAATTTCTAAAGCGAAAAATGATTTTGATTTTTATTACAAAAAAATCGTATTTATGTCCTCTAAAATTGATACTTTCACAACTGTTACTCGTTTCCTTAATGATTATATAAAGTAATAATTTAAATGAATGCAATTTTGCTCCACTGTTTCATGATCGTCTTCGTCATCGATGTTCATTTTGTATACAAATCAGCCGCCGGACGACTGCAAACATTTTGTTGGCATTGCTTGGTTGCGCTTTTATTGACTTCACTCCAAACACTCGGCACTCCGCAACGCCCACACCCGACACACACACACACTAACAAAACCACACCCACACCCAAAACTGTATGGAACATCCCGCATCCTCTGAAAAGTGGCAGCAACACTAACAGTAGGGTAGAGGGGGGGTAGGTAGATCTCTTCTTTTATTTTTTTCAACACCTTCTTGTGGCTGCATCTGTTTGGCGTTTCAAATTTGTTGTTTAGATTTGCCTTTTGCCTAAAGATTGCTGCCGGAGATCGGAGATCTATTCATAATTTCAATTGACTTTTGCGCCTCAGATCGTTAAATATGTATATGTACATATACAAATTCATGTATATATATGTAAGTATGTATGTTTGTATATATATTTCTAGTATATTTTTGCCATATGTTAATGCTTTTTCTACTCATCTTTGAAGCGGATATATTGTTCGATTTCGATTTGATTAATTGTTGCTTTTTATATTTCAACATATAGCTAGCACCTCAGACTCAATGTTTCAATAGTACTTATAGAATCCCTCCACCCCCCTCTTTTTCCTCCTTTTTTTTTTTTTGTAGTTCTCTCCCTCTAACCAGAGGCATATAGCCACATGATTATCATGTTTCGCCGGGCCACTTTGGCCCTCAGTTGGAGTGCTCCTGTTGATGTTGTTGAATTTTAAACAAACTTTGCTTGCCACTCGATTTGTTTGGGTGGCATGTTCAACCTCAGACCTGTGAGCTCTGACGGGGGTTTGGTTTGACTCTGGTCGGAGGGAGCACAGAGGCAAGCCTCTACGAGGGCAGCTGTCAGTACAGCCATGTGTGTTGCATGTTGATTTATTCGGCCCAAGTTTTGGCTGTATAATTTTTTGACAGATTTCTGAAATGTTTATAAGCAAAAGGCGGAGTACACAATTCTACAATATACAAATAACTATGTATGTACATGCAATATATACATACATACAAAATATATACATACATACAAAATATATACATACATACATACATATAGACTTACATACATATGTATATTCTACATAAACGGAACATTTTCTAATTTATGTAACATTTCTATGAACTGAATGCATAAATATGAATATTGATGAGTTCTCTTGCATTAATAATTAGCTAAGAAACATTAGGAAAATATAATTTCCTGTTTTTTTTTTATTGAAAAACAAAAAACGAAAAAAAATATACAGCCACACACAACGTTTGACTGACTTGCTCCAGGTGAGGCTCGAACTCACAACCCCGGCATAGCTCATGAACACTGAATACTGATTATAAGTACCGTGCGCTAACCAATTGCGCCACTGGAGCTGTTGAAATGCCGGGGCCAAATAAACTGGGAAATGGATCTGCTATTCTTTTTTCCCAAAGCTAGTGTTAGATTTCCTAATACTAATCTAATGTCCCTTTCAATTAGCAAGGACTTTTATTTTATTAAAAAAAAAAAAATAATAAAAAAACCAAAAACAAAAAAAAATTATTCTTCGTCAAAATATGAATACGAAAACCGCTAATTGTAAAGTGGTAAAAAAAAAAAGAAAAACCGAACTTAAGACTAGAACATACATATATGAAATATTAATAATCATAAATGGATAATCCTGTTACATAGTGGCTTATTTTAGTGCATAATTGGTTTTAGAGGCTTTAAAATCTAGTTTGTGTGTGTATTTTTTATGGAAATTTTGGTTTATAGTTTTTGTAAAATGTGTTTCTACTATTAAACAGAATTATCTTTTTTCCAAAAATCTCCTTGCCCATACTCTTTTGCCACATATGTTGCATATCAAACAATTCTATCTAAATAAATAATTACTAGTTCCTTAAAAGGCTCTATAAAATTTTCAAAACCAAAGGTTTTCTTATTTTAACCATATAAGTAAGACAATTTCTATAGCAATAAAACCAAATTTTAAATTTACATTAATTCTGAAAAAAAAAAAATTTTTTTTTTCTTTTTTTAACATTTATTTTATTATTTTTGTGTTTAAATTGCGTTTTTTGCAGTAAAAACGGGTTATAAAACTTGCCAACTTTTGCAAAAACACATCAAATTAAAAAAAAAAAAAAAACGCTATGCAAAAGAGAAAAAAAAATAAAAGAAAAAAGAAAAAAAAAAGTCACATCGACCTGCTCCAGGTGAGGCTCGAACTCACAACCCCGGCATAGCTCATGAACACTGAATACTGATTATAAGTACCGTGCGCTAACCAATTGCGCCACTGGAGCTGTTGTGTGCTCGCTGCTAAATAAGCAATAAGAGACGCAGCTAGTGAGAACAGAACTTTTGCCGGTTTCTCTCATTATTCTCTCTCTTTCTTTTTCGTGGCAGAGGCACGACGCATGACTGTGTGCTGTATGTGTGATGTTTGCTTGCGAAGTTTATGATGTGCAAAGCTATGCGCATATGTGTATGTATGTATGCGCGCGCTTGTATATGTATATGTTTGTGTGTGGGGATGTGTAAGTTTATACACATTTGTATGATGATGTGAACTCGGCAGCTGAATATTGTGATAAGAATTAAACATTTAAATTAACCAAAATTTCGGATTTGAATATGTGCCAAGTAGCGGACAACAAATAATGTTGATGAGTCATTTAATTTTTGTGTCATGATACAATTTTAGTGGCAGTTTCGATTGTATGTGTGTTATAATGTAGTAATAGTATTATAAAATAATAAAAATTGTTCAAGTATTTTAATTAAATGAAATGCAATCTAATATGGTTAATTAATTAATCTCAAATGAAACTGAAAACAACAAAATTATTAATATGTATTAGGCGGTCTCTGAAAAGTGAAATTTCTATAAGTTTTACTTTCAATTAGAGGGCAGAGAGACCAAACAACACATTAAGATAAATGTAAATTACACGGTTTTCACTTTCGTTTCGAGATCGGTTCAGAACAGGTGCAACGATTACGAAGAGACCGCAAAAAATTACTAACTTCTTCTCCTACCCCTCTTACTCACTCTTCTCTCATCCATACGACCCCTTGCGAACAGTTACACTTCGATTTCAAATGAATTGCAAAATCCCCCAACAAACAATGAGAAGCGCAAAATAAAAATAAAATAAAACAACAATTCATCGGCAGTGGCTTTAACTGTGATTATATAGTGATGTGTCGATACCCTTTTGATTTATCAGTTATAGATATTATTTTATTGCATATCAATTAGGAATTAAGAATCAGCTATGTTAATTGTTTTTATTATAGTTTCTAATTTAATGTTTAGCGGTTTTTGCTTTTTTAATCAGAAAAATAGCAGAAAATAAAACCTATGTACATATTTAGACAGTATAAAATCAATCTAACCAATAAGCAAAATTTTTTTTTCTTAAAGATAAAATTATTATATTAACTGAACCTTTAAGTTTTAAATTTTTTTTAAGTTGAGATTTGTTTTTTTTTTTAATGCAATGAAATGATTGTATATATGTATATTGTATGTATATGTATACCATAATATATTATCTTCTTTATAATTAAATATGTATTGCTGATGCCTCTATAAGTTGCCATAGTAAATATGCTTTAATGGCAAAGGGTAAATAGATAGATAGAAAAAAGAAAAAAAAATAAAAAACACCAACGGCGATTACTGAGAAAAACCTCGGAGTCAGTCAGGAAATGCAAATTGCGCTAATTACTTACACTTACACTGACCCCATGTGGTTGCTGTTGTTGCTGTTGTTGTTGGTGTTGTCGCCGTTGCAGTTGCAGTTGATGTTGCCATAATCGCTTCTAACTAAATAAAATGCATGCAATAAACAATAAAGTACAAAAAGCAATCCGCTAACAACAACAATAGCCTCTCCCCAACAGCCATGACAAATGACATTAATAATAATAATAATTTAGAGTTGAAAAACAAAAAAAAAAATAATAAGAAAATGATTTTGCAATGAGAAAACTTGACGATGTGAAGCAAAGTAAATCCCTTGTCATGTCATGTTGTAATTAAAATTTATTCAAAATGACAACAGTTGCCGCTTTATAGGCAGTAAATATTATTAACTTTAATCGAAATAATTATAATAATAATAATATAAATAATTGTCAATTATGTACAGATACGGGGAACCCAGAGTCGCAATTGTCACACAACAAATTCATTGAAATTGTCTTCCAACTGTAATATTACATACTTGGCAATTGAATAAAATCTAATTAAAATCCAACGACAATCAAATCAGACATGCCAGAGAAATGGACAACAGCGACAAAGCCTATCAGCAGCGCTCAATAAAACGGAGGAATCATCTATCTATATATATGTACATATGTATGTATGTACATACATATATTGAATATGAATCTAAACATGAATATCAATATGAATATGAATATGGGGTTTCATTTCCATGAAGGAGCAGAGCAGAGCTCGAAGGTTGTGGACTGGCGCCAATAAAATCAAACAATGATAGCCAACAATAAAATCGGCACAAATTGCAAGTAAGTTATTATAATCTATATATGTATGTATATATATGTATGTACATTCTATACAGATATATGTATGTACATACACACATACATACATATGTATATATTAGTGTAACTAAGCATTTGACGGGGCTTATTTTAATATTAAGATGGATTTTAAATTAAAATATTGAATAATTCATTTGAATTACTTTTATATAGTAAATTGAAATTAAAAGAATTATTTCAAAAAAGCTCATAAAGTTTATAATAATAGTTTAATGTAAAACCAATACAACAATTTACAAAAATCTTTATCAGAGGATACCGACAATCATTTTTCGATTAAAAATAAAAATTAGTTTGAAAAGTTTCGTTTTTGACTTTTTGGCCAAATTATCAGTTTAAACATGGTCAAGTTCCCAGAAAGTTTCGTTTATTTTTTGTCTTGATAAATGAAACAAAGAAATTACAATATAGTTCCATTACCGGGTAATTAAGATAAATTTATTAACGATGACCCACGACCAAAATTAAAACAGAATAATAGCGATAAGTCGATAACTTGACTTTAGTCATAGACCTAGCATAAGTATATGTACATACATACATTGTATGTATGTACGTATGTATGTATGAGATTATCAAGAGGAAGGCCCACCCAAAAAGATACTATATTTTGCCCACTATTTTAGTGCCCACAAATGATCAGAATTATCTCAAAGACTTTGTGTTGTATAGTAGAAAAAGTGCATTAAGATTAAAACTGGCGACTGTCTGACAGCTGTTGCTGCCACTGTTGTTGTTTTCACTGTTTACAGGCGCCCTTATCAGTTGTAGCCGCCGACGATGCACTTGTAGCGCCACTTTCAGTTTTATCTGGAGCTATGCAGATGCAGTTCAAGTTGGCTTTTGTGGAGCGTGACGGGGGGAGGACTATACAAAAAAAAAAAAAACCATTGGTCTCTCTGTATGTGTTTGCTTTGAATCTGTGTGTATATTTGTGTGTGTGTGTGCGATAGATGGATGGATGAATGGTCAGTCAATAATGGGCTGGCAATATTGATGGGGAAGACGATTTATTATTGACTCAGCTGCAAGTGATGAACTTTGCAATGTTTGCTTGAGGCTGATGCTGATGCTGTTGCTGTTATGGCTTTTACCCAGGGCCATTTGACTGGCTGAGAGACTCAGTTTCTCGGCCTCTGCCCACTTAATCATGGATCAGGCTGTGTGGAGCATCGTTGGATTTGTTGTTTACCTTCTCACGCGCGAATGACTAAAACGCAAAATGATTTACAAAAATGACGCCTGCGCAGGCTGCTCCATCCGAGCTCTCTACCTACTACACCACCACCTCCTTCCCCATAACCCCATTATGCCGGTGCGAATATTTGCACTCTTACTCTTTCACTCTCTCTCTCTCTATCTCTATCTCTTTTGGAATACCCTGATTAAAAAGGGTATCTTAAAATCATTAAAAATGGAAAATAACACGTGGAACTACATGTGTTACATGGAAATTTGTCAGAGCATCTGTTAGTCGACAGTATTAAAATTGTTTTTTTTTTGTTTCTTTTTTTTTATTGTTTCTTGCACTTTAATCCACTCTCACAGCGGACACTTTGCATGTTATTTGTTTCGTTTATTTGACTTTCTCATTAACTTTTGCTTGCTTTGCGTTGTTCAGTTACTTTCCATACACTAACCCAAAAGGGCATAATAACTTGCTTGAGAATCTTTTTTTAAAAATGAATAAATTGTGTACTCTATCTAAAATAACAATTGAATCAAGCTTATATTGAGAACTATAAGATCGAATACATACATACATACATATATCAAAATTTGTATAAAACTTGTAAATTTCTCCCAAGCAATTTTGTTGCCATTTAAAAAATCTTTTTTAGAACTTCGATTAGCATAAATACATTAAAATATTAATTTGAATCTCGTTAAATTGAAAAGTTGTTTAGAAAGGGCTTTTAAAGCTTTTTTTGGTAGTTTCATCTCAACACTAATGCATTTTTACATATGTAAAAAATATAAAGTTTAGAAACTTATTTTTGCAGTAAGAGCATTTGAGTTTCGTTTTAATGAAAATAAACATTATTCTTTTTATTTTTTTTTTTTGGCTTTTTTTTTTTTTGTGTTCGTTTAACTGAAAGTCGCCGTAAGATTTGTATGCGCACCTGATCAAACTTCACGTTCACGTCATTTGCTTGCGGTTGTCTACGGCTCCGTCTCCGGCTTGTTTGGTTGGTTGGTTGGTTGGTTGGGTCGGTCAGCCCAGGTAGTTTTGTGGGAATTTTTGTTTTTTCGTTGTTGATTTAGTGATTTGCCAAGTTTACACACTGGATGGATAGAAAAAAAGTACATACATATGTACATATGTATGTACGTATGTATGTACATATGTATGTATGTATTTATATGTGTTTGCACGCACACTAACAAACATTTATATAGTCTCTGCTTATCTCCGTGTGGCATAATATTAAGGCCTATGGCATCATCATCAAATGACTCTGACTATAACTCTCTTGATCCGTATGTGGCACGCTCAGGTGGCTATTAAAGTCGATTAGCTAGAATTTATAACTGGCAACAGTTATAAATTACAAAATTTAGTCAAATTAGCGCGACGAGGCGACTGCGTGCGGCGCATAAAAAAAAAATGCAAACGAAAGCGTCGTCGTCGTCGTCGTCTTTGCCGTCTTTGCCGTCGTGGTAGTAGACGGGCGAGTGCATTGCAGGTGTTTGAACTCAAATGTCAGCCAAAAGTCGCCAAGGCGGGCTAAATAATTGGGCGACATACGCTGACGTTGCGTCGGCAGCAATTGAGCGGTGGTGGAACATTAAAAGAAAAAAAAATTCGAATTGCGATCGCGATCGGAATTGGACCCACACTCACACAAACACACATTAAAATTCGCAACATGATTGGTTAGAGGGTGAAAGAGGGGGGGTTGGGCATTGGGAACTGTCGCATGAGAACGGGACTGGCGCGTGCAATGCGAAATGCAAAACAAACAGTTTTCATTTTGGGGAATGTCTCAATAATTAAATGCGTTCAGGAGTAAAAGTATGTCACCGTGTACAAATACAAACATACACACACACACACACATACATACAGATATCAGGGAAGGCCAGGGCAGAGGCAGCGTCAGAACAAGGCAACAAAAAGAAAGCAACAAACGCTGCTCTACCTCGCTCTCTCTCTCTCTCTCTCTCTCTCTCTCTCTGTATCTCTAGACTTTACTCTCTCCGAACTTAACTCACATTTTGTTTTGGGAAAATTTTTTGGGTTTTAATTTACATTGGCATGTCTTTGAGTAAATTCTATAACCGATCAAAGTTCTGGATCAAATATTACCCTATTATATTCAAATGAAAATTGGATATACATACATATGTACATACATATATGTAAGTATATGTATATATATGTACATATGTACGTAGTTACAGTGTATATAGATACATATGTATATATTGTGTGAATCTGTAAACTATTAGAACGCAATTATATATTTTTATTTTATTATAATTTTATATTTTATAGATGCATAATTTTTTTATCTCTTTTATGCATAAATCCAAATAAGTTTTCAGACTAAAAAATTTTCTTTATTTTATCGTATACTTAATACAATAAGTAATACTTAATAATTGTTTATGTCAATTTCTTTTTTAACATTTTCCATTTAATTCAAAATTCTTACAAAGAAAGTTATCGCTTCTTAAAGAATATAAATATTTCAACAAAAATATAACTCAATAACAAATATTTTATTTTTATTAATATTTAATTTAAATAATTGTGAAATTTTGTTTTGGTATTTATTTTGGTATGGAACAAAATTTTAGATGCATAATTTAGAAAAGCTTTTCAATTTAAAATACTGAAAATTAAATTGTAAAAAATTCTCTTTTAATGAAATTTGCTTAGTATTGCCCTGCACTAAGTGAATATATAATTTTTGGTATAAATGGATATCAGATAGAACCTATTCTATACATATATGTATGTATGTATTCCCTAGGTTCGACTTTCACTTGTAACATTTTATAGAAGGGTATAGAAACTAAGACATATTTAAGTTTAGGGAACCCTTTCAGCCACACCCTTTATATGCCAATGTTAGCATGAGAGAATGAGAGGAGGGGATTCGGATTGGGAGTCTGAAAGGGAGTGTCGAGGGAAGGTGAGGGGAAACAATGACGACCTGGAGACCTAGGGCGTTGACATTTCGAGGGCGCAGCAAATGTCCATCGATTGTGTCCAACAGTTCCAACAATTCGTCAGACAGTTGTTGTTGCTGTTGCTGTTAGTTGTTCCGCCCAAGTGATCAGAGATCATGTCTCGACACTCTCCCCCCACCCCCTTCCCTATCGAGTTGCCAACCCCCCCCCTCCCTTTGCAATCCTCTCTCTTCTTGTGTAAACAATTTTTCTTATATGCAGCAGCCCCCATTTGAATTGCTCAGCTTGTGTTTCGTCAACTTAATCAAAAACGGCGGCCCAGTTGGCGCATGTGCACAAAAACGAGCTGGTGACAAATCTCTCAAACTCTGGAGCTGGCCGTGCCCATTGTATCTCATTCTCTTCTGTATTTAGCTATCTCTGTCATACACAACATTTTGACTCTCAATGTGGCATGGTATGGTATGGTTTTTGGTATGGCATCTGCATGTGGGCGTCGTTTTGCGGACGCGGATTTTGTCAGCCTTCTTTTTTTTTGTTTTTGTTGTTTTGGGTTTTGGGTTTGGGTCAAAATGCCTAGCCAAAAGGGTGTGACGACGACTATATGAAACGTTTTCTGGTGACTGTTAGACTGTCACCGTTCGATTTGGGCTCGGATTCGGATATGGATTCGGCTTGGTTTGATTTTATTGTATACCGCATGTGGGCTTAATTTATTTTGACTTTTGGCCATTTAACTTGAGATTTATCTGGCCTAAACTATGCACAGAGACAACAGGCAAACAACACATTTTCAGAGTCAACCGTTGACGCGTGGATTAAATGTGCCAAATGGCTTAACTGGAAAATGGAATGGAATTGAAGTTAAAGCTCAGCCTGTTAACGGGGATTACCTGGCCAGGTGGGGCCCAGACAGGGTCACAACAATTATTCTAAATGGCACTCTCCAAATGAAATGTTCTTACCATCTGGCATTATGATTTGACGATTTGAGTCATATTAATTAAATTTCCATGATTAATGTCCTATAAAGCTTCAATGATCAAATTTACGATAAATCATATACATACATATCTACATATGTATGTATGTATGTATGTATGTATGTTCATATAGATCTTACAAAAATAGTTGGTTTTATTACAACATTATAATAAATTCAAATGCCGCTTTTAATCTTTTCTTTTCCGTTTTTAGTGACGAAAAATAATGGCTTTACATAAAAAATGAATAGTTACCCATGTATTTCTTTATCCACATTATCTTTAATTTTTTTCTTTAGAGTTTTATAGAGAGCTTTTGTTCTTGTAAAATTTATCATACCGATATTAGTTTCGATACTTTTAGATTCTATTCATTTGGTTTGTAATGTTAAATTTATTTCCCCTAATTGGCATTAAATTATATGAAGATATTGATATATAAGTAGATATTTATCTTGAAGTATAGTTTATATTAATTGCTTATCACTGGTAAACTTAATTTTTATTGATAAGAAAATCAATTTATATCTTAAGATAAAAACATGGCCATGTGTCAAATTCATATTTCTGCCATGTCTCCAAATTGTTTTCAAACCGATTCTTAAAAACATTTGTGATGTTTTTCTTGTTTTTTACAACTTTATGGATATTTAAAAGAAACTGTTGATCTAATTGTAGCTTTTAGCTAGATCTATATGTATGTATGTATGTACATACATATATTCATTTATTTCATGGGACACTTGAATACCAATTCGTCACATCTTCTTCTTTTGCATCTCTTTTTTATTTTTCAAGTACTTGAAATGTCTTCCAAAACTCGCTGACAATTTCGACATGTAACGCATGGCCCAACCTCAATCCGATCTTTGGTTGACTTGTCTAATGGCTCAATCAGCAGCACATTTCCCAATCTTCTTTGCTTGTGTGTGTGTGTCTGTGTCTGTGTGTGCATCTGTGTTCCCACATTAATTATGGAACAATTAAAAGACGTTCACCAGTTCAGGGCGCGGGAATTCCACTTGAATGGCTGTCAATAGGCCAAACAATATGCCACTTGAAAAGACTTCGACTCGGTAGTAGCAAAATGCAATCCGAGGCCCTTTAACCCGCATATGTATGTGAGAGAGTGTGTGTGTTTGTGTGTGTGGAGATGCTGATGACCGCCAGCGTGGACAAATCTCTGACTGCAGCTGTGTGGTGTTTGCAAACTCTCTTCCTCAGTCTGATACTAAATTGAGTAGGTAGAGGCGGCTAATTTCGTGGAAATTACGGTGTATGAGTGTTTGTGTGTGTGTGTGTGTGTAAAGCAGAGCAATGGGAATGAGAATGAAACGGGGAACGGGAGATGAGAGATGAGAATGGGAGAGTTACGCATTTCCTTTCAGGTGTCCCACAATGCCCGGCGGTCCGTTTCCACAAACAAAAGCGTTAAAAGTAGGTGCAGCTGAGAGGCAACAGCGGGTTTTGAATCGGAATCGGGATTAATGAGCAACAGTTGCAGCAGACAAACACACACACACACACACACACACACAAAGTGAGTGGGAAAATGGAAAGGCCGCACACTCAATGAGCAAGTCGAGTCGATCTCTGAGCCTGACTTCGTCTCTAGTCTTCTTTCCCCTCTGTGCTCCATAACTATATTCAACTGGCGGCTTGGCTAATGATGCCGCCGCTACGTGATATTCGTTGCCAAGTGGCTGGTAAAGAATTGTTTGTGATTTTCTTTTCTTGATATTTTATTTTTCTTTCTCTCTTTCCACCTCTCTCTCTCTCATTTTTTTTTATTGTTGTTTTGTGTTTTCTTTTATGAATTGTTGTGGCATTCTTCGCCGTTCTTTATCTTCAGACGCACCTCATTTTCCGGCTTTCGTAAAAGTTTGTTGGCCTAACCAGCAGGTCGAAAACAATATGGAAAAAAAAAAGAAATATGAAAAACGCAACAAAAGCAAACAATAAAAAAAATAAAAAAAGCAAATATAAAATAAATAAATAAATAAAATGCACGACAGTGTGCAAAAGCAAGTCAAAGTCAAAGAGCGATAAGTAGAGGAGAGGAGACGAATGGCCGTCTGATTGAACGGCTGCAGATGGATGCTACTGTTGTTCCACGCTCCTCTTGCTGTGCCACTCCAGTGTCCAACATTTTAATTGACGACTCCCGAGGACTTTCCACAATAAATCAAATGGGCCACGATGATTTGTTTGCAATTTAAATGCAAATAACGACCACCCAGCCTGGTTCAGCCAACACAGATCGAAAATTATAACTTAATTTGAGTTTTTGCAGAGCGAACGAAAAACTTCCAAAGAGATGAAAATGGCCTTAAGGCAATTTCGAAGAGGAAGCCAAATGTTGTTGCTGCTGCCACACAAAACGATCAAGAGAGAGAGAGAGAGAGATAGACCAAGGGGCATGATTTGTCTTCAAAATAAACCGTTCCCAAAAAGTTTGGTAAATCAAAAAAATTTTTGATTTTGACAATTGTTAAAGGAATCGACCAATAATATTACCTATAATTCAAATGGAAAAAGTAATTGAATTGAGAGATAATAATAAAAATTTTAAATACTTTTTAGAGTAAATAATAAAATTTAAAATATTTGAATTTTTTTTGTAAAAGGAAATATAATTTAATATTTCTAAAAATTAAATCAATTTGATCATTTGAAGACTGAATGAAATTTTATAAAAAAAAGAATTACAAATACTTATAATTACCTTGATATTTGAACATTTAAAATTCATTAATGTCAAGGCTGAATATATTAACTGAGGACAAATTTATCAAACGATTTCAGTTTATTTCTTGGAATAATAAATTCGGTAAATGAAACTGTTAAGGAAATCATCTAAAATATATTATGCAGTTATTAAAACGATTACTTATTTAATGATTATCAAGAAATTTAATTTCTACTTCTTAAATGTTTTTTTCATTTCATCCCTTATCAATCAATTTAAAGTGAAACCCTTTATTTCAAATGCAGGGCATCACCAGTTAACGTTAAGCTTCTCCAAAAATTAAAAAATAAAAAAAAGAAAAGAAAAGTGGATTGAAATGTGAATTGGGGGGGAAGGTTGTAGTGGTTGGGGAGGGGGTTGGTACAAGCAATTCCAAGAAACGCATCGCTTTGTTTTGTGACTCGTCTGAATCCCAAGCCCTACTATCTTTCACAAGCCTCCAAGCCCAAACCGAGCCCCAAAAATATTATTAATAAAAGTCGTCATCGTCAAAAGGAAGCGCATTTGAACCAGCCAACAGACCAAACGGACCAACCAACCAACAAAAAAAAAAAAGGAACCAAAACCAAAGAACACAAAGAAGGAAAAAAAACAAAAAAGAGCAAAAAGTTATGCCACGCCGGTGTTCAACAAATTTCAATCTCGGCTCAAAAAGAAGGCAGGCGGCAACAAAATGGGGATGGGGGAAAGCTTTGCTTTTTAATATACCCTTTATGCAAACGCTGGAAAAGTGGGTACATTAAGATTGGCATTCAGATTATCTCAAATTATCCACAAGATTGGCATTCAGACTATCTCAAGTTACCCATAAATTTATCTATGCATTTATAAATACATATATAAATTGATTTGTTGATCCATCCAAAAGGTAAAAACCAACAAACTAATTTTATAAAATTTATTGAACATTTGCCAATAGATAAAAAATGTTGCCAAAATCAAATTTAATAATTATTTCTTGTTTTATTGTTACTCATTTTATATTTTATAATTCTTTTTATATTTCAGCATAAAAAATATATATATCATCACGTAGAAAATATCATACATACATGTATGTATATGTATATGTATGTATAGCAGGAAAAAATAGTTTTTAATAAATTGACCGCTAGATGGCGGCTCGATGTTGGTGCAGTAAAGTGAGGTGAGTGAGATAAAATGCCTAATAAGTTAAATTTAAGTGATATTTTATTCATTTTAATAATATTATTTAAAATAGTTAGCATATTTTGAGTACCTTTAATGTCCTTAACTGAAATTCCACTGATTAAAGTGTAACTGTAAGTCGGTACTCTAATAAATTTATAGTTTGTTATTTTTGTTTTTCCCTCTCCTTTGGTTGCACGTGCAGAGATCTTTGCCGCATTGAAATGCGCTGCGCGTTGTACCCAAAAGGATCTTTTGCCAAAAAAAAAAAAACTAAAAAAAAAAAAGAAATGAAACGAAACGAAAAGCAAATGAATTGAAAGAATTCCTTGCGGGGCACAGGCAACACAACTCGTCGCAGATCAAACGCAAAGATAGCCCTGGACGGGATCGGAATCAGGATTGGGTTTTGGGTTTTTAGTTTTTGGGATTGGACTTGGACGTCTTTTTGTTTTTTCTCTCTCTTTTTTCATTTGTTTTTATTTTTGTATTTTTGTTTGGTTTTCTTTTTTTATCCAAAAATTGTGCCTAAGAAATTTTTTGGCTTCAGCCTTTGATTTTTAGTGCTCTTGGGGGCAGCTTTGTGTGTGGACTCTGTCGGTCAGTCAGTCAGTCAGTTGGTCGGTCTGACTCTGTTCCTCTGTGTGAATAGTTTTTTTGTTGTTTTTTTTTTTTTTGGGCACTTTCAAGGTTCCCACTTTGCTTTGTCGTTTGCCTTTGTTTTCTGTACTTTGGGACAACGGGGCGACGGCGGCGCATTATATTACGATTTGAATTTCAGATTGAGTTTTAATAGCCCCGTCCCAGGCGAACCACACCTGCATCTTCAACTCCAAACTCCAGCTCCAACTCCATCTCTTGTCGCTGGCTTCTTTGGTTTGGACTGTGTTTGTGTTACTTTTGGCAGTTTTTTTTTTTTTTTTTTTTGTAGCATTTGCCCAAATATAAAAAAAAAGAAAGAGAAAAGATCTCAGCCTTGTTCTGGCGTAGATTTTCGCCATTCTGTGTTCTTGGTATACCATTCTCCTGTCTCCTGTCTCCTGTATCCCGTCTCCCGTTGTCTTCTGTCCATTCTCTTAGCCATTCTCAGTTGGTGTGAAATTTGCGCATAAGAGTAAGAAATTCAATTTCACGCTTCTTTATTAATTGGCCAAGCTTTTGGCTTCACTTTAGGCCCTCTTGCGTTAATGAGATTTTTGCCCAGCGATTATATGCAGGAATGGAGTGAGAGAATGAAATGGTCTCTGGTCCATTGTATGGGGATTGGATTGGTTAACACAGAAGGGTTTCATTTTTTGTTTTCTTTATGCCTCTGAGGTTTGCCGACTTGGCCAGAAAGCGTTAATTAGACAGCAGATACGATTGATAGGTAATATATACATACATACATACATATGTATATGTGTATATTGTATATAATGTATACAAAATTTTGAATGCTGTTGAAATAAAAATCTATATATGAAATTTTACAGCCAAAATCAATAAGAGAGGAAAATGCAAATATTTATAACCAGCTGCCAACGCCATTGAGGCGTTGACAACAAAGTTGCCAAAATGCAATGTTGTTGCTACCAACAATATTTTTCTGGCGTTGGCGGCGTCTCCACTCACACAAACAGAGATAGCAAGAGAGACACACACAGATGGAAGCAGCTACTGTTGTTGCAACGCGTGAAAAATAATATTTATGGCAAACAAATTTTCATATCGACAGCAGCAACCGCCTCTGTCGTCTCATCCATTGGTAGCACGGGCGCACCTAAAGCCAAAACGCCAACCCGCCGCACCGAATCGATGCGAATTTTTGTCAGGCAATATAAAATAATTAGGCAGATAGTCATAAAAATGGCAAAAGGTGGCGGCGGTGTTTTGGCCAAAAAAAAAAAAAAAAACTTACGTTTTAATGTCAACGTAAATTTTTCATCGACAAGACACGTCGCCGTCCATCCTATCTCCTTCCCCCTCCACAGTTCTCTGTCGCCAAATAAGTCTTGTACCGAGTCGAGTGCTCAGTCAGTGTGTCCATCAGCTAAAGTTAGCGGCAATAGCCAACAACTCTGCGGCGGCAGCTCATAAGTTGTTGGCCAAGAGAAGTAACCAAGTACTTGGACTGGCGGCAACCTAAATCAAAGCGCTTCGTTTTGGCCTCGCATAATCGTAAATTATATGCGAAGGAAGGCAAACTTTAGCGACAACTTTTTTGCCATTTTTGGGCATCTTTTGCTCTGACATGCCATGACAAATGTGCGACGGAAGTTGCAGCAGTCGTCGCAGCAGCAGCAGCAGCAGCTGAAGGAGTCGAAGTTGGAGAAGGAGAAGTCAAAGCTCAACTCAATGCTGGAATATTGGAGTTGATGTTAAAGCTGGAGTTGGAGTTGGAGCTGGAGTTGGCGGCGGCGTCCTTTGTGTGTGTTTAATCCAGTGGCGTTATTATAATTTCTATATAAAAGGGTTTTCAATAACAAAATTATGATATATGATCAAATAATGTTTAAACTGAAATTTCAATTAAATAGCTTTTTAATGAAAATTAACTAAAATATAGTTAAGACAATACATTTTTTACTAAATTTAAAATACAAAAAAAAAAAACAATTTTATAAATAGTTTTATTGAGTTTTTTAAACGAATGTAAAAATTATTCTTGAAATTTATATATACATATTATCAAACTTTACTCAATATTTCTTTATGATAAATGATTTTTAATTTGGATAACTGCCAGAAAAGAGAAAACTTCAATTTCATATATGTATTTATGTAGTTAACTCTTTTTTTCATATATACGCCACTGTTTAAGCCTTTTGGCAATAGGCAGACGATGACTTTGCCTCTTGACAAGCTGGCTGATTTTCATTGATTGCCATTTTAATTCGTTTTTCATTCGCATTCGCATACAAATTCGATTGTGATCTCTTGTGGTGACAGATAAGAATCGAAATGAGATATATACCAATATCTTTTTGTAAATATCTGCCACGCCTATATACATACATACATACATATGTACGTATGTAAAATGCAATTAAGCCTCGGTCTTATCGTTACAAGTTTTGTTATATCTTAAATAGAATTTGTATTTGCTGATCTCGAGCAGCGATAAAGAAAATGGCCAAGGAAAATTTATTGAATTTAATAACGCGCCAAGTTTATCGCAAAGTTTTTGTCAATTTAACAAATTGCAGCTCCAGACCAAGCCCCCCTTTATAAGACAGGCCAAAATAATAATAAAAAAAAAAAAAAAAAAAAGAAACAAAAACCAAAAAAAGAGAGGGGAGAAGAAAGAGGCAGTTGTTATGACAAGGGGTGAGATGGGGGGGAGCGGTGTTTCCATTCCATACTACAATGGAAATGGAATTGAATTCCTAGACGGCTAATAATGTCTTTGTAAGCAATTGACGGCCAAGTGGACAGGCGTGCAAATGAATGCAACAGCAAAGGCCCAAAGACCTGGGCCAAAAACTCTCAAAACAGAGAAACGAACTGAACTGGACTGGAGTGGAGTGGAGTGGAGTCGACTGGACGGGGTTTTTGGACTGGACTTGGAGACTGTTGGCCAAAGAATTATTTTACGAGCAGCCAGAGAGTTAAAATTGCAGTTGGAGTTGGAGTTGAAGTTAAAGTTGGCGGCACTCTCCTCTGGTCCCGTGTGATATCGCCAAGATCAATGAATCAATTAGCAAAACGAAATGAAAATGAATGAAACCAACAAATGCAGTGACTTTAGCTTTACCGTTTTACCCAGAGAGACCGCCTAGCCAGACTCATTTTGTTTTGTTTGTTGTGTTTTTTTTTTTTTTGTTTTTTTTTTTGGACCAAAGGCGTGGGATGGCATTTATCAACGTCGGCTTGGCTTTTCAAGCGCATTCGCTTGGCGGCGGCCTGCAGCTGCTGCTGCTGCCGCTGCTGCTGGTGGTCGCCATTTGGGGTCCAGCTTGTTATTGTTGTTGTTATTGCTATTACTGCTACTTTGCGTAGCGTGCAGTTTGTTGCAATTGCGGTTTTCCACCGAGTTTCCATCTCGTATCAATCATGGCAACTTTGGTGGCGCATTAGTCAGACCCGCTGGCCAAAACAATTCAATTGGCCCCGCCATAAGATAAGAAATATGCATAATTCTATTTAATTTGCATTTTGACACTCGCCAATTTTAATAGTGTTTTTTTTTTTTTTGTTTTCTTAAGCATGGACAGGGCGTTGCAAGAGGTGGGGCAAGATGAGCAGTTAAACCCACCGCACCACCTCAACAAAATGTAACAAAAATTTATTATCACTAATAGTGAAATAGTAAAAATAAAAAATTAACACAATTAATTAACACTTAAACTATCAAATGAGACATTATCAATGTGGTAAAATCTACAAATATATTCACGAGATATATACATACATATATATAAATACATATATATATATATATATATATATATATATATTAATGTTTGTCTATATTAACACTTCGATCAAAGAGTTTATAAGTTCTATGAATCTTTTCTTAAAGATTCATCCTGTTTATTAAAGAGAAAGCGTTTAAATTTTGGATATCATTTTTAAGATAAAGTTACCAAATGGCTTCTATAAAACTTGGTTATGTCTTTACCGTTTTTTCCGAAAATATATTTCAAAATAAAACAATTTAAATGGTTTGATCATCTCTATATCACGTAGTGAAAGCTGTTTTTTTTTTTGTTTTACCATGAAAATTTTAAATATTTTGACATTATAATTATTTTTATAAATTTTTAATTTGTTTTTATTTTGTTTCTTATTTTTGGCTATTTAGATTTAAATCTCTGTCTTTATAAACATCTAAAACAGAGAGATTCTAAAAGCTAGAGTATCAAAATATGAATGTTTAAAAAATAAAATAAAAAATTATTATATATATATTATATCAAATTTTGAGAATTAAATTTAAGTCAAAATTAAAGTTACTTTCAATTAAAGTCTAAAGAAAATTTAAAGAAATGTTTAAAAAACCCAAAATGCAATATTTTGAAAAATTTTGACTAAACTTTTAGAAACTGTACAATCAAGATGATATATGTTTTAACTCTCTTAGAATCATTAGTTCTTTGGATGTTTTTAATTTAACTTATTTACAACATTTGTTTTCTATTCCAGTCTGAAAATTGATCAGTTTTAAGTTTTCCTTCTTTTTTTAAGCCAAGTTTAGTTTGAGATTTTGATAAATTTGTTGCAAAAAAAAAACACATCTTTTGCTTGACTTGTCCAATTTTTGCTGCACCTGGAAACATGAGTATCTATGTGCCACAGCTTCCGCAGCAGTTTACCTTTCGATCAAACTCTTTCTCTCTCCCTCTCTCTCTCTCTCCTTATCTATCTCTATCTCCCTCTCAATGCATTGTCATCGTCATTGTTTGAGTCTGCAGCCGTTTGGCTGCTGAAGCTGTCATTAGGAAAACCATGAGACAGGCTGCTGTTGGTCTATGACAAAGCTTTTGGGCCAAAAGCGAAGCCGGGTGATTTGGCTTGTTGGTGACGCAGCTGAAATTGAAATCAATGCTGACCAAAATCGGCACCTTTTGGGGTACCAAATGAGTGACTGGTTGAGTGAGTGGATGGATTGTGACTACCACCAGCAGCTGTCTTGGGCTTTGATCAACTTCCGCCAAATGGGGGAGAGAGAGAGAGAGAGAGTAAGAGCAAGAGTTTCCGATACCACCCATGACCCCCACAATAATAATAATAAGAACAACAACCACCACAACAAATTGCATGTGTAATACTTGGGCAAACATACACATACATATGTAGAAAGAGAGAGAGAGACAATACACACACACACACACACACACACACATATTGCCCTGGTTCACCTGGCTCACCTGGCCTGAGTTGGTTTCGATTTCCTAATTCGCATGGAACACTCTCAGAGTCAAGAAAGTCTGCCCCCAGTCAGCCGGCTGCTTCAATTACACAAAGTCATGCGGCATAGAAAACCTCATATATTCCCCCCCCCCCCTCGTATTATTTACAACTACATCCCATAGCCCCTTCTATAAACCCACGAAAGTTGGCGAGCCGTGTCCGTGTTGTTGTTGTTGTTGTTGTTGTTGTTGCTGGCGTTGGTGTCTGACTTTGTTTTAGTTATCTTGTTGTTGTTGTTGTTGCTGCTGCTGACTGCTTAGTGAAACAGGTGCGTTTTGCGTTTTGCAGGTGTTTCCCAAAAGCCACCACCACCACCACAACAAGCAATAGCAAACAGCAAACAGCAAAAAGCAAAATCAACATCAGCTTCGACTTCGACTTGAGAGTCACCTCGTCGTCTACATCGTTGTCTCACAATGTTTAGTCTCTCTCGGTCTCAGTCTCAGTCTCAGTATCTGTCTCCTTAATTTTAGTCTCAGTCTCTGCTTAGTCTCGGGCTGTTTAGTAGTTACGCTTTACCGCTAGTTACACAAATTGCCATCAACTTAGGCACTGCATTCTACATTGCTATTGCGCACCACCCCTCCCTTACGACACCATCATTATAAGACCACCCACCCCACCACACCCCTTAACTGTCTGGTTAAACCCCTGCGGCGCCAGTTGCTCATGCGCATTGTATTTCGTGTGAAAATCACAATTAAATGCAATTTTTTTTTTTGTTTTTTATGCGCACCTACAAAGTCGTCCGTCGATTGTGGTTTAGCTTTCATTTTGGTTTCGGTTTTTTTTTTTTTTTTTTTTTTTTTTTTTTTTGTCTTAATCTCGGCTTCCACCATTTACAGCTATTAGCAAGAAAATTTAACTTGGATCGTATTTTGGATCGTATTGAATCGGCTTGTAAAGTCAGTGTTCGGGTTTTTATTGGCATTCGGGCCCGGCTCAGCTGTCAGCTGCGTTGTTGAAAATGTCAGCTTGACAATTATTATGTCAAAATTTTCCGGCACGGCCATTGGGAGTCGCAGCTGTTGACTGCTACACGAGTTTTTATGGTAATTCAAGTTTCACTGATTTCTCGTCTTGCAGTCGCACCCAAAAAAAAAAAAAACCAAAAAAAAAAATAAAAATAAAAACAAAATACAAAACAGCAACAACCAAAAACAACAACAATAACAACACTCTCCGGAGTGAAAACCAGGCGACCAGGCTGGGCCAAGTCAGGCCAGACCAAGGTGCGCGCTAATTGCGCGTGGGGCTGCCACCAGACTTAGACTTGGCCATTGGCCATAGATACATACATACATATGTATATATATATACATACATACATATGTACATATGTACATACACACATACGACAAGCAAAACTCTGCCAACAATTAGCGCATACCAAAGAAAAATCCTCCACTTTACTCCACTCCACAGTCGACTCCATTGCTCTCATTTCCCCACCACCCCAAATTGGGGACACTCGAAGAAATCTTCACACAATGCTGCAAATTGTAGTTAAGACTAAACCAATCTAACGATAATATAACGATTGCAAAACTATATCAAATTAGTAAACAAATAATAATATAATTAATAATCAAAATAATTCCTATTCTATATATCTATATGTATGTATGTACATACATATCTTTCCCATATCTCAATCTATTGGTATATTGTCTTATTAAAATAAAATTAATATAAAAGTATAACTAAGCCATAAAATAAAATAATAATAAATAAATAATGTTTCACTGTTACAGTTTTAATACATTTCTTAAAAAACAAAAATTTAAATTCGTAAATTCAGTTTAATATTCTATTCTATTTGTAGACCAATTAACCATCTGTTTATGGCCACAAAAAGATTTGTGTAATTTTATTTGTAAGATGATTATGGTTTCAAGTATTTTGGTTTTTATGACATGGTCAGTTTGTAAATGCTAAATCTGAACATCGATAGCATATGGTCATTGGCCATAAATTTCAACCACCATCAAATAATATAATGTACATACATTGCTCTCAATTTCGGTTAGGAATTCCATAAATTTTTTATTTATTTTTCTTTCAGGAATATGTATATACATATGTACATATGTATGTATATGTATCCTTATTATATCCATATTAATCTGATACTTAAAGTAAGATTTGGGATTTAAAACTATAATTTTTATTTGTAGAATTGATCAGAAGATTTGTATCTTCACACTTTGTCCTGATTAGCATTTGCAATAATTGACATGGAGAAGGGCAAACGGAAATATAAAATCTTGTGATGCATAAAATATCCTTTTTTAAGTAAGTAAATTTTCTTTCTTAAGTAAATCCTAACTTAAGTAAATTTTTTAGTTGTTTGCCAGGGTATAAAAACTACATAACAATCAAATATATGAATCCAAATTGAGGTGCGAGGGAGGCAGGTGTATGTATGTATGTGTGTGTGTGTATGTACATATATATATGTGTGTGTGTATTTGGATAAAAGCAAATTGACATTTGAATGGGGGCTAACCAGGCCTCCAATTCGAGGCAATTGGTCATTGCATTGTACATAGTTTGCAATCATTAACGCTAATAGGCCCCAGTGAGAAAGAGAGGGAGAGATAGATAGAGAGAGAGAGAGAGAGGGAGAAAGAGATGCCAAAGCCAGCTGCAACTAAATGCTAAAAACATTCGTTGAAAAAACCCAACTAAAATATGTATATATACATATAGATTTTACGAATGTAACCAATATACATATATAGTATATACATATGTACATATGTATGCATATATGTATGTATGTAAGTTTTATAAATCCCACACACCTATGTATGTATGTATGTATATACATAGTAGTCAGGCAAATCCCAAGGAGACTGTCACCGACAAATTTCTCAACAATTTTTAGGTTTTTCTTTTTGCGCACACGTGCAAGGGGCACACACACACACAAATACAATGATCTTACTACCTGAGAAAGATGGAAAACCCTTAATGGGCAACAAACAATGCAATGACATGGCAGCGGCCTCAAACAACTGCGTGAGAAAACTCGTTCGCCCCTTGCCTTCTCTTGCCTTGCCTTGCCCCAGGGGCATTATCATTATCGCCCAACATTGTTGTTATTGTTGTTGCTCTGTTGTTCCCGTTGCCGTTGCCGTTGATGTTGTTTGTGTTGCACTTGTTTACATGGGAAATGGTTTTTCACATCGTTAGACAGCACTTTTTCCTCATAATTCTTCATTGGCTACTGTGAGGGCAGGTAATTGCAATTAAAGGGTACATACATTTTGGTCACAGATTTGCAGCTTTTCCCATTAAACAAATTATAAACATATACGACAATTGTATTTATGTGTGTGGAGACCTTTCTAAAACTTCATCTAGTGTTTTGTCGGACGCATTACATTACATATATGTACAACAAACCTTTGGTAGAGATTTGAGTGACGCAATCAAAATGGAAATCAATTGTGGCAATCAACAGCGTTTCATTTTTTATATCTTTCAAATTCTTCCAATAATTCTGGTGCTCAGTTTCGGTTCATCTTCGTTTCAAGTTTCATATTATATACATAGAATAATACGAGTGATCGATTGGTCGTTATTATTTTCGACATTTTCCGTTTAATTTCTGAAAATTTGAACCCCACCCGAAACCCGAAAAAAAAAATACATAAAAGTTTTAATTTTAATAGATTTTTTTTGTTGTATTTTTTTATGTTTCTTCGTATTTTTTGTTTTGTTGTTTTTGTTGTTTGAAATTTATTAAGAACTAAAATTCAATTTCTTATTTTTGTTGTTGTTGTTGTTTTGTTGCTTTTCAAAGCATTTTTCTTTTCATCGAATATGTTACATTTTCTTACATCGATTAACATGAATTAAAGAGAATTGCAAAAGGAAAACAAAAAACCAAATTATACTTGATTTCGATTCATTCATTTTTTGTAGTTTTTGTTTAGTTTAAGTTTAGTTTTTAGTTTCATTTTCATCAGAAAAAATCGCATAATTATGCTAAAAAAAAAAAAAAAATTACACTTTGTACAAAGTATGCTACAGATCACAGAACATATATGTATATATATATATTTATATAGATATAGTTAAAATATATATATATGTATGTAATATATTGTATATTATGCGTTTGCAATTGTTAAATCAAATAGAGGAAATCATTTTAAGGGTCCGAATGCAAATTCAAATTAAAAAAAAATATATATGTATATATATGTATATATATTTATATATTATATAGTAGATGTTTTCAAACAAACACTAATAAATGAGGTGTGTGTGTGTGAAAATTAGTGCTTGGAAATTCTAATTAATCAACTTAAACACTAATCATAATTATTATAAATTAATGAATTTGAATGTGAGTGCTGAGTGTTTTTTTTTGTTTTGTTTTGCTGGTTCGTTGGCCTGGCTAATCAATAATAGGAAGAATTTTTTTATACGACTTTAGTAATGTGAAATTAAAATTAATAGGATCAAAATTATATATATATATAAACACATATATATATATATATATATTTATGTATAAAGTTTTTATTCAATTTGTTGTTTTATTATTTTATTTATTGCTGCTCTCTGCTTTGCATTTAGTAACTAAAAAAACATATAAAAAACAAACAAAAATTATACAAAAAAAAAAAAAATTGGTTCTCCCATCTTCAGTTTCCGTTTTCATCATCTTCATCATCATCAACATTAATTATTGTGATCCATTATGAACCGTTATTAACGCACTTAGCGTTTAGTTAAAAAGGAAAAATTAAATTGTTTAAAGCTTTGCCAAGTTTTTTCTCTCTCTTACTTCTTAACTTTCTTTCTTCTCTCGCCACTGCAACTAATTATAAATGTTAATAATAATAATGTTTAGGTGCTTATATGCTGATGCTGTAATGCTAAATTATTGATTGTGTGTGTGTGTTTTTTTTTCCATTTTGTGTGAGTTTTTTTTTTGTATTTGTTTTTTTTTTCTGTTTTTTGTTTTTAATGCTGCGGCCTACAAACTAACTAACTAAACTCTTTCAAGTATTTGTTGTTTTATATAATGCGAAATGCGAATGCTGGCCCCCTACATACGATAAAAAAAAAAGGTTAATTGATGGGGGCGTGTCTGTTAGTTGTTTAGCTTTTGAGTTAACATTTTTCTTTTTCTTTTTGTTATTACTGTTTGTTTACTGTTGTTGTTGTTGTGTTGTTCTATATGTTCTCTGTGGTGGAGAGGAGATCTTCACACGAAGGTTTTTGAGAGTGGAGTTGTTGACTGTACTGCACATTGCTGCTGCGCCGTTATATATACATACATATGTATGTATTAATTATATAGTATATATATTATGTATTTAGTTAAAAAGTGGTTTGTAGTTTTATGTTTTACACATTTACGACTGTCTGCTGTCCTTCTCTGCATTTAGTTGCTGTAACGAGATAAAAAGAGAGAGAGCAATTAGTTTTTAATTCTTTTTTACCGTTTTGCCTCGAAGTGGCGCCTAAAACATAATGTCAAAAATTTTAAAATTGTTTTTGTTGTTGTTGCTATTTGCTATTCTGTTACTGTTATGTTAAGTGACCATAGAACTTAGTGGAGGGGTGGCGAAGTCGGACGACCCACCAACCGACCGAATGGCGGCGACTGGCGCACAGCTGCGCGACGCGAAAAAAGTACAACAAATAAGAAGAGGAAAGAATAAAAAAAAAAAAAGAAAGACAACAAAAACGAATGAAAGAAAGAAATAGCGGAGAAAAACAACAGCAACTACCCAGAGAACATTCCGAACACGTGCATTTCTTTTTTTCGAAAGAATTTTCGTGGTTGACACATCACAGATGGCAAAGGGGGAGTCGGGTGTATGTATGTATGAGTGTAAAGGAATTGCAGAGGAAAGGGGTCGATTTGGCTATCTCTCTCTCTACATTTATATGTATACATACATATCTACATATGTATGTACATATGTATGTATGTATGCGTATGTAGCTATCTCTATCTCAAGGCAGATGTTTTGCAATGAAAAGGAAAAACAGAAAGCTAATTGAGGCCTAAATACTTTTCATTTTCTTCTATAATTAACGATTTTGTTAAGAAAAATGACAGAGTGAGTGAGAGAGAATGAGAGATCAAATATACAATTAATCAAAATCAATGAAAAATACTGAAATTATTAATAACTAAAGACCACCGAAGCCGAAAAAGCTAAACCAAAAAAACAGAGGAGCAAAAAATAAAATAAAACATGTTAAATAAAATTTGTATATTTTTTTTTTTATATTACCAACCTGTTTCTTTCAAGTATTAAACAATTTTTTGGTTGTTGTTTTTGCCCAGATCATTAATTATTAACAACAACAACAGCAAACCAAAAAAAAAAAAAAAAAACCCCGAAAATGTAAGATGACCAAAAGCAAAAACAAAACAAAAAAAAATTACTACGCTAATGAAGTAAGCATCAAAAAGCAACTACAACAATGCTAAGGCGGAGGCTGAGACATTGAGATAGAGAGATGACGATGGACAAGAGGGGGAGGAGAAAGAGACAGACGACAGAGACGGTAAAACTGATGATGATTCTCCAATTTCAAATTCCATTTTCAAGCTTTGCCTGTGCGTATATTTGTGAGAGTAAGAGAGACACACAAACACATATACACATACATACATAAGTATATGAAATAAATTTAAGTATCTGCAGGTGTTCATTTAAAACATCACAAAACAACAACAAAATTGTTGAAAAAAAAAAAAGCCAAATGAAAAAAGGCCGCGAGAAAAAAAAATTAACAGCTAACGTATAGGCAACAACCACACAAAAGAAAGAAACTCTGCCGAGATGGCGACAACAACCGCAACAACAACAACAGAAAGAAAAAAACAAAATATATGTGAAATGTCTATAAAAATGAAATTTGGGTGAAACGTTTTGCCGGAACCACTGTGGGGAGGGGGGCAAAAGCGGGGGCGACAACGAACGAACGGTACACAGTGGCTGAAATCTCATTTCGTGCACTGCTAAAATATTACTTTAATGCAAATGTAAAAGAAGAGACAAATATAATCTCTAAATCAGCCGCTATACACATACATATGTACATACAAACATATAACGGTTGTACATAAGTACATACAAACATATAACGGTTTTTATCGATTCCCGCAAAGTTTGAAGAAACGCCTCTAAAACCTTTTCCAAAATAGCAAAAGATAATGATCATTGGTATTAATAATCTATATTTTACTATCACATATAGTGCATAACACCTAACACAACACAACATATGTATGACTACTGCATTAAAACCTCATGAATGACATAAGAAATGAGGTAACACACAACATGAGAGTTACTTTTCACTTTTCATTATATGTACATATGTATGTATATATGTATTTATGTTTTAAACACTTGAGGAAAATTATGTAGATTTTCGTTTTTTTATGAACTAACTGTATTAGCTACTCATTTAGACTGATTTATTTCAAAGAGATGAAGAAATTTCAACAAATTGTTATTTTGTTTTGATATTTCTGTAATGTATGTAAATTTAAGAGAGGCAAAACAATGTCCTTCCTTACATTTTGCAATGACAATTGCCTGTCTGACCGACTGACTGACTGAGTTGCCTTCTGAATGAGGTCACCGAGAAATATATGGAAAACTTAGCTCAATGTTCTTTTTATTTTGCTTTTTGGTTGTTGGTTTTCTTTCTATTTTTTTTTTTATTATTTTTTTTTTTTTGTTTCTTTCTTAACTACATTTGCATTGCAAATGGGGAAACTTACCGTCGTTAAACTGTTGGCTAACTGGGGCTGTTGAGATGGCAGCTGCTGTTGATGTTGCTGCTGCTGCAATTGCTGCACTGGCGCCGCTGTTACCACTGATGACAATGATGACGACGACACCTTCACAATTGTGTTGGGGCTCTGTCGATCAATCAGGGGCATACGGGCCGCGGGACTAGAGATTTTAGCAAGCTGTTGTTGTTCTTGCTGCTGTTGTTGTTGTTGTTGGTGGAGTTGTTGTAGTTGCTGCTCGGCAGCCAAACGTTGGGCCAACATATCATTATTATCGGCCTCAGTCATATCCATATCATCGTCATCTTCCTCAACTGCAACACTGCTTAGGGCAGTTGCCGCATCGAAATTATTTATTTCAGGATGAGTTTCCAGCTCTGTTTGCAAATCGCAGATATAATCGATGACATGCTGTATGATCTCCAATTTGGAGAGTTTACGATTTTTGGGCATAAAGGGCACTAGATCCTTTAGCTTAGAGAGATACATTTTCATTTCGGCATTCTCGCCATCACCGCGATGTGGTGGATGACGGGCAATACGTCCGTTTGGATTGATGGCCGGCATACCGGAGGCACCTGTTTGACAAACAGCCGTCAGGGACTTCATTCTGGAGATGATTGCTTTACGCTCCTTGAGTAGAATTTTGGCGGTTTTTACACGGTCGTACCGGTTACTAGCGAGGTTACGAAAGTTCCTTTAATTAATTTTTTGGTTTTTAAATTGCGAGTTTTTGTTTCTTGTTGTTTAAAGTGTTTGGTTGATTCTTTTGCTAATACCACTTGCACTGCACTTGTTTTAGCTAACGATGTTGTTGTATTCTGTGTTTTAATTTGTTTTGGTTTTTGTTTATTTATTTCTCTTTTTTTTTTAGTAGAACAAGAAAAAAATGTAATCCAGCGTGTTTATTAATTGGTCTTCAATTGGTGTGTGTGTCTTGCACTGCGATCGATCGAGATTGCTTTCGAGGTGTTGTTCAAAATCAATTTGAATTATTAAAAACAAAATTTTTTTATCAAATTCTTTCTATTTAAATTTTTTTTTTTGTATTTTTGGTACGTTTGCTTTCTTTACGAACAAGCAACCAGCAACCAGCGAATGTTGAATACGAATGAACTCGTTGCGCTCTGAGCGCGGCCTTTTATAGTTGCCGAATGCCGCAAAAGGCGGAGCATATGTTCAACACTGAAATGGAGAGTGACGAAGGTACACGAGAGAGCAACTACAGATATTTGGAGAGATACGAGTGTAACTGGCAGAGGGAGAATCTTTGTCGAACAAGCAAAACACTAAATTGTGGAAAGGGTCAGGGGAAATACTTACCAAAGGTAGTGAGGTTTGCAATGCATTTACTCGTGCGGTAGTGGAATGTGGATAGTCTTCACAAAAAGAAGGGTCGATGGATGGTGGATTTATATTCGAGGTGAAGTCGGGGTGTATAAGGGTTACCTTGAGGTAAATTGTTGGTGGTCGTCAATAAATTGAGGAGAGGAATTCAAGAAGTGCCAAAAAGAGGGACAAAGGCTTTCGGTTATTTATTTTGATTGCTATATGTTTTTATTCCAGAAGTATTTAATTAATAATTTTATTTATACATACATAATTATTTAACATTTTATAAAATATTTTCTAAAATTTTGTTACCATTTGTCGAATGCAAGTCTTCAGTTGCCTTCTCGAGTCGAAGCTGCATTCTTGTTCCACAATTTACATACGTTCCTATTTTGTAGATCATTCCACAAAAGAATACCCCAGCTTCCAAAACCAAACACAGGTTCCACAAACTCTCCACACAGCAAGTCTATCCAATGACACCGTTTCCCCAGGTTCAAGTCAAAGCCAGGTCTCAACAGTAACGACTTCATCACACCATTACCATCCAAATCTTTTCAAGACTACCCCTCCATCTCCAAAACGCAAGCTACCAATCCTCAGCATTGTAGACGTAGACCGGCATTGGGAATCTCATAAAAACTCTACAAAACATATCGACTAACACTCTCCACAATATGCACAATGTTCGTGTTTGTAGAGGGGAAAGTTCAATGTGATTGGTCGGATCTTTTACGGTTCTCTCTTGCTCTCTCTCTCGGTTTCTCTCCGAGAGCTAAATTGTTTCTTTTCTTTATTTGCTTCTCAGTTGGTTTTTCTTTTCTATTTGTTTTTTTTTTTTTGTTTTGTCTTGTGAATGAAAATGAATGAAAAGTGCTGTGTGGTGGTGGTTGACTCTCTCATGTGTGCGAGGCGTTAAAAGATTATTTTGCTTCCTCCATGTGTGGCTTATCTTAATTTGGGTTTATGATATCTAACATATGAGTTACTGCTGTGGCAACCGCTATTGCTTTGCTTGCTCTTGCTCTCTGCTCGAGATCGAGATACATTTTACCGCTCGGGCCATGGGAATGAATGGATGTGAGTGAGAGGCGCCTTGACTTTTCTCCCACTTCATATTATGATCATTGTTTGGCAGTCGTAGGGTTTCTGGGCATAAAATTACGATCATATTACATGAGAGACAGACCGACCGACCGTCTGTCCGTCCGTCCGTTCGTCCATCTGTCCGATCGACCACTAACACTCTCAAGTGTTTGATTTAACTTTGTTCATTGAGGAAATGTGAAAATTTTCATTGAAACTAAGTCAATTCGTTGTTTTGTGAAAAATGACACGTTGCTGTCTTTGTTTTGGGGTGGTGTCACACCAAACTAATCTTATGAATGAAACAAAGCCACTCTCTACATCTTTAAGCTTCATATGCATTTCCTAGGAAATGTTATCCAGGAATGGAATGTCCCTTACTTTTTCCAAGTAATGCCAAGGTGTTGCATGAAATACACCAGAAATCCCTGTACCATATCCATATCGCAAATACATAACTTAAACTGAGATGAGAAAAAAGAAGAAGAAAAAAACCAAAAATAATTAAAAACGACAAAAAAAAAACAACAAAAAAATGCTGGCAAAAAAAAATAAAAAAAGGAACCACCGAGAGTGTTCAAATTTCCAGAGAGACCAGAGAAATACCGATCATAATTTTATGACTACAGCAGCCGAGATTTCATTTCTTCCCCAGACTAGAACGGAGCTTACTTTACGACACTGAGTGTTTCGCCTGAATGACAAATGAGCAGCGAGCAACAAACAACAGGTTGAAGAAGTGCGAGAGAGAGAAAAAAAAAAGAAAAAAAAAAAGAAACGATGCCAAGTGAAGAAGATTGGAGCACGAGAAGAAGGAGGAGAAGGAAGGGAGGATGGAGGTGAAAGAGGATGAAAAGGAGATGGAGGTGATTTGCAAGCCGTAGAACTTGCTGAGGATACGATGGGATCACATGTCAATCAGCGGGCAGGCAGGCAGCGGGCACTTGGCACAAATGCCTCAACATTGGTTGTGGATTGCGGATTGGAGTCGGGGGCAAGAGTGAGAGCAAGAGATCGCTTCGAGATGGCGTTGCAGATATGCAGCCGCATGCCGCGTGCATGGCATGTTGAAATCCAATACGCGTCACTCATCACAGTTTTCCCTCCCCAACATCCTTGCCTAAATCCCAGTCCAAAATGACGACGTCTAGTTATGCAGCAAGTTCCGCAAGCCATTAAAAACAAAAAAAAAAAAAAAAAGAGGAAAACATATACATATGTATGTATGTATACGGGGGCCATCCTTAAGGGGTGCTCTTCTGAATGGCAATGGAAATGGAACTTCACTCCATTCGGTTGACATGTTGCATACACTAAACAAGCGCGAATCTCATTAATGAAATCGAATTGGGGAATCGTTTCATTTCGTTTCGTTTGCCTAGTTTATTTTTAAACATATTTTGCATATATGTATGACCATCGTAGTTTTCACAATCTGCCACTTCACCACTCCACTATACTCCTTTATTCCGGCATTGACATGGTATATGGCATCCATATCATTGCTTAACTGCATCCGGCCCCCAATTGGTATGGTAACTGAATACTAAGTAATTCATCGCAAAAACAAAAAAGAGAAGAAAACCCAGAAAAGAAAAAAGACATTACAGTTTCATTGAGGCGACAATGATCGCTGAGCTTTTGTTTATTTTTTTGTTTTCTTTTTTTTTTTTTTTTTTTTTTTTTGTTTGTTTTACTTGCGGAACAATAAACGGCATTGCGTGGGAATGGGAACTGAAAATTGCTGTTCTTTTTGTTTCCCTAACATCAGGGGTATATACATTTTGACCACAATTTAAAATATAAAGATCGCCTTTGACTAGATTAAAAATTGTTTTTAAAAATGCCAAATTGGAATTGAAAGTCCTGGCAAAGACTTCTCAAATAAAAATGTAATAATACCCTTATCAGAAATATAAATAGAAATAGACTACAATAAGTTACTTTCTCTACAGTTGCAAAAATCAAAGGATCCATATAAATACCATATCATATATGTATGTATGTACATACATATGTACATATATAGTAAAACCTTCACATCAGGGTATAAAAACAATCAAATAAACAACTTTTTGGTTTATTTGTATTTTCATTTATGCAAGGCCAAAAAGTGGAGGAGGTTGATTATTAATTCAAGTGCTATGATCAGCAAAATATTTTAACTATATAGTTTTTATCCAATGCATCAAATAGTTAAAATATTTACCAAGTTTAAAAAATGCTGTAAACCAAATCCAATGATCCAGCTCAACTTTAAAATCATAGAAAAAATTGAATTTCAATTTTCTTATATATTGAATTTTAATTATCCTTATATTAGCTTGTTTCTTAATACTTTTTGACTTTAATATTTAATTAGATACTCAAAAAATTTTTAGACTTTTTTAAACTATTTTTAATTATTAAATATATACATACATATATAGATGAAATTTATATAGAAAGATGCAAAGTAAATGTTTGTCTGTCTATAGTAAAAATATGTTATGTGATCATATTTACATATGTATATATAAATTGTAAGTGAAATAACCTTTTCAATGTACTATGCAAACGTTTACTAAATTATCTACAGAAATCTATAAAAATTTATTTTAAAAACTTTTATTGATTGCTGCTAATTGAAAAATTGGTATTCAACAGAAAAGTGAATTTTAAACAACAATCAAATATTCATCATTATTAATGAATTCAACTATTAAATGATGGCTAAAGTATCCAATAAGGATTGCCACACATTTTAACCATGACACAAAACAAACCGAAATGAATGCAAAACAAATGCAGCCAAATGGGGAAGCCAAACAAAAGTCGACACATTATGAAAAACAAACCAAAAAAAAAAAAAAAAACCGAAACGAAACGAACCCAACTCTAGTGAGATGTGGAAGCCAAAAAAAAAACCGACTATATGACAAATGTCAATGGCAGAAGGCAAATGAACTGTTGTCAAAATAACCCCAGCCCTATTAAAAAAGGACACTCTGCGACAAAAGGCGCACAAAGGACGCGCGATATAGGACGTTGAGTATTTGTAAAGCTGCCAAAGGATATCATCGATGAAAATGTGCAGCCGGCAAACTAAGAGAGACCAGCCCAAGGGAGAGTGATAGAGAAAGATAGAGATAGAGGAGAGAGTGAACGAGAGAGTAAGGGAGAGAGTGAAGAGAACCAGGTGAACAGATCAGAAGCGATTAGGGATTATTATGCTATTACGCAGGATACGATTAACAATGAACAGCAACGACAACGACAACGACAACAACAGTGGTGGCAAACAAGGATAACAACTGCGCCGCACGCCGCGACATATGCTACAACATTTTTAACATCACATAAACTGGATTGGTATTTGGGAAATGGGAATATGGGAATATGAAATGGAATTTAGGCAAATGTGCGCAACGGCAGCCGCTGCCGTTCAATTCTCACTATATAAATATGTATAATACATATATACATATATGTGTGTGTATATATATATATATATATATATATATATTGTAGTTGGCATGTAATAATTTTGCTACCCTAATTGAGTGGAAGAAAGAGAGGGAGAGAGAAAAAAAGGCGACATTGCATCTGCAGGCGATTGTTTTTGGGCCGGCTGGCGTTATTTGTATTGCATTTTACCGTTGCACCGGGCTTTTTCCTACTTTTTGCTGGCTGCTGTTGCTGTTGCTGCTGCTGCTGGCGTGTTAATTGGGGGAACAGCTGAGCCCGCTTTCGGGCTTGTAGGGCTGCCAGACAGCCCAATTTGTACCGTACAAGTTTACGTTGTTCGATCTTTGGGTTTTTATTTTTGTTATTTGTTAGTTGTTATTTGGTATTTCGATATTTGGCATATTTTTTTTGGTCATTAGGCAATGTCGCCTTTGGCCCAGGTCCATCTGTCTAGACAATGCTAACGATAAGGACCTCTTCCTGTGAAGATTTGCCAAATGGCAAGTGGCCAGACTGAGTGAGTCATTTTGTTGGTGTTGTTGCAACTTCATTAGACAGTAGGTAGCAGGTTGACCTTATCGAGTAAATATTATTGCCACAATCCACTTTTGTCCACACAGCAATTTTCGCACAAAATCTCTGCAGGTGGTCCCAAGACAAGAGGATCGTCTCAGTCTGTTTGTTTCTTTCTCTCTCTGTCTGTCTCTGTGTGTTTGCCTTCACTTTTTCTTTCTTCTTGTATTTTGTATTTCTTTTGTTTTTGTCTCATCCTCGTCAATTTGTCGCCAGTTGCTAATTGCTTATGGTTTTTGTGTTGTTGTTGTTGAGGTTGAAAAGGCAAAAAGATGAGTCCAGAGTCCATCAAATTTGGCATGATGGATGATGGACTGACTGAATGACTGACTGACTGACTGACTGACTGACTGACTGACTGACTACCGGAGCGAAATCGCACCAAGTTCCTGCTGCTGCTCCTGCTTAAGCCAACAAAGTGACCATTGGCCATTTGATATGCCAGCTGCAACATCTTTTGGCTAAATAACATAAGTTGGCATTTGGGTTTCGGATTAAGCCATTATCAGAAGAGGCGAACCTGTCTTTTAGAATCTACATAATTGTAAAGTAACACTAGGCCATTTCGATATGGAGCCTATGAAAAATAAATAAAATTAAATTTCAAGAAATAAGGAAAATTTCTCAGATAATATATAATTATTTTAATACCCTGACAAGAGAGGAAAACTGTTAACTCCTTTCTTTTGCTTTCTCTCTATAAAGATTAAAAATTTTATTGATTCTATTTATAATTAAAATTATTTATAATTACAGCAATATTAAATTTGACAAAATTGTTAAAGGAAGAATGTGCAAAAATGTTGAATAAGCAAATATAGGAAAAATAATGCCAAAATTAAAAGTGATTAAAATAACTATAATAAAATTGGAAAATTAAGCAAGGAATATAATCAAAATTGAAATGAAGAATTTTATAAGGAATCGATGGATATTTCGGTGAGTCGGATTGCACATTTTTTTTATTTGGTGTTGGGCCACAAAAATTTGATTTATTAAAGGAAATGATATGAGAATCGTCTCCTGTTTTTCTATGATTGGAATATTTTCTTAGAATTTTTTCCAAGTGTAGAAATAGGTTTTAAAAAGGATAAAAATATGCAAAAAATGTTATAGAAAGTAAATAAACAAGGAATGGAAGGAAATATATACATATATAAAGGAGAGAATAATATGCTAAAATATTGGAGCAGTAAAATAAAAAAAGGATTAAAATTAGAAAATCAATCAAGGAATATAATATAATATGGAATTGATCAAGGAATGAAATTAAAGGTAGGTGACGCGATTTATCCAGAATTAGTAGCTGCAAATTTCGGTGAGTGTGATTGAACATTTTTATATTTTGTCGGGTATATACTTATATAGAAAATCAGCTATACAATTTAATAACTTGTCTTATCGCACTTTATATCTAATTGTGTCTCATATTTGAATCTCTAAATTAAAAGTTGAAAATACTGGGAGGAATTTATATATAGTTCTGGTTAGTCATACAGATCTTAACCTATATTTTATCTTATCGCTTTATATTTATACATAAATCTTATCTAACATCATATCTGATATACAGAATCTTTAAATTATTATTCAAAAATACTTTAAAATATTTATAAACTCTTTTATTTTATAAAAATATTTATCTGAATTCTATCCATATGATCGGGGATTTCTTCTTCTGTTTATTAACAATATCTTTTCATCGATATTATATACATATTATAATTAATGAGAAAATGCGAAAAATAATATAATTTTTCCTACTTATAAATGGGATATTAGGAGGGAAATTATCAATAAAATATTTTCTTAACCTTTTTTTTCCTAGTGTAGGAATAGGTATAAAAATAAATAAAAAAAATGAGAATAAACGAGGAAAAATACGCAAAAATGAAATAAATAATTAATGGAAGGAACATAAGGAATATAAACAGAATTTAAGGAATTTAGTAAGGAATAAATGCTGCAATGGAAATTAAGGTAGGTGCCGCGATTTATCCAGAATTAGTAGCTGCAAATTTCGGTGAGTGTGATTGAACATTTTTATATGGTGTCGGGTATATACTTATATAGAAAATCAGCTATACAATTTAATAACTTGTCTATCGCACTTTATATCTAATTGTGTCTCACATTTGAATCTCTTAATTAAAAGTTGAAAATACTGGGAGGAATTTATATACTCTGCTGGTTAGTCATACAGATCTTAACCTATATTTTATCTTATCGCTTTATATTTATACATAAATCTTATCTAACATCATATCGGATATACAGAATCTTTAAATTAATATTCAAAAATCCTTTAAAATATTTATAAACTCTTTTATTTTATAAAAATATTTATCTGAATTCTATCCATATGATCGGGGATTTCTTCTGCTGTTTAATAACAAAATCTTTTCATCGATATTATATACATATTATAATTAATGAGAAAATGCGAAAAATAATATATTTTTCCTACTTATAAATGGGATAATAGGAGGGAAATGATCAATAAAATATTTTCTTAACCTTTTTTCCTAGTGTAGGAATAGGTATAAAAATAAATGAAAAAAATGAGAATAATCGAGGAAAAATACGCAAAAATTAAATAAATAATTAATGGAAGAAACATAAGGAATATAAACAGAATTTAAGGAATTTAGTAAGGAATAAATGCTGCAATGGAAATTAAGGTAGGTGACGCGATTTATCCAGAATTAGTAGCTGCAAATTTCGGTGAGTGTGATTGAACATTTTTATATGGTGTCGGGTATATACTTATATAGAAAATCAGCTATACAATTTAATAACTTGTCTTATCGCACTTTATATCTAATTGTGTCTCATATTTGAATCTCTAAATTAAAAGTTGAAAATACTGGGAGGAATTTATATATAGTTCTGGTTAGTCATACAGATCTTAACCTATATTTTATCTTATCGCTTTATATTTATACATAAATCTTATCTAACATCATATCTGATATACAGAATCTTTAAATTATTATTCAAAAATACTTTAAAATATTTATAAACTCTTTTATTTTATAAAAATATTTATCTGAATTCTATCCATATGATCGGGGATTTCTTCTTCTGTTTATTAACAATATCTTTTCATCGATATTATATACATATTATAATTAATGAGAAAATGCGAAAAATAATATAATTTTTCCTACTTATAAATGGGATATTAGGAGGGAAATGATCAATAAAATATTTTCTTAACCTTTTTTTTCCTAGTGTAGGAATAGGTATAAAAATAAATGAAAAAAATGAGAATAATCGAGGAAAAATACGCAAAAATGAAATAAATAATTAATGGAAGGAACATAAGGAATATAAACAGAATTTAAGGAATTTAATAAGGAATAATGGAAATTAAGATCGGATTTATCCAGAAATTAAAGCTGATTATTTCGGTGAGTGTGATTGCACTTTTTTTTTATGGTGGTTGGGTATATTGAAATCGGTTAAACAAAACATATTTCTGAATTTATGTTTTTTTTTTGTTTCATATACATATTTAAATTAGAATTTGAAAGATCTTGATGAAATTTATATCTCTGTAATACCACATAGTTTTTTTTTTACATATTCTTGAGGTGTACTTAATTTAAATATGATTTATTTTTCTTTTACTTCTTAATACCGTTATTCCCCTTTATTGCTGAATATAAAAATAATTGAATTGACATTATTTATTTTATTTTATTTATTTATTTAAATGAGGTCAATCAATGCAATTGACTGTTTAGGTTAAAATGAATTAATTAAAATTATGCAATATAACATAATAATTTATAACACAGAAAATAAAGATAATTTATAAAATAAGAAAGGAAGAGAAAAAAGCACAGGACAAAGGAAAGTTTCGTTTAGATTTAGATTGAGAGCTTATGAAAAAAAAACATATTTCAACCTTGACCTTAAAAGTTATATTGTGAATATTTATTACAAAGTATTGATAAAATTACAGAAAGAGAGGAATTTAAAAAAAAAAAAATTATTCTGATAATTATAAAAGTATTTATTTTATTATTATTTTGTATTTATTTATTAACAAGTGGGGGGACAGACATAGCAACCAGGGCTTATTTTGTAATATGGAAGGAAACATTATTTCAATTTAGAGACAGAGAATATTTAAGTCGTCTGTGATTTTTGTATATGTTTTGCAAATTTTGAAAGATTTTCTTTGATTTTTCTTTCCCATAGATTGGAGTAAAGAAAGTCTTTTTCCCAAATGTGAAACCCACATGGTATATAAATATCTCTCTGGTTCTCATCTTATGTATGCATGTATATACATATATATATAAGTATATGCGGGCTCCTTCATGGGTTTATCAGCTGCAAAACTTCCAACTTTCAAGTGACACATGAGCACAAGATAACTCACAGCTGCTGAAGGCATTCCACGCACATGTCCATAGCATCTATTGCCATATAGCTATAGCCATGGCCATGTGAGATGCATTGTGATTTCTATATGTATGGATGTGTGTGTGTGTGTGTTTGTTTTTTGGGGTTAAATGCGAAGAATCGGGCGGTGGCCATGTGCTGCTCTTGCTCTTGCTTTTCATAGCGACGGCTGCTGCCGCTGCATGCCATAAAAATTATGCGGCAATTGCCGGCGAATGTACCGAACTGGTTGCCTGCTGTCGATCGTTGCCGGCTGCCTTGCATGTGTGAGCAAAAAAAAACAAAAACAAAAACAAAAAAAGAAAAACGAAAAACAACAGCAAAAACTATAGTGAAAAACAAAAGCGCGACCGGGGCGACGCACACACATGTGATATTAGACAGATGGAGGACACAAAAGGGGAAAAGCGGGCATTTGTTAGGGAAAAAGGGAGGTAAAACGGGGAGTTAGGGAGGGTAAAGGCACAAGGTAAGGCAAAAACTAAACGTCCTTGCAAGAACACAGCAGCAACAGCAACGGCAACGGCAGCAGCAGCAGCAGGAAGCGCCGCACCGCTTTGACTCTGCCAATCATAAAAACTTGAAAGAGCCACAGGCAGAGAAACAGAGCAGGAGACACGTGTGCAGAATTTCCGCGCAACAATATAAAATAATAAGGAAAAATGTGCGACAGTGGAAAACGTGGTCGATCGTTGAGTCGCATATGTCGCAGTTGCTGTTGTAGTTGCTGTTGTAGTTGCTATTGCAATACCAATGCAATTGCAATCCCAATCCCAATCCCCGAGGCAGCTGTTCCATGCTCTTATGCATGGCCACCAAAAACAGTAGCCGTGCAACTTTCTATGCCCATGCAATCAAATTGCAAAACGCACCGCAGCAACTACTGCAGCAACAACAACAACAGCAACAGCAGCTGCCAATGTCGAACGACGCCGCTTGACTTTCATTAGCATTTCTAACGGCCAACGCAGCTGCCAAAGACGGAGAGTTGATCTACAGACATTTGTTGCTGTTGTTGCTGTTGTTGCTGCTGTGTCTGTTGTTGCTGCTGGACGCGAACTGGATCGATCGAAGACATCGTGATGCGATGGCTGCCTGGTGAAATCCGTCTGCCTACACAGCAATGAAAATTTAGAAAATAAATTTAAATTGATACATTCTAATATCAATCATTTGGTTAATTGTAGTTTCAGTTGGTTTCTTTTTTTTTTTTTGTTTTTTGTGATTCTGATTTTTGATTTGGATAAGTTTATATATGTGTGTATGTAGATATTATTTATTTTTTTTTATTTAGATTTCAATTTCTTTCAGTGTCGTCAGCTAGGCTATAGAGTCCAGCAGCTGCTACATTTGCGTTGTAAATATTTTTAATTGCTATTGGAATTTTTTCATGTGCGCACTTGCGCACACTCCATGGACATCTTTCATTTGAAGGAGAGTCGTGTGGGTTGTTGCCAAACTGTAACATTAAGAGTGCCAACAGTCGTTTGTCCGGTTGATCGGGATTTGAATTCAGATTCCGATTCCGTTTTGGACTGGCAGGCAGCCGTGCCGCATCTAAATACGTGACAATTTTTTTTTTTCTTCTTTCTATTTTTTTTTTGGTTCAGAAGCAGGCGGGAAAATTCAATTAAGCCGCTGACCAACAATAACAGCAACAACGACATCAGCAACAAGTCATTGAGAAAATGTTGCTACTGACCGTTTGACATAATAACTGGCCACATTAGCAGCAATTGGCATTGGCCAATTAACTTTTTTTTGCTCTTACTTCCAGCCAAAGAGTTATATATCTCTCTCTCTCTCTCTCTCTCTCTCTCTCTCTCTCTCTATCTGTCTGTCTGTCTCTATATCTTTTTTGTCTCTGTCTGTTTGTCTGCTTTCTTCTTGCCACGCTTGTCTTGCCTTATAGGCAACATTCATTGACACCTGCAATTGTTGCTGCTGTCGTGTTCATGTTGCTGATTGGCAATCAATTTGTTGTCAGTTTTTATGATTCGCAGTGCGTCAATGTCAACTAACTGTTTTTCTGCTGATCTGTGTGTCTTGACTATGGCTGTATGTAATTTATTATGCTGCTGCTGATAGACAGACATAAGATGAATGCTGATGTTGCCAATGGCAATTAACAGCAGCAACAATGTAAACTGCAGTTTGCATCGATTTGACTCTCATTGTCAGTGGCATCAACAGGTAAATAAACAATTGAATTGCCCCATGTGTGGGTGGATATTGCTGCTGCTATATTGTCGATTTCTGCTGTTGCTGCCTCTATTGGCTCGTGTACCTGTCGTTGCAACGTGGCAGTGGCAGTGGCTCAAGTCTAAAAGTCACCAAGTTAGTTGCCTGTCTAACTGTCTGCAAGTGTGTGTTATATTGCCCAGACATATAGCCAAGATAAGCGGGCATAATTATGCAAATTTGTTGTAACAATCAACAGCAACGGCAGCGGCAGCGGCAGCGGCAGCAGCAACAAGCACGACGGCAACATTTTATGAGTGTACCGTCAACAGCAATTGCAAATGCCGTTTATGGGGCGTTAGAATTAAAGTTATAACATAATCATTTGTGATAGTTTGTAAATTCATTTAATCAAATATATATACGATCGAGAGATCAACAAATTGAATCGTAAACAATGAATATATGTATGTATGTATATAGTGAATAGAATTGAACTGAATGTAATGAATGGATTATGAGAATGTTACCTAAACTGATGGCAGCTGTTTTTTTTTCTTTCTTTTTTTTTTTTTTTTTTGTATTTAGTTAGTTACCTAAGTTTATGCAAAATAACAAAGATTACAAGGGACTAAACAAAGCGATCATAAATTGCTTATGCCTTGGCCATAATAAATAAAAAGGCAAGGCGAAAAATTTGAATACAAACATTGACAATTGACAGACTTGTGTTGGACAGTTGCCGAGGGAATGGATATATGTATGTATTTCGATTGGATTGGCCAGTACAACAAATCAATTGCTGCGGCAACAACAATAACAATAACAACAACCAGCAATCACATTGATACGCGATCGGTATAAGATTCGAATTCGATTATGGCTAGGATCTTTCGCTCTCTCTCACTCTTCGCTGAATGACTACGCATGCATAAATGCCTTTATAATCATTTCGTTGTACAAAATTTAGACGTCACTTAGCTGTCAGAGCTGACGAGCTGAAGCTGGAGACAGCAGACAGTAAGCACATTGCAATGCAAACAGAAATAAGCTTCAGTTTCAGTAGCAACAGCAACAGCAACGGCAACGGCAACGGCAACAGCTATAGCACCAGCAACAGCACCAGATCATGTCCATATTTGCATTTTTGAAATGACACATGGAAATTTTCGTTGTTTTGCCTGCGAAAGGAGAGCAAGCGGCAAACCAAAACGGCCAACAGATTGACAGCAGCTGCAACTGACAAACTGAGCAGACGATGACGATGACGACGACAATGACAACGGTCGAACCTGGGTCTGGAACGTCTATGGCTATGGCTATGACTATGGATATGGGTATGGATATAGATACGGGAATGGTAATCGGTAAGCGAAAGTCGTGCACAAATCCGACCAGGCGACAGCATATGGATATGTTATATGGCTATGACCGGTCGTTGCAGAGATAATTGCTGTCGCATATTTTTAGCGTCCACTTGTTGTCGCCGTCGTAGCAGCAACAGCAGCAGCACCACCACCACCACCACCACCACTACTACCACAACCACCAATTGCCATCGGCAACATGTGTTGCCGTTTCCATTTCGGGCAACATGTTGCAATCAGCCGGTTAGCTGTGCAAATATTTGGATGTTGTTTGTTTGATAATTAAATGATATGAAATTACTTTACGAGCCAATGCAAATGCAATTGCATGTTTTTCATGCATTCTGTCACCACGGTGCCAAGTTCAATGTCTGGAACATATACATATATATATACATACATATGTATATATAATGATGCAGAGAAAAGAGAGAGAGAGAGAGAGAGAGAGAGAGAGAGCAAGAGCCCCAGTGAAGAGACAAACACCAACGCAAAAACAAAGATAAGACAAATAAAAGCAAGTGCAGATAAAGTACATTGATGAGAGTAAAAACACATAATCAAGCGGCAGCAATTGATCGACTTGAAGAATACTCTATATATTGCAAAATATATATTATAATATAAATTAAATTGTTTATACAGCAATTATTTTTGTTTAAGGAATAATATAAAAAAAAAAAATATGGAAATTTAATTACTGATATTATGTTATGTTAATTAAAAATTTCGATATGATTTTTAACTGCAATTGAATAACTGGCAGACCCCAAAAAATTGTGCAAAAAATGGGGACAATCCAGAACACATTGCATTGTCATACTCTGGGCAACATTGCTGTTATTTTTGTTGCTATTGCTTTTGCTGTTTTGTGTTGGTGCTGCTAAAAACAAAATTTGTGAGAGAAACATATGATGCAGAACATGAAGCAAGAGAAACAGCAAACGTGAGAGCCAATGAAAGAGAGAACTGCAAAATGCGGCTCTTGAATTGTTGTTGGTTTGAGAGTTTTTCGTTTATTTTTCAGTTGGCTGATAAAGACGCAAGCAAATGGATGTACACAAACTGATTGCTGAAGTACGGCTTAGGCCGGCTTTATGGAATCCAGATCATCCGGATCATAAGAATCGTTTAGAGTGTCAAAGACATTGGCGCAGTGTGGCCGACGTTGTTGGTGCTAGTGGTGAGTGAAATAGAATAAAAAACAAAAAGCAAAACAAAAAAAAAAAAAAGCTAAAAAGCTGCTGCAACTGCAAAACATAATTTTTGACTATTTTGTCTTGCACTCTCTTGCTCTCTCTCTCTCGCTCTCTCTCTCTGTCTCTGTTAAACACCTGCGCTGCCTGACTCTCTCACAAATTTTGCTGCTTTTTCAACAGTGGACAGCTGCCGGGTGAAATGGAAGAACCTACGATGCAGTTATCGACGCCACTGCCGCACTATTCTGAGCAAATCTCAACAGGGTCAAGCAATCTTAGGCTCTGAGTGGGTCTATACTGAGCCGATGAGTTTCTTAGACACGCATCGTCAGCTGAGCGAAAGTAGCCTTAAGGAGGATAATGACGGCGATGTGGTCGATCCGGGAGCGGATACGGATTCTGCCATGTCATTCAAATCGGAGCCAATGCCATCTGATGAAATGGAGGCGGACAATGATGCCCTAATGGAGGAGTTTCAAAATGTGGCCACGCCGCAGGCTTTGCGACGTCTCTCCCAAAGTATTTCATTGGCCAGTGCAGCTGCCGAGGAGCAGGCACATGAACCATCTGGACAGGCTGCATCTCCGCCCAATCTTGGATTAGAAGAAGTCGGAACCGAAGTCGGAGTGGGTAGAGGATCGGGACTGGGTATGAGTATGGGCATGGGCATGGGCATGGGCATGGGAATGGGAATGAACATGGGGACAGCAACAGCAGCTGCTGCCGCTAGCAGTTGTCATTGTGCCAAGCGTGTGGATGAGCAAGTTAATTTTCTGGAAAATCTCAAACGTGAGGAACAACAACTTATGCAATCCACCAACCAAGATTTGGCCCGTTGCAAGAATGTTCTCCATGTGGGTGATTCTGATTACAATTATTTAATAAGCTTTTTGCCGCTGATGAAACAAATGTCGCCATTGCAAAATGTTTTCTTTCGCGCCAAAATGGGTGAACTTTTGCTCCAGACTATGCAGCAACCGCCAATTCAGCAGCAGCAGCAACAGCAACAGCAGCAGCAACAACAGTCACAGCAGCAACAGATGCGGCAGCAGCAGCAGCAGCAGGAGCAACCTCAGCCCTCGCAAATGTTGTTGAACCAACAGCAGATGGCCTTGGACCAGGCCCAAGTGAGCACCAGCTCCACAAATTGGAATTGAGACTGAACTAAAGTGAGCTGAGAATTGGGAACACTGTGAGAGCCACAAATTGTTAAATAAGTGCGCATGTCCAAAGCACAGTGGTACAAGCATTGAGATTAATTGATATCAAATAAAAGAAAGTGGTAAGAACCCAGTTTTTTTTTTTCTAAGACTTAAGTGTAATAAATGTTTAAAAAAGTTGTAATACAAAAACGTGTTTTTTTTTTTTCATTTGAGTGACAAGATATTGGATCGTATATAGATATATGTATATAAGTATACCTATTGCATGTTTTTTTAATGCCGAATTCTGGATTTATTTGGTTCACACAGGCTTTGTATTTGAAATCTTAAGATTCATTCAATATATTTTTAGGTAGACATTTGCTTTGAAATCAATTTCCAAATCCTTCGAAATTTAAAAAAAAATTTTAATGTTAATGTGTGTTCTAAATTCTTTTTTATTGTGAAATAGTTTTTCAAATATTATTTTTCATCTTTTCAGCTTTCACATTTATCGCAATTCCAATATTAAAATTTGAAAATGTATCTTAAAATAGCCTTGGTTTTCGAACCATTTGAAATTATATTCGAAAATATAATTTTGGGTTTTTAAATTTCTATATTATTTTAAAAGTTTTTTCTCCTCAAATTATAATGCATATCATTAAATATAAATATACAAATATATATAGTATATCTAGAATTTGTACATTTCAATGTTTAAAGTGCCAAAATATTAAAAAACTTGTTTTGGTTTTAAAAAGTTATAAATGGTCATGATCCTATACGATAATTAGTCGATAATTAATTTTTATTAATTATATTTCGTTGATTACTACAAAGTATGATTGATCTAATGAATTAAAGTTGAGTTTTTAGAGTTTTAAAATCTCTTTAAGCTTACTTTTATAGTTGATACCGATAAAAGATCAATGTACCATAGGATGAACCTTTTCTCTAGATCATCATCATTATCATCATCACAATGATCATCATAATTATGTATGAAATGTAGACAAAAAGAGAGGAATAGAGAGTGACACTAGTGTGGGCGTTCAAGTGGCATGGCCAGCTGCATTCAGTGTGTGTGTCTCTCTGTGTGTGTGTGTGTGTGTGTGTGTGTGTGTGTGTGTGTTTGGAGCAAGGGCAGCTTCAGTAAGCAAGTTGGTGTAATCTCGCCTCGCCTCTAGCCTGCCCACACATGGCCACATTGAACTGGGGAACCACATCAATAAATTATAGTAGAATGAACCCCATCCCAGGGACCAGCCAACGATCGTCGACGATCGTTGAATGGTCGAGACTCAACTGCGGTGGTCCTGTGTTAAAAGCCAAGTCCAAAGTTAACATGACCATAAAAAAAAACAAAAAAAAAAAAAAAAAAGGCAGCAACAAAGCAAACAAACAACAACTGCTGTAAAGAGAGGGGGAAAGGGAGTAGGGGAGGGAGATGGGGAGAATAGGTCGCTCGAGAAATCAACGCAGCTGCGGATGACGAATCGAAATTGACATTGAACTGAAGTCGAGGCAAAGGCAAAGGCAAAAACCAAAGCAACAGTTGAGACGCGCCATGGCGAGGCGACAACTTTTGTGGGGATGTTTGTTGTATGTTGACTGTTGGGTTGACTTTTCTTGTTGTTGTTGGATGCTAAATTTTGTTGAACTTGTTGCTGCTGCTGTGCTGTTACCAAGTTCTTGTCTACCATGAATTCAAAATAGTAATCGTAAGCGGCGTTTCAAGCAAATAAAAACAAAGTAAAAAAAATAAAAAAATAAAAAAAAATATATGTAAAAGACAAAAAGTTAACCGAAACGGTGTATTTAAGGTGTGTTCTTGAGCTTGAACGTAGGCCGAGCCGTTGAAACGGTTGCAGCCATTCAATCTCTCGATCTATCGAGAATAAGACAAAGAGACGGGGGCGGGGGCGGGGGTAAGGTAAGGGGCCACAGCAATTTGCAATTAAAGAACATTTGCAAATCGAATGCAAATTGACATTTGTCACTCGAACTCGCGAACGTGCCCATTTGGCCACCTATCTACCTCCCATCCACCCCCCAACCCCAATCCTCTCCCACCAAGCTCCTGTTGCCACCGTTTGTGCCACATTCCATTTGCCATTCCCTCAAAAAACAAAAAAAACCCCTTCACCTCTTAACTTTTTTTCAATTGTTACAAACATTTGCCATTTGTAACCGAAATGTATAACGTTTACACAAGGTATTTTGAAGTTTTTATTTAATAACGGTTATCGATATTAAGGTTTTTTCCTTATACTCTTGCAAAAAGGGTATATACATATTGGTTAGAAATATGCATAGCATAAACTCTATATATACTTATATACATATATATATAAATTCTTGATCAGCATGACGTTTTTCCGTCCGTCTGTCCATCTGTCTGAATCAGCGCTCTTTAGTTCTTCCGTATTGGATCAGACGACTATATCATATAGCTCCCATAGAAACGATTGGTCAAGAATAGAGTTTAAGGTTAATAAATTTATTAATTTTTACAAAATATCACCAAATTTTGATATTAATCAGTTTTTTTTATATATCTATAGAATACTAACAAGTTTTCTTTTTTGAAATCGGTTGACTATATTATATATGTAACATATATATGTAACAATCACTTAAAAAAAATGTTTTGGCATGAAAAACTTTTTGTTTGTCATGCTACTGGAACTAAATTTAGCATATTATAGTGTTTTATACTAATTAATAAATAAATAATAATATATGTATCTACCAAGTTTCATATAGTATATCATATAGTTAGCAACAATGTTTCTATGATAAGTGTGACGCAAAAATTAAATTCGAGTTTAAAATTGTCTACATACAGAAATAATTCCTTTACCCTGAATTGCCAAATGGAAAGGGTATACTAACTACGTCGAAGTTAGTCGGGCTATCTAGTTTTTATTTCATTTATTTTACATTTTTTGGGTGAAGGTTTCACTTGACATTGGCAATATTATTATTTCGCTTTAAATTTTTTCAAAGCTTTGCTTTAAAATTTAAAAAAAAAAGAAATGTTAACGGTTTCGGTTTCGGTTATGCAATAATTGTATGCCCAGTTTCCATATTCATTTCCATACAATTTAAGAATTTAGATGGATTCATGGTAAGAGTCAGCGTCAGTGTTGTTGTTTCAACTGTTGCCGCCGCCTTAAAGCCAAAGCAAATGTTGATGATGGATTTTCGCACCTTTCTTGCTTAGCTAATCCACCATTCCGATTCACTCGGCATAAACGTGTTAAATGATTCAACTATGCCACTAGCCATAGTGAATGCATTTACCTGTTGCCTGTTGGTATTGGTAAGGCTTTTTGTTCTTTTGCCGACGCCACTATCGTCAAATGCAAATTTTCTTTCTATTCTCTTCACGTCAAATATTTGTATAGATTTCCAACCTTATCCTCCGGTGCCAAGTGCTGCATTCTAGCACACAGGTGTTAAAATTCACAGCTCATTGTTAATGCGTGTGTGTGTGCGGATGAGGATTTTCTTTGTTGTTGCTGTTGTTGTTTTTATTGTTATTTTTGTTGCCGCATCCTCATCCGTTTTTGGCATGTTGCGGAATTTTCAGAATTAGCTTAATTCATTTTTGGTGATCTGCGGAAAGGGTTTTCTCATATACCTAAAAACCACAAAAAAAAAAAAAAACAAACAACTGAACAGGTGCAATTATTGTTGTTGCTGTTGTTGTTGTTGTTAATATCTGCAACAAAATATATAACTAAACAAATTGGTCATATTAAATCTATAAGAATTAGAATCGTTTAAAATATATATACATATGTATAAAAGTAAGATTTATCAAATATCAAATTAAAACTATATTTTGGCAATGCAAAAATATTGTTTTTATTTTTTTTTTGTTTCTCCCCCTCCATTTTTGTGACAAATCTACTTAAATATTTTTTAATCTATAAGTAATGTGACATGAACATTAATTAAAAATTTAAAATATTTTCATATCACAAATGTGATTAGCATTAACAAGAATTTCTTAGCCGTCATTTTATAGACATTGAATGTAAAAGAACGAAACGCCTTGACACCTCTTAAGAAGATTATGCACATAAGAATGCACATTATCCTGTCTGCACATAAAGTTATTGCTCCTGATGTTGCAGTTTTACAATCTATTTATCTCACTCACACTATCTGTCTCTCTCTCTCTCTCTAAGTCTTTATCTGTTTATTCATTGACCATAATCTTGAACCGTTGTGCCGCCACAAACCAATCAAAACATGCACTTAACATTTGATGTTTGGTGCCCAAAACTAACCTCATCGTCGTCCTCATCGTTAACACCAAAAATATAAAAAATAAAAAAAAAAATATATATATATATATATATATATATATATATACATATATACTTTTATATACAATATATTTGCTGACTCATGGCCCGAAAAAAAACGAAGAAGAAGAGGAAAAAAAAAATGTTGCCAACACCCTCAACATCTCCCCGTGGCCCCTGTGGTTTTGGCCACAGCTTGGCAAAGCAATCAAGCCAAGTCGCAGCTTTGTATTGCCATTGCCTCGAAGCAATCAATGCTGTATGACAGCTAGGTTAACTGTCCCCTCCCCCACTCCCCACTCCTCTAGCCGCCTCTCCGCTATAAAACTCTTTTGCCCATAAGCCCCTTACCCCGGTATAACATCAGTATATACAACGATCCTACGCGCTTCCTCTTGATTTCGTTAAGTAAATCTCCAACATGGCTGGGGCAACCTTCACGTGCGCGTCGCCGCCATCTGTCCGTCTCCGTCCGCTTTTTTTTCTGTTTTTTTTTTTTTCCATGACTTGCCTCGCAACTGTCGAGATCATGATCATGGCTTTAACTGGCTCTTGGCAAAGTACGTGTATTTTTAACTCTCTGACTGTGGCTCTGACTCTCGGTCTGACTGTGAGTTGGTCTCTTAGACTGGGTTGTGCTGCGCATTGGTTTGCCTTGCGTTTATTATTGTCTCGTTGTGATCTTTTGGCTCGGTCTGGGCCGATGTCTGCGTTTCTGTTTTCTTTTTAAACGCTTTTAAACACCTGAGAAACTTGCTTTTTAATGTGCACACATGTGTGTGCGAGTCGCGATGATCATCATTATCATCATCATCATGATGACAATCATCATCTCTGGACTGCCTCGTTTGTGCCACGATGATGAAGCAAATATAACAAATCTCAAAGTTATCAACTGCCATGCCTGGCCTGGGCCTGGCCAAGTCGAAACCAAAATCGTCGCTCGCAGCTGAGTAAATCAATTGACGCGCACATTTCTAGGAATTCTTTGGGGCAGCCACAAATTGTTGCCGCTTGGCTCATTTGAATGCGGTTGTTGGTTAGTCGGTTGGTAGGCGTTAAGCGTTAACCCATTTAAGACCACAATGCCGTCGAAAAGAGACACCAATTTTAAATTATTGTAAACATTATTAATCCTCTGATAGCTAAAAAAAAATAAACTTAATCAAAATATAATCAATTATAATTTAAATAAAAATATAAATGTTATATATATTAGAATTATATTTATTAGAATTATTATTAATAATAATCTATATACATTTCTTCCTAAATATGTATCTCTAAATTTTATTCATCTTTTGCCTTTTTCTTGTTATTTATTTTATATTATCTACAATGTATATGTTATATTATATACTATTATTATCCTAGTTTTTTTTTCTTCTTTTGTTCTTCCTATACAGATAGATGACTTTTTTCACCAAAGTGTTCATTTATTTTATTATTTCATTTCTGGTTCAACTTAATTATTTTTCAACTTGTGTTTGTCTTAACAATATGAGATCAAAGCCTTGCTATATCGTGTCAATAAATATCACCATTTCATAGATAAATCAATGGATCGGTCAATTCGCATGAAATTTCCATACCAAATGTATAAAATAAAATTATATATAATTTTTTGATTTCTTCGTTATAATTCCTAACTAGTTCCAGTATTAAATTTGACACATTTATAATTCACAAATGGTTTTAGCATTGATAAATTTATATGCCAACGTTATTCTTGAATCCACAGGGAACGAAGCCCTCTGATTAGAGAATTAATTAAGTTATGATAATCATGACATTCTGCGCAATTTTTATATCCTTGCAAGGGTATATAAATTTTGGTCAGAATTTTTGCATCCTATGAAAGGGAGAATATCCGACTGTATGGAACTATGTATATATATATCGTATATTCTTGATCAGCACTATGAGCAGAGTTAATATAACTCTGTGCGTCTGTACACAATTTCAAAATCCTTGGGGCTATAGATCTAACACTTTGCATATTCATTGGCTACTTTTTTGCTTCAGCCTGGATCATTCCGATTGAATATGGGATGACTATATCCATATAGCTCCCATATAGGAATGTTCGATCGAAAAAAGTGTTAATAAATATGACTGAATAAATTGTTTTGCTTTTCAATCGAATTTCACAAATTTTGCGGTGATTGTGATTTTGGTGTTGAAATTTATCTATTTGGGGTTTACCAGAATCGGGTGGGTCGACCATATCCTATAGCTATTCATAGGAACAGTTGAACCAAAAAAAATGTTTAACATGAAAATTGTTTTTTTTAATCAATGGACATTATTGGATTTAGTTTTATAAAACCATTTAAAAATGATTCTGTGAAATTATTTTTGAATCGAACAGACATTTTGCAAGAGTATACGAAACGAAATTATCCCGTTCTTCTAGTTATTATTTTGATAAATTTTCTTATATTTTTTTTGGTTTATTAATACTATTTGCAATTTTCAGAAAGTGTTAAATTTTGTGTAATTTTATAAAAGAATATCCATAGGGAGAACTTTTTAAAATGTTACAAAACCTAAATGAGTTTAATTTAATAATTTCTTTTTATTTATTTATTATTATATAATTATTTATTATTTATATATAATCATTAATTTATTATTTTTAAGCATTATTACCAAAATGAATTCTTACTTATTTTATTTCAGCATTTTTTTCAACAACTTCTATTTATTGCTTTCCATTTGGCTATTAAATATTTTATATATATTTATATTATATACATATATATAGGTACATACATACATATATATGTATTATTATTGTTATATTTCACTTGTTCACACGATTTTGTTTTGTGCATCCTATTTGCTAAGGATAACAGGCATTGTCCTGGTGTCACTTGGGCCACTTGAACGTACCGAGTACGTTTCAACGTCCATTTAGTAAATTTTATAAAAATTTCTAGGATCATAATACTATAGTTATATCAAATGTTAATGGGTTAAATGTATCCCTATTCCTACCACTTCTCTATCTAACCCCTGGGCAATATTAGAAACGAGAGGGGGGAAGCATACGATGAATTTGAGATTTATACGTAAATGATTAACCATTTCTACATCTATGTATCTTCGTCCAGGGAGACCTCTCTCTCACTCTATCTATCTATTTATGTATATATCTATCTCTTTTTGTCTTATAATGTCAAGTCGTTACGGCTGTGGGTGCCACTTGGTGTGAATTTGTAATGCGTCTCTGCTTGGTTTCAGTTCTTCTTTTTCTTGCTGTTGTTGTTGTTGTTATTATTGTTGTTTGCCTTTTTCTTTTCTGTTGTTGTTGCTGGTGTTGCTGGCAGCCCCGAAGCAATTTCCTCTGCCGACTGCTCTGACCATTCTTTAGCTGGCTGGCGATTGACACCTGCATGCATTTCTTGTTTCTGTTTCTCAGGTGTGCGATGAGCCCAGAGCTCAGGTGTGTGTGTGTGTGTGTGTGTGTGCGCGTTTCTTTATTTCATTTCTTCATCTTGTTGTGCCCCTCTTTTTTTTTTTTCCTTTACAGAGTTGAGTCATCGGCCATTAATGACATTGTTGTTGTTGTTGTTGCTATTGGAAAGGATTTCATTGCTCATCTTCTATATACATATATATATGTATATGTATATGTGTGTGTGTGTGCGTGTGTATTCTTGCGGTTCAGGTAAAAAGTAAATAGTTTGTTTGGCCATGACGTGTTTCGTTTTATGACCTAACCTTGTTCTGTGATTTCCTATATATATCTATCTCACTCTCTCACTATCTCGCTGTCTCTGTCTCAGTCTCTGTTAATGCATTTTAATTAGGCAAAAATGCATTTTATAGCCTGCTTATCACCTTGATGGAGTTGGAGATGGGTCGGTTCATTTTATTTTGTATGTGTGTGTTTTTTTTTTTTTTTTTTTTGCCTCGGTTGGCGTTATGTAAAGACTGACAAAAATTTCGCCAGCCAAAAAAAAAAACATTTAAAACTTGACAATCTCCACCTTTTTGGCCCAGAAATGAGGCTACGTGTACAATACCGTTACTGCCCCGTCTGGAGCTGTGTGTGCAGGTGTGCGAAAGCATTAAAATTCCACTCCAAAAACAACAACTACACAGTTAACAAAAAAAAAAAAAAAAAAAGAGCTAAAAATTTCACAAAGCTCGACATTAAAACGCCTGCCTCTGCCTCTGCCTCTGGCTCTGACGGTGACTCTGGCTTTGGCTTTGGCTCTGACTCTGGCTTGTTGGGCACTCACTCTCGACTCTCCAATCTCAAGCTCTCTTTACAAAATTAAATGACTGCACAAAGTTCAGGCGCAGAGTGCAACAAGCAGCCAAGAAAAGGTAAAAATAAAACAACGAAACAGAAAATGAAGAAAAACAAAAAAACAAAAAAAAAAAAAGTAGTAAAAAAGTCGCACGACACTCAAATCACGACTGAAAGAAAAACTGGCAAATGGAAAAACCTGCAAAAGGTTTTGGAGCAGCGCAAACAAATTTCAACTTGCAAGTTCAGTGAAGTTCAACGCGAAAAACGTGCGGGAGCAAGGCAGAGCAGAGTCTAAAAAAAAACAACAACAACAACAACAACAACAAAAACTATCATATAAAAAATGTTGCTAAGAGGTGCCCTCTCTTTAGCTTTAGATCTCTAGTAATAGCAGCTGGCAACATGTTGATGTGGATGTTGCTGGCTTTTGCTAAGCCCGGCCGCCAATCATAACCAGGCAATCAAATTGCTGTTGTTGTTATTATTATTATTATTATTATTGTTGTTGTTGTTGTTGTTGTTGTTGGGCCGTTAATGAGACGCTCAATGAGCTTTATCTGGTCTGGCGGAAGCTGCTGGCGGCTTTCCTTATGCAGGTGTTCGTTCGGTTCAAATTCGAATGCGAAAAGCTTCGTCATTGATTAGCAACAGAAATCAAACTAGACTCAAAAAAAAAAAAAAAACAAAATAAATAAAAATAAACAACTTGCTATACACATTCAGGATTGAGGACTGACCACTGACAAGACAGAAGCAGCAGCAGCAAAAGTTACAACAACAACAACAGTTACTGGACATTTGTGTTGTTGCTGCTGCTGCTGCTGTTGCTGGTTCATTTTTGCAGCTGCCAAAAACATAAGTCACGATTTTCGCTTTTGTTAATTCATCAACGAACAATTTGCATTTTTTTTATTTCTTTTTTTTTTTTTGTGGTTCAAAATTCATTTACCCTTTCCATAAGGTATGATAATTCAGTATAATCTCCTGCTGTATAATCTTAAAACCCATAAATGTTCATTTTTGTGCGTAAAATCATATTTTTAAAAGGATTTTAATTAGCGCTCCGAAATATGTTTAAGCAATTTACCTTATCTTTAGTTAAATACTCTTGACTTGGTCAGACTATTTGTACTGAAAACATTTTACATATGTACATACATACATATATGTATGTATATACATACATATATCGGGGGGAGATAGGTATCTATGTGGGAATAGAGATCCATTATGATTAATCCATCTATCTAGCTTAAAGATATTGATTTTGGTATTTACCAATTAAATATATATACACTAATAGATAAGCAAATATATCTATGTATGTTATAGAAATATTATTGATCTATCGGAAACACTAATAACTTAACAGTAAATATATAGAATGTATTTATCCATTAAACTGATCAATTTCTTTAAACTTGAAATGCAAATTGCACATCCATAAGATTGCTCCATTGAACATATATCAAAATTTTATTCTCATTATGATAAAATTTAATTTAGATTTACTTTTTAGATATAGAAAATCATATACATATACATATATAATCGAGAATAAGTATTTAATCTATTTTTATATGGATTTGTTTATACATACATATGTATATCGTAATTATTATTCTTTCTGATTCTTTCTGATTCATAAATATAATTCTATATATTTATATTATATTATTATATATATTTTATGTTAATTAACCCAAATAAATTAATTATTTTCTATTATTGATATCAAGAAATAATTTACAATCAAAATAACTCTTTGAAAACTTTCCATTCAATCTTTCGTTTTAATAGGGTATTCAATTTTAAACATTATAAAATTATTTTTATTAACTTCGACCTATATCTGCCCTTCGATTCATTACTTTTGCTCAATTTCTTTAGTACTTTAATCTCTCTTTCGATGAGGCAACAACAATAAAAAAAAAAGACAAAAAAAAATACTACAGCTCCCACAGACAACAAGCAACTTTAATTAGCATTTTTACGCCACAGCAACAGCAGCAACAACCACAGCAACAGCAGCAACAACCACAGCAACAGCAGCAACAACCACAGTAACAGCAGCAATTACTCCATCTAGAGTAGGGATGGTGGTGCGGGTGGTTTAACCAATTGGCGCAGTCGTCTTCGTCAGCAGCTGCAACTGCCACAACCAGAGTCAGTGGCAGTGGAGTAAGAGCAACTAGTCGGGAACCATTATCCATTATCCACATCCCATTCCCAGGCTAAATTTTGTTAACCCCCCCTCCAACTTTTTTTTTTTTTTTTATTTTTTTTAACGAATTTCAATTAAACGGCACGTCAACTGCGATAAGAGCAAGAGATCCAACCAGACGAGCAATTCCCAGTCTCCAGAGTTGCAATCTACCAGACCAGACCACTGGTAGCAGCATCAGTGACAGCAATGTGTTAACAATTTTCGCGCCACAGCTGGCGCATCAGCCAGCAACAACAACAAGAGCAACAACAACAACAACATCCGTAGCATCAGCAGAAGAGTAGCCTAATTACGACTCAAAGTCTGACATAGATTGCAGAGCGGAGAACGACAGTGGTTGAGGCCGACAGTAGCAATGTGGCTACCATTCGGTAGCATCAGTTTCTAGCCCAAAAAAAAAAAAAAATAAATAAAAGTTAAAAACAAAAAATTAAGCCTGGCCTTGTGTGTTGGTTGTCAGTTGATGCAAAGTTAAGCCATTAAGTCCTGGTTGAGATTGAAAATGGAAATGAAAACAAAGACTTATTTCTAAGATGCATTAAAAATTCTTTTGCCAGAGCTAAAAAGAATCTTAAAAGAACAAATGACAGTTAAATTTGACTATGAATAATGGAATGAATATTATTAAATGGAATGGAATGGAATGAATATTATTAAATGGAATGAAATGAATATTAATAAATTGCCAATATTCAATAGGCAATAGATCAGTAAAAATTAAGATACATAGTTTATTTACTGAATTGATTTATATTTCTAAAGCATTAAAAAAAGGAAATATCTTCTTTATAATTTAGCCAATGCCGTGTCTTAAGCCCATCTAAAAATCTTGGTAAAAAGAAAAAATGAAAAGTAAATTGCATAAATCAAAATTAAAACCCTTTCGCTGATCATTATAAATTTCACCACATTATTTCTGTTATATGTTCTGGCACACGCACAACGAATAAACAAAACACCCTATAAAAAACCATTTAAACAGGGCGTCACCAAGCCCATCAATTGCCATCTAAAGCTATATATATACATATATGTATATACATATATCCCGATGCAATTGTAAAAGAGTAATGCGAAATACAAACGCAAATCGACTTGGGTAGAAAGCGCGCAACAAAGAAGTAAGAAAGAAAAGAAAATATGTCTCAGCTGTAAGATCTGTTATATGGATGATCAGGCCTAAGGCCAACAGCGACAGCGATACTTTAACTCCTTAACATTTTTCCCTTTTCCCCTGGTATATACCCCCTTGAATGCGCTGGTAGACAACAAAAGTTCACGACGTCCCAAAAGAGGTCGCCAAGTTGCGATCGAGATTCGCCTTCGATGTGGTTGTCGTGGTCTCGTAATTACACTTAAGTACCGACAACGAGCGCAACCAACTGACGGCCCACTAAAAGAACCAAAAAAAAAAAGAAGAAAAAAAAAACACTCTGGCAACAACAAAATCAAGCTGCAAATTAAATGCCCAACAACAACAACAACAACGATAAAAAGGCGCTTTCGTCCTGGCGCAAAGTGAATTGTAATTGCGATTGTTGCAGTTTTTGGTTGCTGTTGCTGAATGTTGATGCTACGCCTCTGCGTGGCAGCTGTGACGGCATCGGCATTGGCAACAGGCAACAGCAAACCGGCAACACTCGAAGCGCGACTAAATGCGCAAAAATGTTGCAAAGACGGTAATTTACAATTGCAACGAATGTTGCCCACTACCAACCAAAGTTGCATGCCACGACAAAAAAAAAAACCAACAGCAACAACCAAAGAGTGGTGGGAGAGTGAAAGAGAAGGACTCTCTGATTCTGACTCAGACTTTAACTTGGTCTTGGTTTTGGTGTTGCTTGGTGTTGGTCTTCTGACTGGAGCCTGTTGTACCCTACCCAACCAACCAACCAACCAGCTAGCCAGCCAGCCAGCCAGCCAGCCAGCCGCAGGGCAGTGATTTTTGGTGTCGAGAACTTTCTGCCGACCCATTATTAGCCAAAAAATAAGTTGAATTTGGCAAAAGAAGAATGGCCAAAAGCCATATTTAAATTGGGTGCAAGTGCTTACAAATTAAGTGGAAGAAGCAATAGAACTGATGAATACATTTGAAACAAAAGCTAAAACCGAAAAAAAACTAATTCTAAACATTTCGAGATTTCAATTTTTAATTCAAAAGTTTAAACAGTTTGCACTCGAAACAAAATCTAACAAAACGTTAATATTGATTTATTTTTATATAGGATTTGTTATAGATTTGTTTGGAATATCTGTAGAATATTTTCAAGTCGTTATAGCCGAATATTATTGATCTCTTTGCTTCTCCATTTTTTCTCTTTAAACTAAGTGGGGGGGGGGGGGGGGTCAATCTTTTAAGGCTAACAAAGCGCATCACATCAATGCCTGCCCATTGGCTACTGTGAATCAGAGGTTTAGAGAAGAGTTGTTGTTGTTGTTTTTTTTTGGAAATCGCAAAAGTGTTCTGGACAGGACTCTGAACTGGACAGGAAATGTGCCGACGATCAGTTAACCAAAACCATAACCAAGGCGCGACAGAAGCCCAAAAGGAATGCAAACATGAAACACGATAATTGAGCAGCGTGGAAAAATTGCCAAAGACGCGAAATGGACAAATACGAATTACTGTATCCAAATCAGTGTCTTCCTGCCGTAGGCTCTCTCCCTATACCAGATTGAGCTACAGTGCTCCTGCACCTACTGCCGCTGCTGCTGCTGCTGCTGGTCCTGCCTGGTTGGGGCAACAATTTTCTGTGTCGGCAGCTGCAAAATTCATTTGACAAAAGCGCCAAGTGAAACAAAACAGAGACAGAGATAGAGAGCGAAAGAAACAGGGTGAGAGGTTCCTTGTTCATGGTCCTGGACCTGACCGAGAATTCAAATAACTTGGCGTTTAATTTATGAGAATGCGCGGTAGCCATATGGGGAGAAAGATTGCTGGTAGAGGCAGCAATCTGTTGTTGTTGTTGTTGTTGCTGCTGCTGCTGCCCATGCGCACACTGGCGATAAAAATATTTTGGCCCAAATTGAAGTTTCCATCTCCATCTTCATCTTTGGCGGCTGTTGCATTTTATTAATCATGTGCGTAATTTATTTGGGCAGCCACTCGCAATTTCACCCAAATGGAAATTGCCTTTTTTTTTTTTCTTCTGCTTCTTCTTCTTCTCTACATTCAATCCTTGTCGCAGACCTTGGGGGCATCATCAAGCCAGACCATTTTATATTTGCATATTTTTGCCACTTGGACAGCGCAAATTGTCACAGGTGAAACATTGAAATGTAATCAAAAAAACAGAAGAAAAAGAAAAAGAGATAGGAAGGGGGCATAGCCACGCCCCATTATGATAATATTGCCTTTCTCTTGGAATTTTTAGCCGTGGCTGTTAACTCGATGAGGCGAGTAATTTGTCTCTGATGTTGCCTTATCAGCAGCCGTGTCCAGGGTCCAATGGATAATTTGAGCTCGCAATCAAATGTCTGGCAAACAAACATTTGTCTCTGTCTAATCAGAGACAGAGACTGGGAGACACATAGACAGACAGACAGACAGAGAGAGAGAGAGAGTGAGACAGAGAAAGAAAAAGGACCACCTAAGGCCGGCCCAAGTCTAACAAGCCGTAATTGTTATCTTATCAGTTGCATTCCCCTCCCGATCAACTTGTATATAATGACTTGTATATAATTCCAACAGTGGGCACTTGTTTTTTCTTTTCCTAACCAAAAGCCTTTTAGCCTGTTAAATATTTAGCCAACTAGCAACGAGGGTGGTTTAAACAGTTTCACATAATGACAAAAGAAATCACAGTTGGACACCGATTATCCGGGCGCCCATTAACCGGATACCTCTATTATCCGGAATGAAGTTGAGTTTGTTCCATTGTCACTGTTAACCGTGATTACCTCTATTATCCGTGATGTCAAACGAAAATTCTTTTCTAAAATAATAAAACGAATTCGGGGATTCCCCGTTTTAGTAAGCAATCAATGAAAAACACGTGTGTACATACATACATACATACATACATACATACATATTACATATGTATTTATAGACTTTCAAAAAGTGTATATTAATTTTGGTCAGAAGTTTGCAACGCATAGAAGGAAGCATCTCCGACTATATAAAGTATGTATGTATATATATTCTTGATCAGCATGATGAGCTGAGTTGATATAGCCATGTCCGTCTGTCCGTCTGTCTGGATCAACGCAATCTCCTCCGAGACCCTTGGAGCTACAGAGCTGAAATTTTGCACCTGGGCTTCTTTTTGCTGCAGGCATTGTATATCTCGGAATCATCCCGATTGGATGACTATATCATATAGCTCCCATAGGATTGATCGGTCAGGAATAAGGTTTAACATCAATAACTCAGTTGTTTTTCAATCCAATGTCACCAAATTTGGTGTTTGTGAGTTTTATATAATCCTCAACACATATACCATATGTATACACTTCGGCCAGCCGAAGTTAGCCCATCCTTCTAGTCATAAAATTTCAAGTACGAAATACGTGGAAATTTTGCTCCCGATTTACCCGGTTTTTCGATTTTCCGTGATAGCTCTGGTCCCGACCGTAGCGGATAATCGGGATCCAATGTATATATGTATGTATGTATGTACATTACAATACATATACTTTAAATCTCTTTTAACAGTTTGAGAATTTTGTATTATTCTTCAATAATTATTTTGCTTTATTTATGTACATACATACATACAATAATTTTAAATCAAAATTACAGAATTTACTTATTAAAGTAAGTTAATAAAATATTTCAATTATGTGGCAACGCCGCTTAAATTTCATCTCATCTCTTAGCTACAAATTTTTGTCTATTCTATATAAATTTACTTTTTTTTTTTTTAATAATATTTCCCGTTGAAGGAGTTACTATACTTTTAGAGCAAACCTCGCTCACTTGTTTAACTATCCAAAGAGACTCCTCTCAGCATGTGTGTGTGTGCGTTATTCATACATAAATAATTTCCACTTTGTGTGTTTTGTCCTGTTTGTTTGGTGTGAAATGCAGTCAGGGGAAGGCAGGTACCTCAAGCCCATATACCCCTCATCCAACACCGAACTCACCGCCGCACAGTGTCACCATTCAGCCATCCATCCATATAGTCAGGCTAGGCCGCCTATCTATTTATCCATCTATCTATGTATATACATATATACTCTATGTATCTATTTATCTTTTTCTTTTCTTGGCCCTCCACTTGAATGAGGCACTGAGGCTGGTGGAACATTTGCACGTGTGCATCGTGTGGAAATCTTTCTCTCTCTCTTTCTCTTTCTCTCTCTGTTGACATTCCTGGAACTTGTGACCTTTGATTTTAACCGCCGCCAAAGATCCAACTTGGTTTCGCATTACCCACATCCAAAGATCACGTTCTCTTCTCTTCTCTTGTCTTTTAACGTTTTTCTTATTTTTTTGCTCTTCCTCTGTTTCTTTTTCTTCTTATTTTGTTGTTTGGCTTTAATAAGCGTTAAGTTGTCGGTCTCACAAACATATTAAGGACAAATTTGTATGCAGGATTTTTCGTTCATGGCGACTCAATTTTCCTTCTGTATGCTTGTTGCTCCTGTTTTTGTTGCTGTTGCTGTTGTTGCAGCCCTGAGGCGAGGCTCGATCGGTTGTTGCAACAAGTGTTCAAATTAATGAGGCAAAGATTTGTTAATTTTCGTGGCTCATTTCCAAAAGGAATGTTTGCCCCTCTTTCCAAACGATAAAGAAGAAGAATGGGGCGTGGCAGTATACACGCATCACATTAATCGTCAGATACCGGGGGGATACAAAACAAACCACACACACACACACATACACATCTACATACATACATACATATCATCATCAGTTTTTATCAGAGGGCACCGGGGGGGGGGGGGGGGAGGGGAAAGGAACGTAAGCCGATGCCAATGCCTGTGAGCATATTAATGAGTTTTGAGTTTAGATTGAGGAATTTCATGAAAGGGCATTAAATATATACGAACAGAAAATATTTTTTGGGTTGGGTTGAAGGAGAATGAGAAGGTCGTGAACAAGTGCAACAGGGATTGTAGATGGATTTTTAAGACGACCGACTCCATGTGGTATTCTTTGAGGTCGTTGCCTGCCTGCCCAGAAGAAGGTTCTCTTTTTCTTTTATTTTCTTTTTTTTTTTAGTTATTCTCAGGAGGGGGCGATTAACTTTTATCTCTTTCTCCCTCACATGGGCCATTTAATTATTCCAATTTAAACTCAGACACTTGTCGATTGGTTGGTATCTCAGATATGTACGATTATATATGTATGTACATATGTATATACATACATATAACTCTTATTTCATTGATCGTATAAATTCCATGAAATCCAGGAATTTTCATATCAGTTTATGTAATAATACCCCAAGTTTGTGGTATATATATAATACCTATTTCTAAGAAATGTCTAAACAAAAAAAAAAAAAAAGAAAAACTGAAAATAAATAAAATATTATCAGCTAAACAGTAATGGAGTTCAGATTTTGAGTTCAAATTTGAGTTCAAATTCGAAAGCAATTCATGTTAATGTCATCGTTAAAATTATCACAAGACTTTGGGCTCCTTTCATAAATCAATGTAAATATTGGTATACATTAGGTCATCGTGTCTTGATAAATATGTCCACACATACACACACACACACACACATGTGTGTGTATGTACTTACATTCATTGAGGATGGATATATTGGCAAATACAAGTGCGACGAGTGAGTATAGCAAACATGTAACCCAAAAGACGGAGACGGGACCACGGACCCAAATGGTAGACATATATTTTATTTGGTTTTGAGTACCACCGGCGGAAGTCATTGATAAGAATTGTGATTCATGGTAATAGCATTGACGATGACAACTTCTCTACAGTGGAGTTGCATACAAAATGTAGTTTGAAATCCTGTAAAACCATTAGACTAAGTAGAAGAATATATAACATATAAAAAAGTGATGCAATTCTGCGCAAAAAAAATCTTAGATAAATTTAAGATCGCAAAGGAACTTTATTCTACAAATATTTTAATATTTCAAACATTTATAAAAACCAAAAAAAAGTCTTAAATAAATTGAAGATCAGAAAGGTACTTTATTCTATAAATATTCTTATATTAATTTTCCATTCATTTAAAAAAAAGCTACAAAAAATTATAAATAAATAAATGATCACAAAAGTACTTCATTCCAAATATATTCTAATGGAATCACTCAAAATAAATTTTAAATAAATTTAAATATGAAGATCACAAAGGAAGTTTATTCTATTCAATAAATTCATTTGGCGAAATATCTGTGATTTTAGCAATATACGAATTAAATTATGCATTAAATATGAAAAATAAAAGTGGAAAATCGACGACCGTGACTATATTAACTATATCCTTTATTAAAAAAGTTCCTTTTACGAAGCATGGAATGCTTATCAATGTTTAGGGGAAAGATAAACAAAATTGAAACATAGCAAGTGAAGGAATTTCTTCACTTGCTATGTTTCAATTTTGTTAATTATAGTTTACCTGTATCCTGTAGCATTTAATAATCTTCAAGATGAAATCCTTTTATAAACTGCAAACAAATAGTTAATTTATTATTAAAAATATATAATAATAAAACTATGAGGATAAAGAATGTTAACTACAGCTAAATTAGTGTTTAAAAATAATTGTAAAAATATTCTTTTCTTTTTCTGTTTTCAAACCATTTCCAACTATGTATATATATTGCATAAATATTTTGCTGATTTGCTTATATATTTTACTGTTACAACTTTATTTTAAGATATAAGCTATAAAAACGGACAGACTATACTCAGCAGATCAGATAATGTCCATGTCAAATTTCAAAAACGTTTCATTTATCTTTATTTTACAAATATTTATCAATGATATTAATTTATCACGAATTTCCATATTTCCTTTTTTGATTAAAATATTCATATTTTTATTGATTAAAATATTCATATTTTTATTGATTAAATAAATAATATAAAATCAATTATGATATTATTATAATTTTTGAACCCACTGTGCCCAGACGCCACATTTGATCAATAACGATCAACAAGTGGATCGAAACCGCATCGCAGTGCACGCACATTTGGACTTCGGCTTGGACTTGGGATATATGTTTATAGGATTGAGTTTGGGTTCACTTCTGGGTCCAAATGGGTCTCATTGTATATGTGTGTGTGTGTGTGTGTGTGTGTGTGTGTGTGTGTATGTCTGTTTACCATCAGGTCGGGGCGAATTATGAAGTGTCATGTTTGTCATGACCAAATCCATGTCCATGGCAATATGAAGTATCGTGTTACTCACTAAGACTCTTGACTGTCCCGCCGTACTATATATGTATATATATATATATATATTATATATGAACATATATATGTATTTGTATGTATGCACATGTGCGTGTGTTTTTTTTTTTTTCTCTATATATTTCTTTTCATTCCCATTCCCAGGCCAGAGAACGTCATCAGAACTTTCGAAAGAAAGAGAGAAGACACACCAAAGTCACGTCGCGGCGACTGTTGACTGGTTGACCCCAAATCGGACCATCGGTTAGCCCAATGTGTTCGGTCTCCAATACCAATGGATGGCCATTATGTTTTATGTCTTGTACTGGGCAACTGTGACAGTTTTATGGTGCGTTTTGTTGCATTTGGATTTCAAGTTGTTATTTCTTTTTTTTTTTTTGTTTTTTTTTTTCTTCGATCGTTTTCCTTTTCACATATATGTATATATATATATTTTTTTTTTTTTGGGTTAGGTTCCATTTTAACACTTTACGAAATTTAATACAAGCCGCATTCATATGCATAATGTAATTTGAGATTTATTGTATAAGTATTGGGAGGGGGAGGGGGAAGAGAGAGAGAAAGAGCAGATACGATGAATTTAAATTGGAATGCTTATAAGTATGCTGAGCCCACATAAAAATGTTTGAGCGGGTCGCCGTGTCCAATTTTCGTTGCGATTAACGCTCAAAATGTAGAATTAAGAATATTTTTTTCCCCTACTACCCAACTCCACTTGCCCTACCCCCACCCCCACCATCCCTTTCTCCCCTTCTCATTTACTTTTTACTATGCCGCATTCAAAGCTTAATTGGATCGGCATTATTTGTGCGTGTATGTGTGTGTGTGTATGTGTGCGAGTGTGTGTTTGTGTGTGTGCTATAGTGTGGATAATAGACACAAAATTATGGTTTTATTGAAATAAATTAAGTGCACGTGTGTTTATGTGGGCTGCCTATTCCTATCAATTGGCTAACTTTCTATGATGATAAGATGACAATTGGTCCTAAGGTTAGAATGCTGAGGATGCAGTCAAGGGATAAGGGAGAGCGGTTATACCCAAAAAGGGGGAAATTGGAAATAGGAAGTGGAAACAAAAGTGTTTGGCCCCTATAATCAAACAAATGTTAATCTAATCTAATTATTATTAATCATGATGCAAATGTTTTAAATTAAAACCAAAAATTATCTATGCCTACATAATAAATTGAAAAAATATATTTAGAAACTATTGCATAGATGATATCTATTGTAATATTCTTGCCAAAATAAAGCTATTATAGAATTATTTAAAAATTAAAAAACGGTGAATTTACATTTACGTTTTAGTCATTTGAAATAAAATAAAGTTAAAAGACTTTCTTTTTATTATAGAACTTATTGGAAAGCCGAATTTGAAATAAATTTATTAAATTGGCCTCGTTTATAAACGGCATTAGCTATATTGGATATCGACATTAGCCAAATTGTTATTTCTACAAAACTCATAAAAGATTTCATTTACAGATAAATCTTAGAATTATCAAAAAAATTTAGAAAATTTCTTATTAATATATTACCTCAGATTATAGGAGCCGAGCCCACAGAGTCCTTCCCAACAATAGTTTTAAAAAATCACAATTAATCCTGGATACAATAAAACTTAAAAGAAGCTTTTAATGAAAATCTTTAGCAATCCTACTAAAAGCTTCTGACAGCCAAATTCTTTTTAAGCTTAGCTTAAAGCTCCTCTTAAAAAACTATCTAATATACATTTTTATTCTTATAGCTTTACAGGGTTTTAGGAAATGAATTAAACAATTTTATAGACATTTCATTAAATTGTTTAAAATCGCTTGGTACAAAGAAAAATATAATTATCAAGATGATTTTATTGAATAAAAAAAAAAAACTATGACTAATAAATAAGACGTTAAAACCATTAGCCATTATGCTTCTGAGAGTATCAACCATTATTGCCCTGGCAATACAAAACAAAAAAAGACCAGATCATATATATATATTTAAAGTGTCAGTTTATTATCCTCAACACACCTATTCGCCCACTATGCCCCGCGGCTTCCACCAATCGAAAAAATAATAATAATAATAATAATAACAACAGCAACAACAAATATCTAAAAATCCCATAAACATAACATGAAATTTATTTAATAATATAAACAAAATGTGCGCCAAATTGCGTATCAACGGCAGCACATACATACATACAAACATATAGTACTATAAGTCTACAAGTTGGATATACATATATACATACATATATATATGTACTCGTACATAAATATGTGCCCAAATGTTTGGATTTTGAATACATATAAAAAAAAAAAATAATAATAAAAAAAAACTGCAACTGTCCAGGCAAAGTAAAAGAGTTTACAGAAAACGGTGGCTCTAACGGTGGCCAAATGGCCCATTGCAGTTTGCCTAGTTGGACATTAACAGGTCGTAAACCTTTTGGCGCGACCAAACAAAAGACAACCGCTGAAACCACTTCACACTCCCTCAGATCGGTTTAGTATACCGGTAAAGCGCGAGTGAACGCGAATGAGTGAGTGTCTTGTCCAATGTAAATCTGAATCTGGCCAACAATACAAAACGGTGCTCTGTCAAATAAGTCCCAAAATAGCACCGCAAATTTGACCAAAGACATAAATAAGTTTTATTGTTCATTCGTTTGTGTTTGTTGCTCCCTCTCTCTCTCTCTCTCTCTCTGTCTCTCTCTGTCTCTCTGTCT